>SJYW01010777.1:334523-345831 GCA_006410735.1 Raphicerus campestris
GCTTTTTAATTTGTTTATAGAGAAGAACCCGTTCTCATATTAACTGTAGAGCATTTTTTACTTGAGCTGTCCAGGGTTCAGACAAAAGTTATGGCTTTCTTAAATGGATTTTTTTTCTTTTTTAAGGAAGTATAGAAGACATTAAGCAGAAAGCATATAGTATAGTCATCCTTGATACTTCAAATCATCTTTAGATTTTTATAATACCCAGTATAGTGTAAAAGGTACAAAAATAGGTGCCAGTACATGGCAAAATTAGGTTTTGCTTTTTGGAAATTTGTAGCGTTTTTCTAAAATATTTTGAACTGTGGAACCTGGAGATACAGAGGACAAACTATAGATTTTAAGAACATTTAAGAAATACATTCTCCTGCATGCTGGACAGTTGTCTTATTGACAGTCGTCTCGTTGATGGTGAAAGGAAAAGAATAAAGTGAGAGGAAAAGCAAAGTGAAAAAGATAAAGTCCCTGCTATTAATGTTACTTTGCTAGATAGGGGAGCTATATGATGTTACTGAGAAAGAGAATTTGCAGTGAGGTTAAGTGCTGCAGAGAAAACAAGATGATGTGATATAGAGTGTTGGGAATAATGGTATACTTAGACAAATCATCATGGAAAATTTCTCTGAGAAGCCAGTGTTTTCAGCTGTTTCTTGGGTGCAGAGATCTCAGGGGGAAAGGTTTTCGGGCTAAGGTTTTGAGTATGGAGCTGAATGTCCCAGAGACCAAAGGACAGAGTGGCAGAGGAAGGCAGGAGGTCAGAGGGCTAGACAGGATCAGATCATTTAAAGCCTCCTGGATTGGAATTAGTTTGAACTTCATGTTAGTATAATGGAAATTCATTGTCTTAATCTTTAATAAAATGTTCATCATTTTTATTTAAAGAATTCGGGGTAGGGAACAGTAACCAAAAAGAGTAGAGTCAAGGTAAGGCTGCTGTTTCAAGTAGGATATGATGTATTTGTGATTTGTATGAGGTTCTTCCTTGTAGCTCAGTCACAAAGAGCCAAGGTGCCAATGTGGGAGACCTGGGCATTGATCCTTGGGCAGGAAGATCCCCTGGAGGAGGATATGGCAACCCACTCCAGAATTCTTGCCTGGGAAATCACATGGACAGGAGGAGTCTGGCATGCTACAGTCCATGGGGTCCCATGGAATCTGATATGATTGAGCACACATGTCCAGTATGAGGATTGTGCTTTACAAAGATAAGTACACAGATCTGGGGTATCTCATGGTTAACTGAGGGGAGTTGTGTGGAAGGCAAAGGGAGAGTCTAAGTCATGCTCTCAAGAGTTTAGTTTTAACGAGTAAGCAAAGAAAATGGCAATATCAGTTAGTGAGTTAAGATACTTAGAGGGTCAACAGTGAGGAAACAAAAGTTCTGGTCAAGCATAAAGTGAAGAAGTGAAGTGAAGTTGTTCAGTCATATCTGGCTCTTTGTGACCTGGTGGACTGTAACCTGCAAGGCTGCTCTGTCCATGGGATTCTCCAGGCAAGAACACTGGAGTGGGTTGCCATTTCCTTCTCCAGGAGATCTTCCCAACCTAGGTTTCAAACCTGTATCTCCCACATTGCAGGCAGATGCTTTATTCTCTGAGCCACCAGGGAAGCCCAAATGAAAGTGAAAGTCATTCAGTTATGTCTGATTCTGTGCGACCCCATGGACTATACAGTCCATGGAATTCTCCAGGCCAGAATACTGGAGTGAGTAGCCTTTTCCTTCTCCAGCGAATCTTCTTAACCCAGGGATCAAACCGAAGTCTCTCACATTGCAGGTGAATTCCTTAGCAGCTGAGCCACAGTTTCCTTTGAAGGGTAGAGGACTCTTAAATGCCATCTAGATTTATCAAGTTTTTTATGTAATTATTTTGCATAATTCTTTTATGTAATTAGAGAAGTCTAATGTGATTAAAACATATTCAGATGTCAGTTACTTAGAAATGTATTAAAGTTTTGGAGAAGTTATTAAAAAATTTGAAGTCTCATACATCTGCAATGCTACTTTTCATGTAATAGTTTTAGCTTTTATCAAATGTTATGATGTAGTGTCTAGCATTGTATTTTATTAGACTCACTGATACCTCATGTTAAAAACTAGTATGTGGTGTGTATGAGTAAACATACTAACTGTTGTTTCTGAAATTTATAGGGGTATTTTAAAAGTACTTCTATAATATTTTATTCCTTTTTCTATTTATATAAAAATTTTCACCGATATTCTTTTGAAAACTTTTCAGAAGATGTGTGCTGTAGAAGACAAATAAGAACCTGAAGCCTTCCATGTATAGGGTTTTTTTAATCTTAATTTACACAGAAACTAGCTGTGACTTAATGGATTTTCAGATTTTTTTTCATCCTGTGTTTGCATTTATAGGAAGCTGTGCAGAAGATGCTGAAACAGGCTGAAAATGAGGTATTGTTTTAAACTTTCATTAAGATTTTGAGACCAACAAGCATTTCTTTAAAAACAATACTGCCAGTAATGTTAATTTTGTGGTTAAGTTTCTTAGATCCTGTCTGAATGTGGGATTCACATCTGAGGCTCTGTGATTTATACAACAACAAAACAAAAATGAGCTGATGAATAAAAGCAAAAATCACCCCCATGGACTGGACTTGTTTATACTCCTTAAAGTATGTGTAGCCAGCCTCATACCTTTTTACACCCAAATGGATGCTTTAATTTGGATCAGAGTAAATCAAAGGGGTGGTTCCCTGAACAAGTCCTTAGACCCTTTTCAGAATGGATGGACAGAAGGAAACCTAGGTGACAGCTCCTGGTAGTCAGGGCGGTGCCTGATGTTGGACAGTGCCAAAGAGCCATGAGAGACACATAGCCCCTGTCTCATGACAGTTGTTTGTAGAGTGTCAGGTGTGTGGTACAACTTAAATGTATATTCTTAGAGAAATCCTTTTATTTTTAAACAAAATATTTTAGATGCACTTTAAATCTTTAATTCTGATGGATTTTTAAAACCACCAATAAAGTCATGGTTATTTTCAACAGTTGGAAACTGGTGCCACATGGCATAACCCAGAACCACCCGTGGAAATAAGAATAATGGAGAAAGATCGAGCTAATTGTCCATTCTACAGTAAAACAGGAGCTTGCCGATTTGGAGATAGGTAAATAAATTTGTTTTGCTTCCTTTGCCTTCCTCCCATCCCTTAAAAAGATCTTTTTTTGTTTTCTACCTTGTGCTTCCATTTGTCCATATGTACACATAAAGGGCAATATAGAACATTTGTACTCTTTCAAGGAACCGTAGAACCCTGGCTTTGTTTTTCCAGTGGAAATCACTTCTACAAAGTGAGCTTTTAAAATCTGCTTTGCTTTAAATGAGTGAGCAGGACAAAATCAGAGTAAATAGACATAAAGTAGACTCATTAACAACTTTTTTTTTTTTTTTTTCATTAACAACTTTTATTGTAGTCAGCCTCAGGAATAGAGCTCTGGGTTCAAAAGCTAGCTTCATTGTCATTTTGGGGAAATTAAGCTTTCTGTGCCTTAGTTTCCTTATCTATAAAACAGATTAAAAATAGTATCACTCTTATAAGGGGGTTATGAGGCTGATGTGAGTAGAAAGCACTAACATGGAAAGCACAAAGAAGAATGCAGGCACAGGTTAAGCAATCAGTGTCTGGTTATATTTTTCATTATGATCAATGTTCCCATTGTTCTCTGAGCCATTCTTGTTGATATTTCTTTGCGGGGGGGGTCAGTGTTTCTGAGTCAGAGCATGTGGAAATCTAAGTGTTGATCTCTTCAACCATTTAACAAATATTTGAATATTTGTATTCCATGTCCTTGTGATTTTTATGATTTGACTCATGTATCAATAAACAGCCCAAAGTAGGTACAGTAACTCACCCCTATCTATAGGGAATGTGTTTCAAGCACCCTTCATGCCTGAGTCACCAAACTCACTGTATACCATTTTTTCTTACACGTACATACCTATAACAGAGATAATTTTTAAAATAGGCACAGTAAGAGTATTACTAACTTAATAACTATAATTATTAATGTTAGTAATACTAATTGGGCTTCTGTGCTGGGACACTAATAATACTATAATTGTAGAGTAGTATTAATAACAATAATAATTTGAAACAGTTGTAAGATGATGAGAAGCGTGGTGAATGTCTTACGCTTCAGTTAGCCTTCTTATGATGTTCTCATAAGGAAAATCGTCTGCTTTGGTAATCCTTAAACGGTGATGGTGGTTTGATGTTGATACTGACAGCAGGTTGGTGTCATTGGATGGAGTTCCTGACAGGATAGCACAAGATAGCATAGTATTTCATTACATTACTCAGAATAGCACACAATGTAAAACTTACAAATTGTTATTTCCAGAATTTTGCACTTACTGTATTAAGACTCTGGTTGACCAAGAGTTATTAAAACAGCAGGTAAGGGGAAGTGAAGTGAAGTCGCTCAGTCGTGTCCGACTCTTTGCGACCCCATGGACTGTAGCCTACCAGGCTCCTCCCTCTGTGGGATTCTCCAGGCAAGAGTACTGGAGTGGGTTGCCATTTCCTTCTCCATATAGATATTTGTATTAAATAATTCAGTTAATTAACTATTCAAGTTTATGTACTGAGGAGTATAATTATTACAATATTTGGGTTTTGTGTGTGTGTGTGTGTGTTGTAATATATAGTATACTGAGGAGAGGATTTCCTGGTGGCTCAGATGGTAAAAGGTCTGCCTGCAATGCAGTAAACCCGAGTTCAATCCCTGGGTCAGGAAGATCCCCTGGAGAAGGAAATGGCAACCCACTCTAGTGGGTTGCCTGGAAAATTCTATGGATGGAGGAGACTGGAGGGCTACAGCCCAAGGGGTTGCAGAGAGTCAGATATGACTGAGTGACTTCACTTTCATTAGGAGAAGATCTCATCATCTTTGTTGTTTTTAGTCACCAAGTTGTATCTGGTTTGTGAGCCCATGGACAATAGCCCATCAGGCTCCTCTGTCCATGGGATTCTCAGGCAAGAAGACTGAAGTGGTTTGCCTTACCCTACTGCAGAGGATCTTCTAGACCCAGGGATTGAACCCTCATCTGCTGCACTGGCAGTTCTTTACCACTAGTGCTATCTCATAACATTCTATTAATCCCCAAAACAGAAATGAATAGACAAATCCATGAAACTCTCATTCTNGCCTCTATGAGCTTCACCATGAAAGACCTTGCTCCTGCTGCATCAGGGCTACACTGGAAGAACATCATGGTTATGATTTATGAGGTTATCTTATGGCTGCATTATGTCTGCTATGTCCACCAGGAGAGAAGTTCTCTTATGGCTACTTGAGTCTCTTTCCACCCTCTCAGTCACATTTTGCCTATGCTGGGTTGAGGCCATAGTGTGAACAGCAAGACTGCTGGCATCATGAACATCGTCAGCATTATACAGCCCTTAACTGGAAACTTGATTTTGGTTATGCAGCATGGAGGGTCTTAGCTCACCAACCAGGGATCAGAACTGCTCCACTCAGAATCCTAATCATTGGACCACTGGGATATTCCTTGGAAACTCTTAAACCACACTATTATGTAAGCATTGGTTTAATCGGAGATTGTATAAAACCATCTTACTTTTCTCCCGAGTGTCTCATATGGTACATTTGTGTCACACTCTCACTGTGATCTTTCATGGAAGCAGACCATCTTTTACTGTAGATGTGTATAAGAGACAGATTTTAAAGTGTCTGGGATTGAGAACCATTCATATAGAATATTTAACTGCTTTTATATTCTGTAGTTGGGATTATATTTGCTGATAGTATTTATGAAGGTATTTATAAAGACTGGTGAGCAGTGAAAGAGTCCCTTTGAGGAATAAGAAACTAAGATGAAGGATTTTACTCCTTTTTGTAACTGTTAGAATGCAACTGTAGGTTTAATCTCATAAAAAGCAGTAATTCATTGGTTTAATATACTAAGCCTCAAAAAAATATTTAGTGGATTATTTTTGAAAGACAACTGAGACACATTTGTCTGGGAAGATGAACCAAAGTTGAAGTTCTCTTTCAAGCTTTTAGCTGCCTCCCCCTTGTTTTTATTCTATCACTAATATTTCCTTGGTTGTTTAAAGTTGTCCTTAAGGGCTTCAGGTGGTTCAGTGGTTAAGAATCTGCCTTGCAGTGCAGGGGACAGCAGTTTGACCCCTGGTCTAGGAAGGTTCCACATGCTGCAGGGAAATTAAACATGGGCACTCTGCAGCTCACGCTCTACAAGAGAAGCCAGCAATCAGAAGCCAGTGCACCACAGCTAGTGGCTCCAGCAGCAACTAGAGAAAAGCTCATGTAGCAACAGAGATGCAGTGTAGCCAAAATCCTTAAGTTTTTAAAATTAAAATTATCCTTGGAACTCCAGTGATGGTTCATGTGTTAGGACAGTGTGCTTTTAAAGTGCTTTTGGGACTCACAGAGGGTTGCCTTCTCTTACTTCATTTTTTAATATACTTAAGCTTGTATGGATGCTTCCTGGTTCAGTGGGAATTTTCTCTAAACCTAGTGACTTGACTTGGTTCCAAAATTCATAGATGCATATTTGACACCCAGGGAACCAGAGCTGAGTTACACCCTGTGAACAGAATTTTAAATTCGTTAATTAATGTCCTTGTTTACTGCTATATTTATTTAAACCAATGATAATTCATTTTAGAGTTAACAATGTCAGCTGAGGGAAATCCTTTGAATTTGTTAGTAGCTACTTCGGAATATATCAGACTGCAAGCTGAATAACCTAGGAGGTCATTTGGAGAGTAACATTCAACATTTCAGAGGTATGCATGATAAGTATGGGCATTCTGTATGCATTGTATTGGTAGGGTTTGGGGGCAGGAGGAAAAGGGGACGATGAGAATGAGATGGCTGGATTGCGTCACTGACTCGAAGGACGTGAGTCTGAGTGAACTCCAGGAGTTGGTGATAGACGAGGCCTGGTGTGCTGCGATTCATGGGATCGCAAAGATTCAAACATGACTGAGCGACTGAACTGACTCAGCTAAAAGTTTTCCTCATTTTATCTTAGGACACGAAACCGGATTATATAATAAAGCTATATTTTATGGATTATTGAAGTATAGTTGAGTCCATTCAGCCTTGATCCAGTGTTAATTGCAGAAAGTATCCTTATATGTGTATGTGTGTGTATGTATGTATATGTATATATTATGCCATATAACAAACCCATACTAGAGTATAAGGTAGATCAGATCTCCTTGATCATTTCTCAGCTGAGCTTCTCTGGATGTGAGGTCATTTCTTTACAAAGTGAGGGAAATACAGATATGATTGTCCTAGTGAAGGATCAGATGGAAAAATAAACCCTTTAAAGAAGCTTTTTGCGTACAATAAGATTGAAATATATCATCATGGAGAAACTAACAAGATGGTGCAAGTCAAGCATACTTACCCACACTTCACTCCTTTTCACCCCATGTACTGTAAGCAGTGGCTTTGCACTATCATGTAACAGTTGAACTCATTTGTATCACTGTGCATGGACATCAGGAAGCTTATGTAACGGCTGAAGTCACTTGTAGCACTGTGCATTTGCAGCAAGAGATAGTCCCTTGGTCACAGGTTACTTTGTGCAGTATGCCTCTATGAGCTTCACCATGAAAGACCTTGCTCCTGCTGCATCAGGGCTACACTGGAAGAACATCATGGTTATGATTTATGAGGTTATCTTATGGCTGCATTATGTCTGCTATGTCCACCAGGAGAGAAGTTCTCTTATGGCTACTTGAGTCTCTTTCCACCCTCTCAGTCACATTTTGCCTATGCTGGGTTGAGGCCATAGTGTGAACAGCAAGACTGCTGGCATCATGAACATCGTCAGCATTATACAGCCCTTAACTGGAAACTTGATTTTGGTTATGCAGCATGGAGGGTCTTAGCTCACCAACCAGGGATCAGAACTGCTCCACTCAGAATCCTAATCATTGGACCACTGGGATATTCCTTGGAAACTCTTAAACCACACTATTATGTAAGCATTGGTTTAATCGGAGATTGTATAAAACCATCTTACTTTTCTCCCGAGTGTCTCATATGGTACATTTGTGTCACACTCTCACTGTGATCTTTCATGGAAGCAGACCATCTTTTACTGTATGCTTTTACATAATAGGCTTCCTGAACTTAAGTAAAAAGCAAGTGAATGGCATTTAAACTTGGAAATAATTCCCACCTTTACATTTTAATGAGATTCACTTTATTGGTCAGCCTTTAATAGTTTTGTTGTGTTGAAATTCAAAAAGTTTGAGTTACCTTTGTCTTACAGTTCACTTGAAACAACTAAGTTGCTTGAGCCTTTAACTCATGTTTTAAATCAAGTTTCTCTGTGTGTAATTTCTCATCACTGGACTACTGAACTTTTTCCTTCATGTGCAGGTGTTCACGTAAACACAATTTCCCAACATCAAGTCCCACACTGCTTATTAAAAGCATGTTTACAACGTTTGCGATGGAGCAGTGTGGAAGGGATGACTACGATCCTGACGCAAACCTAGAGTACAGTGAAGAAGAAATCTACCAGCAGTTCCTGGACTTTTATGATGATGTGCTCCCTGAGTTCAAGAACATGGGGAAAGTGATCCAGTTTAAGGTGGGCACAAGCATTGTGTTTAGAGGAGGAACTGGCCTGCCTCCGTCTGAAGTACTGGCTGGGATGGGAAAGCAAGAGCATGAGCTGTTTACATAGGTGGGATGTGTGCCATGCTGTAGGTCCTGTGTCACGTTGAAAGGAAACATTAATTCCTTCTCTCTCCCTCTTCACAGAGCTTTGTTGCCAATAAAGTAGAGGTGCTACGTGCAGTTGTAAATAAGTACTGACATGGTGCTAGGTTCTAACCTTTTGATGACAAGAGATCTTTTCAGCCATTCAGTACCATTATGGACCGACTCTTTTCCAGCCTTTGAGTTCTCTGCATAAGGTCTTATGCAGATAGCTGTCTTGAGTTTGCTCATGTACTACATATAGTAGGTAATGCACCTCCATACTTGCAACACAGCTTTCTGGTTGTATTACAGTGATGGTTCCAGCTTGCACTTTCTGCCCAAAGTATACATTATAGTTTGTTTATTGTTTTTTTTTTTTGAACTACCAAAGACCATAAGATGACTTTTTCAGGGACAGGAAAAGGTGTACTGGTCTTCGTTACTGTGTCCAGGCTTTTCTGTAATTGTGGTGAGCAGGGACTACTCTTCAGTTGCAGTGTGTGGGCTTCTCATTGCAGTGGCTTCTCCTTTTGAGCATGGGCTCCGTAGTTGCAGCTTGTTATCTCAGTAGTTGCCGTGAGGCATGTGGAATCTTCCTGGATCAGGGATCAAGAACTTCCTGGATCAGTGCCATGCACTGGCAAGGAGATACTTATCCACTGAGCCACCAGGGAGGTCCAGACCTTCACTTTTCTTTTGTTGTTGAGACTCCTTGCCACTACATGGACTACAGCATTCCAGGCTGCCCTGTCCATCACCATCTCCAGAAGCTTGCTCATACTCATGTCCATTGAGTTGGTGATGCCATTCAACCATCTTCTGTGATCCCCTTTACCTGCCTTCAGTCTTTTCTCAGCACCAGGGTCTTTTCAAATGAGTCAGCTCTTCTCATCAGGTGGCTGAAGTATTAGAGCTTCAGCTTCAGTATCAGTCCTTCCAGTGATCATTCAGAGTTGATTTCCTTTTGGGTGGACTGATTTCCTTTGCATCTCCTTGCAGTCCAAGGGACTCCCAAGAGTCTTCTCCAAAACCACAGTTCAAAAGCATCAATTTTTTAGTGTTCAGCGTTTATGGTCCAACTCTTACCTCCGTAATTGAATACTGGAAAAAACTAGCTTTGACTACACAGATCTTTGGAACCCACATCTCCTGCATTACAGGCAGGTTCTTTACTACTGAGTCACCACAAAAGCCCTGACTACTTTATGCATATACTTCTTTTGCATTCATAGATAAAACTGAGGTTTTTTTAGAAATGGAAAGTAAATAGCAGTTCTATATTGAGCAGATCTGCTGGCATCATTTTTGCAGATCTGCTGGCATCATTTTTGCAGCTGCATTTTTGTAGTTATTACAGAATTTCAAGCTTTTTCATTTATTGTATTTCTTATGATTTTCCTGATCAGTGACCTTTGTTACTAATCCAAAAAGATGTTGACTTGCTGAAAGTTCAGATGATAGCCTTTTTTTTTAGCAATGAAGTATTTGAAGGTATGTGCATTTGTTCTTTTTAGATATAATTCTTTTGCACCCACTCTTAATAAACTTCAGTATAGTGTAAACATTATTATTACATGCTTTGAGAAACCAAAAAATTTGAGTAACACATTTTATTGTGGTATTTTACTGCAGTTGTCTAGAAGCAAACCAAGATATCTCTTGAGATATGTGTATGTTATTTGCCAAGCTTATACTTATCAGGCTGGTAATTCATTAATGGAAAGCAATTAGTAAGTTTTTAGTATGAAAGATATTTTAAAATATTTGTTACGGAAATTTTAAAAACATTTTTGGTATAACTGGTTTAATTACCTTTATGTTTTCTTGATCAGTGTTTTAAGTCCTTTCACTCTTCCTGTAGGAGTACTAGTATATACAGTGTAGTTCATTACTGATGTTGACTCCCCCTCCCCCAAGGGGGGAGGGGTATGCTCTAATAAACTCTTACAGATTGGTTAAGTTTGAAAATTATTTTGGGGAAAAAATCTAAAATTTACTATGAATGTTTGAAAATTTTTCTACTGTTACATAAATAAATATATATGTGCATCTGTCTGGAATTCCAAGATGTGAGCAAGAGAGAAAAGAATGAAAAGAAATGGCTTCAACATTTCAACAAAGTAAAACTAACATTCTACCTCTTTTACAATGTTAGTCAAAATGAAAATTTGAATTTTATGGCTTATAAACTGATTTACCTTTCCTATAGTCTCATGCATATGGAAACATTTTATATTTACTGAATACTGAATCTGATCTACAGAGATCTAATGGTGGAGGCCTGCAGTGCTGCTGTATGATGAAGATGCCTTTGGGACATCCTAGTGGTTGGGTTGTTGAGACTCTGAGTTTCCGCTGCAGGAGACAGAAGTTCGATCCCTGGTTGGGGAAGTTTCACATGTTTGGATAGTGCAGCAAAAGAAAATATTAATTTTTAAGAAAGTTTTAATAAAACAGAGTATTATCTAAGTTTGGGAATCTTTTGTTGGTAAGCACATTGTGTAATACTAATGTATTTTGTGTATTTGATAGCTGTTAGACAAAGTGTATTTGATAGCTGAATTTTTTTTT
>SJYW01010777.1:345862-366706 GCA_006410735.1 Raphicerus campestris
CCTATGGTAAATTAACAGAAGGGTTTTTTAATAGATAATACAGTTATATGTATATATTAGAACATTAAGGTTCATCTGTTAATTTGTGATTTAAAGGGAAGAAGAATGCCAAGCAGCCCTTTCTCTGTTTAATGGACGATGGTATGCAGGACGACAGCTTCAGTGTGAATTCTGCCCAGTGACCCAGTGGAAAATGGCCATTTGTGGTAAAATACAACATGATGATTTTTTTTCCTCCTTGATTGTTCCAGTTATATAAAAGGAGATTCTTAGCAGGAAAAAAAAAAGCTTTAAAGAGAATTTTTTTAAAAACTGAATAATAATTTCCACACTTTTTATCTTTGCACACATGAGAATTATATAAAGGACATAACATTTTAGATCTGTAATAGGCCATGTGGGTCATGTTGCACCATGAAAAATGAGTTCACAGTGCATTGGTGGCACAATCAGCTTATCTAATCTTTGATTCTGCATTTTATGTACAATGTTAAGAAGTTGCATTTTACTTATTACAGTTTTAGAGGTGTTTTCTGTTCTTTGGCTCTTCTTTAGTGTTTTTTTTCTCTCCATCTTTTATCGTTAATGAATCTTCTGTTGTTTTCTGTTATGTAATCCTGTCATAGTTTCTGCCTTCCATGAAACACAGTTTTGTAAATTAGAGATTGATAATAGCTGTGTGGAATGTGTTAAAGGTCCGGTCAGACTAATTTATGGACACTTGAGACTAATTCATGGAAACATGGACTTTACTGAGACTATCTAGCAATTCTTTGGCCTTCTTGTTTTTAAATTTCTTCCTCTCAGATGGGCTTAGCCCAAGTGTAAGTACCTCAGGATGAAAAAAGATGCTGTTAATGCCTTTGGGGAACACTTCTCTTTCCCATTACTATTCTTTGTTTGTTTTGTATTCACTTCTTAAAATCTCTTATTTAAAAAGTAACTTAAAAATTCTGAATCACAAAAGCGGTTTGTTATAAGCTTCCTCTTTGTCAGCTTGCTCTTCATTGATGCTGCTAGTTTTAAAGCTTTTAGAAGGAAAAGTAAAAGACCACATTCAACATAAGTTTTAAGACTTGTAACATGAAAGGGTAAAAATGCTTTTCTCTCTTAAGTTCAGTAGTTTTTTTTAGTTCATATATATCCCATTTGACTTCCCCTGAAATAAGAAGCTATTCTGCTTTTCTAAAAAGTAACAGCAATGTAGAGAAAAGGAAAAAACAAAACATACCCTTTTAAAGTGCACAGTTGTGTTGTTGTTGTTTTTTATCATGTTCACAACTTTGTGATGATCACCTCTAATTCTGTAATATTTTCTTCACTTTCAAAGAAACCTGACATCTGTTAACAGCCACTCGCTATTCTCTGCTTCCCCGTATCTTCTCTATATATTTATGTCTGTTCTGGACATTTTACATAAATGGAATCATATAATGTTGACCTTTTGTGTCTTAACTCCTTTGGCTTAGCACATTTGCAAATACATCCATATTGTGTTAATAGAATATATGAGAACTCTGTCCTTTTTGCCTATGAATTATACTGCTTTCTGTGGTATGCTGTTGATTTGTTCTTGTTCAGTTACCAGCTTGTGTCTTGACTCTTTGCAACCCCATGGACTGCAGCATGCCAGGCTTCCCTGTCCTTCACCATTTCCCACAGTTTGCTCAGACTCACGTCCTTTGAGTCAGTGATGCCATCCAACCACCTCATCCTCTATCATCCCCTTCTCCTTCATTCTTTCCCAGCATCATGTTTTTTTAGTGGGTTGGCTCTACACATCAGGTGGCCACAGTCTTAGAGCTTCAGCTTCAACATTAGTCCTTCCAGTGAATATTCAGGATTGATTTTCTTTAAAATGAACTGGTTTGATCTCTTTCCTTTCCAAGGGACTATCAAGAGTTTTCTCCAGTACTGCAGTTCAGAAGCAATAATGTTGATTACATTTTAGTTGTTAGTTGATCGACTGTTAGGTTGTTTCCACCACTATGTATAATGCTACTGTGAAAGTTCACCCACAGATTTTTATGTATGTTTCTCTTGTGCACATGATTCATAGCATAATTGCAAGATCATATGGTAATTGCATAATTGCAAGATCATATGGTAATTCTTACAGAGGAGGAAATGGCAACCCATTCCAGTGCTCTTGCCTGGAAAATCCCGTGGACGGAGGAGCCTGGTGGGCTGCAGTCCATGGGGTCACTGAGAGTCGGACGCAAGTCAGTGACTTCACTTTCACTTTCATGGTAATTCTAGGTTTAATATTTTGAAAAACTGCTTAACAGTTTTCTAAAGCAACTGAATTATAATTACACCAGCAGAATATGATTACTGGTTTTCCATATACCCATAATACAGTAATTTTCTTTATATTTTACCCATCCTATCAAGTGTGACATACTATTTCATTGTGGTTTTCATTTGCATTTCTGTAATGGCCAGTTATGTTGAACATCTTTTTATGAACTTGTCATATTTATAATCTTCTGAAGGAATGAAAAGTCAGTTGTCTGTTTTTACTGTGTTACTTGTTGTTTTATTATTGAGTTGTAAGTGTTCTTTAGATAATGCTGATAGAGGCCCTGTATTACACGTGTATGCTGTGACTTTTTTGCTGGTGTACTTTGAGATACAGTTCTTAATTTTGATGAAATTTACTTCATCTATTTTAAAAGAATTTTGTAGTTTTGGGTCTGTCTTAAGTTAGCTTTTGTATATAATGTCCAGGAGGATGGTATCTGTTTCACTTTTAACTGTTTTCCATATTTGAGAAATTTACTGCTATTTTACTACGCCCCAGTGGGATTATTAAAATAGATTTAGTTTGACAAGAATGTTTTGTGTTAAGAGACCTTGGTAAATTTGAAACTAGTATGCTAATATTTATCATCTTATTTTAAAATACAAGGAAAATATATGTTCTTGTACCTACATAGAGTGCTTCCATTTAACTAGTAATTCTCTTACACTCTGCTCTCAAATCACGCTGCCACCTAGACTCGAAGGAGTGTGTTCTTCACTATTAACTTGAGTTCTCTTCACTGTCACTATGTGGGATAGTGAAACTCTAGAAAAATGTGGTCACAATTTGGTGGTGTCATCCAGTGGGAAAATGGGATGTTCTTACTAAGTTGTGAAACTTTATCTTTTGTAGTGCTAGTTTGTTAGAACATTTGAATGTTTTTGAAATCAGTGAGTCTGAACTGTGAAATCAGTTTGGACAAGCCATTTTAAATACATGGGAGAAAATAGTCTTATCGCATTGGTACACCAGCATTGTACCTTGTGAAAAGAATGAAGTGCCAGCAGTAAATGCTCTTTTCCTCACTGTGCCCTTGCAGGTTTATTTGAAATACAGCAGTGTCCCAGAGGGAAACACTGCAACTTTCTTCACGTGTTCAGAAATCCAAACAATGAGTTTTGCGAAGCAAATGGAGACATCTACCTATCTCCATTATGGACTGGCTCCTCCTGTGGGAAGAGCTCAGTGAGGAGAATGAGGCTGGACCACCATGACGACTACTATGGCCGGCAAAGGAGGAGGAGGAGCCCTGTGCGGGCCCACTCTTACAAGAGGAAAGAGAAGGCTGACAGGAAGAGGAGGAGGAGTCACAAGGATGAGAAATCTCAGAAACATGGGTCTAGAAGCCGGGAAAGGCACAGTTCCCAAAGCAGCAGAAGAAAAAGGGACCACAGCGGCAGGAGCAGCAGCCAGAGCTCCTCCAGGTCCATGAGCCGTGGTGGGAAGAGGTCAGGGAGCAGAGACTGAACTTCTCAGAGCCGGAAATCCAAATAAACCTCCTTTATCGCTTTAACTTACTTTGTTACTGTGTTCTTCAATGATTGTATACCTTGTTATGTTGTTCAGTTGCTCAGTCATATCCGACTCTCTGTGACCCCCTGGATTGCAGCACGCCAGGCTTCCCTAGCTGTCCTTCACTGTCTCCCGGAGCATACTCACACTCATGTCCATTGAATCAGTGATGCCATCCAACCATCTCATCCTCTGTCATTCCCTTCTCCTGCCTTCTATTTTTCCCAGGATCCAGGTCTTTTTCAGTGAGTCAGTTCTTCGCATCAGGTGGCCAAAGTATTGCAGTTTCAGCTTTAGTATCAATCTTTCCAGTGAATATTCAGGACTGATTTCTTTTAGGATTGACTGGTTTGATCTCCTTGCTGTCCAAGGGACTCCCAAAAGTCTTCTCCAGCACCACATTTTGAAAGCATTAATTCTTTCGTGCTCAGCCTTTTTGTTTTTAATTAAAAAAATTTTTTTGCTCAACCTTTTTAATGGTCCAGCTCTTTTCATCCATACATGACTACTGGGAAAACTATAACTTTGACTATATGGATCTTTGTTGGCAAAGTGATGTCTCTGCTTTTTAATATGCTGTCTAGGTTTGTCCTAACTTTCTGTCCTAAGAGCAAATGCTTTAGTGCTTAGTGAACTGCCTTAGTGAACTCTGTTCTTTCATTCTGCATCCTTTCCAGTGGAGATTTCTTTTCCAACCCATATGCCCACAACAGGGAGCCTACAGGGGCTTCTTCTCCTCCCCTCCACTGTCTTCTGTAATTTCTTTTTCCTTGATCTGTGGTGAACAAGTAGCTGTGGAAGTGTTAGGGGAAGCACAATGACTGAAACCACCTACCCTTGTCAGGCCCTTTAGTAACCATTTGCATGAGTTGTTTTATGACAGGAGATCCTGGTAAGGAATATAGAACTAATAAGCCACCACCAACCGAAAGAGTTCGGGAAAGGTCAAAAGGAGACACCACGTGTCTTTCTACTTCCAAGATTCCCTCTCTCTAGCATCCATCTTGGCTGAGCGATGTGTGCGCCACCAGCAAAGACTCTGAATTACAATGATTTGCCAAAGACCACCCGGAAACTAATCCCATCACCATAAAACCTGAGATTGCAAGCCATGTGGCAGAGCAGTTCTCCTGGGTTTCCTTACCCTAATGCTCCACCCAGGTGCCCTTTCCCAATAAAATCTCTTGCTTTGTCAGCACATGTGTGTCCTCGGACAATTCGTTTCCGAGTGTTACACAAGAACCCAGTTTCGGGCCATGGAAGGGGTCCCATTTCCTACAACAGAAGCCGTTGATCTTTGGCCAAGGTTATGCTCTGCTGTATTCCAAAGGCGCCAGAGTCCACTGCACTCTACTAGTTCACCCAAGTTAATGAGGCCTCTCCTTTCCCCTTTTTCCTCTTCTTCCTTCAGCTGGGGATCGGGCCAAAGTTGTGCGAGCACAGCTCAGCCAGTTAAAAAGCCAGTAGGGCACGTGCCTCTTGAGGAATCCTGTGAAAGGATAAGCAGATTGCACAACAGACCACACTTTCAGAGCATTCACATAGCAAGACAGTTTCCTGTTATGTGAGGCACATACTGGTTAAAACAAAACACTGAAGCCAATCTTCTGTGGCCTCTGCCTTTGAGGCAGATTCCTTCACTTGTCTTCTCTGCTACTTTTCAGCTTTCTTCTCTATGATTGATTTACAAGAGCCTAGGCTGCAGTCCATGGGGTCGCTAAGAGTCGGGCATGACTGAGTGACTTCATTTTCACTTTTCACTTTCATGCATTGGAGAAGGAGATGGCAACTGACTCCAGTATTTTTGCCTGGAGAATCCCAGGGATGGCGGAGCCTGGCGAGTTGCCATCTATGGGGTCGCACAGAGTCGGACACGACTGAATCGACTTCGCAGCAGCATCAGCAGGAGATACTTCTGAGCCATCCTAAAGAGAGCCTTTCTTATTCAGGGAGTTGTCAAAAGATGAGTCACTGGTTAGCCACAGCAATCTTTTTTTCTGTTTTCCCCTGCATAGGTCTCATGGTGCCTTAGTCATAGGCTGTCTTAATTACAGTGCATACCCTCAAATATAGGTATTTATATAGGACAATGAGTGGTCCCGAGGGGATGTACTTGGAAGGAACTGTTGCAGGAAGGGGTACCCCCTTCCAGGGCCCGAAACTGGGCTCTTGTCTAACACTCAGAAATTAATTGTCTGAGGAGACACATGCGCTGACAAAACGAGATTTTATTGGGAAAGGGCACCCAGGTGGAGAGCAGTAGGGTAACGGAACTCAGGAGAACTGCTCAACCAAATGTCTCGCAGTCTCGGGTTTTATGGTGATGGCATTAGTTTCTGGATGGTCTTTGGCCAATCATTCTAATTCAGTCTTTCCTGGTGGTGCACGCATTGCTCAGCCAAGATGGATGCTAGCAAGAGGGATTCTGGGAAGTGGACGGACAACTGGTGTCTCCTTTTGACCTTTCCTGAACTCTTCCATTTGGTGGTGGCTTGTTATTTCAGTATTCGTTACCAGGATCTCTTGTGATAAAGCAACTTATGCAAATGGTTACTAAAGGGCCTGGCCAGGGTGGGTGGTTTCAATCAGTGTGCTTTTCCTAATAGAAGTATATTTAAAAAAATAAGTGGACATGTTATCTTGAAAATGTTTATTGTAAATTGCCTCACTTATAACCGTTTATAAGTTAGACATTCCATTTGCAAATGGCCCTAATGGCTGTTTTCAGTGAACAGTTCTCATGGGCTCTGTAATCTTACAATTTGCAGTGGGATTTTAATATAATGATTTTCCTTACGTATCTCACTATTCAGTATTTTGTATTTTTAATACCTGTACTAATAGGTATCATGAATACCTAGGTTTTGGTTTTATAGAAATGAGGCAGTTATTTTTGCAAATAACAGTTTATTTTAGTGATTGTGCCAGCACTTAAACTAGAAAGAATTGCAGAAGGTGGAAAAGTAGGTAGAAGGAATCAATTTATATATTACATATTTAATACTCAGTGTTTTAATTTTTTTAGCAGACAATTTACATAACTTCCCACCCCCTCCTTTAAGTTAGTGTTGACAATTTTCCATAATAAACTACTTAAAGAGAAGCTTTTGTCAAGAATGGAATGAAACTGCAGAACAAAACAACCCACAAAACAAAACCCAAATCACTGCTGCTTTTTAAAAACTAAGACTTTACCCAATTGTATTCAAACAAAATACACTGTGAGGGTTGTGCTGTGTGCATCTTCAGTATTTCTAGGTGCTGGCTTCCCTCAAGATGGCAATAGCGGAGCTGCCATGGTGCAACCTGTCCATGCTCATGCTGGATTTAGAGCCTCGCTTAGCTTCACATTATCTGAAGATGCTGGATGGAAACCTAAGGTCTTGAAATCCCAAATGGTCATGGTTCCGTTTGTGCCAGTAGCACACAGTATGCCACAGTCTGCCTTGTCCACCTCATAGACAGACATTTGAGTAAAGCTGTTCTGGTGCAGCATCTTCAGGGCCGTGTTGTGGTCCTCAGTAGTAACCCACTTGTTCATGTCATGGAAGCACTCTACGGCTGACATGTTGTGCTGGGCTCTGGGTCATCTGGATGTGCTGGGTGTTTGGGGTTGTCTAGAGATCAAACAGCCACATCGTCATAGATAAAAAGCATGGGGCAGCAGTCGAGACAGGCAGCCACGACGTTCTCTGAGACGAATGATTCCGTCTGGAGGGATTCAGAGTTGAGACCTGCACTCTTTTTGTTGTAGCACGTTGGGGTGGTAGCTGACCCAGGCTAGGCGGCTGCTGCTAGCTAAGAAACTGACCCTGTGTACCCAGCCACTGGTGCCACTGCGACTAAACTCTGACATCAGATGACTGAAAGTCATCTTGCCACCCCAGGACGTACTGGCTGGCTTCTCATCCACTTCTTTAATGTAGGCAGAAAACTCTGCATTTGGATGCACAGGATCCCCTGCCAGCATGACATTGTTGGGATTCGAATCCAAGCTGAGGACTGTGGAGTGAATCGGCTTTTTTAATGTGCTTGCTCACCCACCTGTCATTTTCACACTCGAAGTAGCCAAAGGAGATAAGTCGTGTTCTGCTATCCCTGGGAAATTTGTTCTCTATCGAGGACCACTTGACAAAAGTGGCAGCCTGGTTAATTCTCAGGATCACCAGGATTAGTTCTAGACACCAACCTGACTCCAGACTTAGGCGTTGGAGTCGGCCTGCAAGTGATGATGCGGGCAGCTGTGATGCGTCCATTGTGTTCCTTGAGCTCATGCATGAACTTTCACCTACTGCCCCCCCCGTTCTTATAGATGTGGACTTCATGATTATTGGAGCTAAGGGTGATCTGGGTATGAACCCTGTTTCAGGCATGACAGGTGATTGGCTCCGGTAAAAACTGATGCAGGGACATTATTGTTAGTGTTTTCAAAGGACAGAAAGCTCGGATTGGGCTTTCCGGACTGACTGAAAGCATTGAATTCACAGACTCTAGTCAGTCAAGAACAGGCTCCCATGGATGTGGGCAGAAGACCCTCAAGTTATTTTTTAATACCTGTAATCTTAATTGTTCACTAGAAAATATTCAAGAATCAACTGTTGCAAAGTTCTAAAAGTGGCATTTATTGAAAATAGATAAAAGTCTTGAATAACACAAGGTCCACTTTTTTTTTAAAACAAAGTATATGAAAACTAAATCTCCATTATCTTGTCTGTGCTTACAACAAACAACTACATTTAATAGAAAGTGAATATTTAATAAAAACAGAAAAATTTTCAGCAGTTCTCCCTAGTTTGACTAAACTTTTGGAAAGAGATAAAAACACTACATTTGTAGGGAAAGGGAGTTAGAGAAGACAAGATTTGGAAAAAGAACAAGACTGGCACTTTACAGGAACAGATCACCTTTAATGAGGTGAGAAGGGGCATCAGTCAGATTAGTGAGCTGCTGCACTAACCCAAGAAAAGAGTATATATTGGCATATATATGAAAATCTACCACCTTAAAGTGGCTAGTTCTTCTCCAAGATTGTTTGAATTAGTTAAACGGCTGGTACAAGGAATTCTGGAGATCACTGGGTGTAATCAACCTTAATGTCCAATTTTTCTTTGGGTGGGTGAGTTCTTTGTTTTGCATAGAATGGTGGGGAAAATTTGGAGGGGAGTTTTAACTCCAGGCTGTTTTGAGCTGTGTAACTTTTCTTCATTCCAGAACCTAAGAAATATATATTTAAAGAGAAAACAGAGGTGAGTGTCCTTAATGTTCAGGCCTTCTTTGTGTTGAAAATGAGGGTTAGGGGTTTGTGGTCTGGGAGGAAGGAAGTCTAAGGCCCATAGTTGATTTTCTATTCTAGCCATCAGGGTCTCAAGCAAAGGAACAGTCTTGACTAGGTCTCAGGAAATGGCTTGGATTCAGTCTTGGAATCACTGGAAAAGATTAAGCAAACAA
Source organism: Raphicerus campestris (assembly GCA_006410735.1). Classification (NCBI taxonomy): domain Eukaryota; kingdom Metazoa; phylum Chordata; class Mammalia; order Artiodactyla; family Bovidae; genus Raphicerus; species Raphicerus campestris. Next base: position 355,128 of record SJYW01010777.1, read on the forward strand.
GTCCCAAAGGTGAGTAGAAGGATGATAAAAATGCATGGTCCAAGAAGGGATGAAACCCAAGGAATCCAGTTCCAGTCTATTAACCATGACTGCCAAGGGTAGCTTCATCTCTGGCTCATTCACAGGTCTCGATCTGTAAGATTTTTTGCAGCTCCTTGGACTATACCCGACTGGTTGGCATAGAAACAGCAGGATTCGTCTAGAAAAAGGCACACTTCTCTTCTCTGTAGTGAGTAGATCTAATCCCCTTCTGTTTTGTAATACTTCTGCGCCAAGGAAGCAAGTTGATTTTGGATAGTTATTAGGCCTTGAGCTATTTCATGGAGGCTGTCTGATAGGTCTTTAGATAGTGTCTGATAGTTTTGAATGGAGGTGGTTAAGCTGTCGGTTCCTGTTTCAATTCCAGCCACTATTCTTAGTCCTGCTAAGAGGGGAATGAAATGTGTGGCTCATTTTATTCGCTTGTGGATGAGAGGAATAGGCAAGAGTTGATCATTGGGGGCTGTTAAAATGTTTGGACTGGAGTTTATGAGAGTGCAAGTTCCGGTCCAGTTAGTAGGTAGACAGAGGTATGTAAACATCCCACACAGGAAAAATAGGCCAGGTGTCCTAATAAAACAGTTGAAGTCGATGGAGAAGAGGAGTCAAAGGAGAGTTTTGATTGTTTTTTCAAGGACGCTCAGAGACCCCACTAAGGTGGCTCTAATGATGGGAGAGGTGCAGGAATATGTTGAGCAAAACCACCCTGTAAAGGTTAAAGAGTGTTTTGCAGAACAAGAAACATTATATATAGCCTTTCTAGTGGCAAAGAGTAAGGTGGAGGTATGGTTGTACATGGACTTAGGGATTGTGCCCATGGGTGGGCCATATGAACTGTTTTGGGAATTTGGGGATATGCAAAAAGGAGCTGGTTGTAACAGTGTTAACTCTCTGGGTGACAGAGCTTCCTGTTAAGGTTTTTTTGTTGAAGGAGGGAAGTTTCTTGAGTAAAGATTTTAAGAGTATGTCTGAATTTCTGATTTGGTCTACTGTGAAGATATTTGGAGATAGCAACGGCAACCCACTCCAGTGCTCCTGCCTGAAAAGTCCCATGTTTGGAGGAGCCTGGTGGGCTCTACAGTCCATGGGGTCACAAAGAGTTGGACACAACTGAGATGCTTCACTTTGACTTTTCACTTTCATGCACTGGAGAAGGAAATGGCAACCCACTCCCAATCTCCTGTATTTTTGCCTGGAGAATCCCAAGGACAAAGGAGCCTGATGGGCTGCCATCTGTGGGATTGCAGAGTCGGACATGACTAATACAGCTTAGCTGCAGCAGCAACACTAAAGGTATTTAAGACATGAGACGAATAAAGGCTCCCCACAGTATAAGTGGTATAGGGATATGTTACCAGTGGTCCAGTCGAGGTTGGATGTGGGGAGGGCTGAATCTCCCAGAGAAGTTATAGATAACATATCTAGCTATCTTTAGCCAGTTGTGGGTTAGAAGCATTGAGAAGGGTATGGGTTAAATTAAGGGTCTGGAATAGATAGTTGAGGTTAGGATTTTGAAGGAGTTGTGGGCCAGAGGAAGAAGGGAGGATAAGAAGAAGATGTTAACATTTGGCGACGTGAGTATAAGATAGATAACTATGGAAAATAATTGGATTTCAAAGGGGTAAAAGTTATAAAAGTTATCCTGTAGCCACAGGGTGGAGATGTCATAGTTAATGTATTTGAGCATGGATCCTTGAGGACTCGAGACCCAGATATCTGCCAGAAGTTGTTCCAGGAATAATTGCAATCGTGAAACCAACAGGCTCATCTGTCACCAGTTGGAGCTGGTGGAAGCCCTGAGAACTTTAGAGTTGTAGGGCCTGTGTGAGAAACTTTATAAGTATTAGTTTGGCGAGCATTTTTATCATTGGGCTGCATAACCTTTTTTAACCAGGTGATGTATACCCAAGGGGTGATTTCTTTTAATTATGCAGCGGTAGGGGTCAGCAGAATTACCGTGTAGGATCGTTGCCATTTGGGGGTTAGATCTGGGTGGGACTGCACTGTATATAGACTTTGTCTCCTATTTGAAGGGATGGGTATNTTGGAGATAGCAACGGCAACCCACTCCAGTGCTCCTGCCTGAAAAGTCCCATGTTTGGAGGAGCCTGGTGGGCTCTACAGTCCATGGGGTCACAAAGAGTTGGACACAACTGAGATGCTTCACTTTGACTTTTCACTTTCATGCACTGGAGAAGGAAATGGCAACCCACTCCCAATCTCCTGTATTTTTGCCTGGAGAATCCCAAGGACAAAGGAGCCTGATGGGCTGCCATCTGTGGGATTGCAGAGTCGGACATGACTAATACAGCTTAGCTGCAGCAGCAACACTAAAGGTATTTAAGACATGAGACGAATAAAGGCTCCCCACAGTATAAGTGGTATAGGGATATGTTACCAGTGGTCCAGTCGAGGTTGGATGTGGGGAGGGCTGAATCTCCCAGAGAAGTTATAGATAACATATCTAGCTATCTTTAGCCAGTTGTGGGTTAGAAGCATTGAGAAGGGTATGGGTTAAATTAAGGGTCTGGAATAGATAGTTGAGGTTAGGATTTTGAAGGAGTTGTGGGCCAGAGGAAGAAGGGAGGATAAGAAGAAGATGTTAACATTTGGCGACGTGAGTATAAGATAGATAACTATGGAAAATAATTGGATTTCAAAGGGGTAAAAGTTATAAAAGTTATCCTGTAGCCACAGGGTGGAGATGTCATAGTTAATGTATTTGAGCATGGATCCTTGAGGACTCGAGACCCAGATATCTGCCAGAAGTTGTTCCAGGAATAATTGCAATCGTGAAACCAACAGGCTCATCTGTCACCAGTTGGAGCTGGTGGAAGCCCTGAGAACTTTAGAGTTGTAGGGCCTGTGTGAGAAACTTTATAAGTATTAGTTTGGCGAGCATTTTTATCATTGGGCTGCATAACCTTTTTTAACCAGGTGATGTATACCCAAGGGGTGATTTCTTTTAATTATGCAGCGGTAGGGGTCAGCAGAATTACCGTGTAGGATCGTTGCCATTTGGGGGTTAGATCTGGGTGGGACTGCACTGTATATAGACTTTGTCTCCTATTTGAAGGGATGGGTATGGAAGATTGGGATGTGGTCAAGGAAGTAAGTTATCCATATATTGCCAAAGGGCATCTCCTATCTGGGCAAGTAAAGGGGGAGGGTGAGAGACCCAAAGGTATTATGGGCCTCCCATCCATGGCCTCGAATGGACTGATATTTAAGGGTTCTTTTGCTAAGGCCTGGGCCTTTAAGAAGGCTAAAGGGAGGCGTTTAGTCCAGTCTTGAATAAGTTTGATCATTAATTTGGTCAGGGGTTTTTTTAGGACTCAGTTGGCACTCAACCTTACTGGAAGACCAAGGATAAGGAACAAGAAACCTCCAAGGAACTGGAAGCCTCCTGCAGTATTTTGGGTGATTTGGGATGTGAATTCAGGCCCATTGTCAGATGGGAGGAAGGAAGGCATTCCAAACCTGAGGAGGATTTCAGTTAAGAATAAGGAGAGCCACAGCAGGGGCTCGTTTGTTAGTTGGGAAAGCTTCAATCCATCCAGAAAATGTATCTGTGAAGACTAAGAGAAATTTAACTTTTTTTATGGGTGGCATGTGGGTGAAATCTACCTGCCAGTCTCTTGTGCAGGAAGATGTCTGAGATTTTGGTGGATGGGGAAAGGAAGGGGGTGAATGTTAGGATTTGTCTGCTGACAAATGGTACAAGTTTGGGTCAGATTATTTAAGTTGCATCTTCAGCTCAATAAAGTTCTGAAGGAAAGTCTTAAGTAGTTTTGTAGAGGAGTGGAAAAGGGAAAGTAAATATAAAAGTAATGTGTGGATGTTAGGCTCATCAATCTGGGCTATAGTAGAGAAGACTAACAGAGGCAGCCTGCCACTTTGCTTTGTGATCTGCTATATTGTGATAAAAGGAGACAGGACTGTGTTGCTGATGTCCTTTTGCAGTGTATTATAGCAGCTTGTTTTGGTAGCTGAGCCGCATGGAGGAGTTCAGAAATAAAGAGCTGTGTTGAGGAGGATTTGTAGTTGACAGGGGGCAGAGAATGGAAAGCCCAATGACAGAGTAAATGTTTGAAGGAATGAGCCAAGTATACCTTTACAGGAGCATTTTGGGTTAGTTTTGGGGCTTCAGGTATTAAGAGGGTGGTTGCAGCTAAGACCTGGGGACAAGGTGACCATCTGAGTGTGACGAGATTGAGTTGTTTAGATCAGTAAGCTAAAGGGCCCCATATTCCCCCTGCCTCTTTTGGCACAGAATCCCTAAGCCGTGTCCTTGTTGAGAATGTACAAAAAGGAAAAAAGGCTTGGCGTAATCAGGGGCTTGGCGTAAGTAAAGAGGACGGGTCTGCAGTAAATGTTTGATTCGGAATTGGGGTGTGGAGAGAGGTGGGGACCAATAAGTGTTCATCTAAACTTTTTTGAGTAGCTTGGTAGAGAGGTTTTGCGTGCAGGGCAAAATTTGGGACCTGTGTTCAGAAGAGTTTAAATAGGCCCTCTTGGTTTGGGGCCTGGGGGATCTGTGTCAACACTCAAAGTCTCTGAGCTGGGATGATTTTGGATGTGGGAGTGAGAAGTTCAGTTCATTTCAGTCACACAGTTGTGTCTGACTCTTTGTGATCCCATGATTCTCAGCATGGCAGGCCTCCCTGTCCATCACCAACTCCCGGAGTTCACTCAGACTCAGTCTATCGAGTCGGTGCTGCCATCCAGCCGTCTCATCCTCTGTCGTCCCCTTCTCCTCCTGCCCCAATCCCTCCCAGCATCATAGTCTTTTCCATTGGGTCAACTCTTTGCATGAGGTGGCCAAAGTACTGGAGTTTCAGCTTTAGCATCATTCCCTCCAAAGAAATCCCAGGACTGATCTCCTTCAGAATGGACTGGTTGGATCTCCTTGCAGTCCAAGGGACTCTCAAGAGTCTTCTCCAACACCACAGTTCAAAAGCATCAATTCTTTGGCACTCAGCCTTCTTCACAGTCCAACTCTCAAATCCATACGTGACCACAGGAAAAACCATAGCCTAGACTAGACGGACCTTAGTCGGCAAAGTGATGTCTGTGCTTTTGAATATGCTATCTAGGTTGGTCTTAACTTTTCTTCCAAGGAGTAAGCGTCTTTTAATTTCATGGCTGCAGTCACCATCTGCAGTGGTTTGGGAGCCCAAAAAAGTCTGACACTGTTTCTACTGTTTCTCCATCTATTTCCCATAAAGTGATGGGACTGGATGCCATGATCTCAGTTTTCTGAATGTTGAGCTTTAAGCCAACTTTTTCGCTCTCCTCTTTCACTGTCATCAAAAGGCTTTTTAGTTCCTCTTCACTTTCTGCCATAAGTGGGGTGTCATCTACATATCTGGGGTTATTGATATTTCTCCTGGCAATCTTGATTCCAGCTTGTGCTTCTTCCAGGCCAGCGTTTCTCATGATGTACTCTGCATATAAGTTAAATAAGCAGGGTGACAATAGGCAGCCTTGACATACTCCTTTCACTATGTGGAACCAGTCTGTTGTTCCATGTCCAGTTCTAACTGTTGCTTCGTGACCTGCATATAGGTTTTTCAAGAGGCAGGTCAGGTGGTCTGGTATTTCCATTTCTCTCAGAATTTTCCACAGTTTATTGTGATCCGCACAGTCAAAGGCTTTGGCATAGTCAATAAAGCAGAACTCTTTTGCTTTTTCCATGATCCAATGGATGTTGGCCCTTTGATCTCTGGTTCCTCTGCCTTTTCTAAAACCAGCTTGAACATCAGGAAGTTCACGGTTGATGTATTGCTGCTGATGCCTGGCTTGGAGAATTTTGAGCATTATTTTACTAGCGTGTGAGATGAGTGCAACTATGCAGTAGTTTGAGCATTCTTTTGCATTGCCTTTCTTTGGGATTGAAATGAAAACTGACCTTTTCCAGTCCTGTGGCCACTGCTGAGTTCTCCAAATTTGCTGGCATATTGAGTGCAGCACTTTCACAGCAGCATCTTTCAGGATTTGAAATGGCTCAACTGGAATTCCATCACCTCCACTAGCTTTGTTTGTAGTGGTGCTTTCTAAGGACCACTTGACTTCACATTCCTGTATGTCTGGCTGTAGATGAGGGATCATACCATCATGATTATCCGGGAATGAGAAGTAATGTCATGTAATTGACATTGGTCGAAGCAATTTGTGCTTTGGAGAGTGAGACTCTGTAACCCCAGTTGCCTAGGGCATTTCATACTCTTGCAGTGTGCAGTACACAGTATGGCGAGAGGAACTACATAACAATGAATCGTCTACATATTGAAGTAAGGTAGTAGAGCCTAGGTCTAAAGTTTGTAGGTCTCTTTGAAGGGCTTGACCAAAAATATGAGGGCTATCTCTAAACCCTTGTGGTAAAACGGTACAAGTTAATTGTTGAGATTTATATGTGTCTGGATCCATCAAGGTGAGGGCAAATAGTGGCTGTGAGGAGTGGTGTAGAGGTATAGTAAAGAAAGCATTTTTGAGGTCTAATAGAGTGTGTCAGGGGGAATATGTGAGAGAAGGGTGTAGGGATTAGTGACCACAGGGTGTACAGGTATTATGGCCTCATTGATCTTGCAAAGATCTTGGACTAGAAACTGGGAGTGGGGTCCCTTTTTGAGTGCCAATGTAGAGGTATTATAACGAGAGCAGATAGGCCACAAAAGGCCAGTTTTGAGCAGTCTGGAGATTGTTGGTTTTAAGTCCTTGTCAGATTCTGTGGTCAGGGTATACTGAGTTTGGGTTATTACTTGAGAGGGATTTTTAAGAAAGACCTGAATGGGGGAATGGTGTCTGGCTACTTATGGGGCTTCGGTGTCCCAGAACTGAGAGTATCTATTGGGGGAAGGTCAGGGGGCAGGTTTTGGGAGTGAGGGCTGGCCAGGGGTTCAAGTGCCATTTGGGTGCAAAGAACTGATACGGGATCTAAGAATGAGGGGTTCATAAATGTGTAGCTTAGCCGGAAGATCACACCCCATCAATGCCAGTGGGCATTGAGGAACTACTATAAAAGAATATGTTAGTGTTGTTTTGCCAAAGGAACAAAGGAGAGGAGGGGTTATTTTGGGATGCCTGAGACCCCTTCAGTGGCCACTTCTGAAGGTTGTAGAGGCCCTTAAAGGAGGTTAAAAGTGAAAAGGCAGCTACAGTGTCTATTAGGAACAAGACTTTGTGTTCGGCCACCATGCCAATTACCTGAAGCTCCAAACCTATCTGTATGGGGCAGACTTGGGGTCTCAAGCTTAGGCTCCGTCACTGGAGTAACTCAGGCACAACTGGATCATCTCTCACCTCATCCAAGGAACCATGGTCTGGGATACCAGGGCCTCCCTGAATCTGGTTCCTGGCCCATTTTTGTTGGGCCTGGGATGAGCCCCAAGATTTGGTGGGTTGTGTCTGAGGACAGCCCATTTTCCAATGGTCCCATTGTTTGCAGTTGGGCTAGGGTTTGGTGGGTGGCCAGGGGTTTGGGCAGGACTTAGCCCAGTGTCCCCTTTGGTTACATCTGAAGCAGGGGCCTGGAGGGTTAGCTCCCATATGGGTGGGCCAAGGTTGATGCGCCAAAGGGGTTGAATTTTTTCTTTGGATAGCTGCAGCGAATAAAGCATATTGGGCCTTTCTTTCCTTCCTTTTTTTTTTTTTTTCACTTCTTCCTCCCAATTGTTGAAAACTTTAAAGGCTATTTCTAGGAGATCTCACTGAGGGGTTTCGGGGCCCTTCTCTAACTGGTGTAGTTTTTGGCAAATATCAGGGGCTGACTGGCTTATGAACTGGACATGTAGGTACAGAAGTCTGGCAGGGAATGGAAATATCTAGAATAGCCTCAGTAAGCCATGAAAGAAAAAGAGCAGGATTTTCATCTTTTTTCTTGAGTCACTTTTGTAGTTAAGTCCTGTTGTAGTTAACATGAATGTGAGAGCTTTATAGCATTCCTTCTAGTAAACAGGTGATCATCTGATGCAGATACAGGATGTCTGCATCTCCTGCTTGATATGTCCACCATGGCTCACATCATCAGCCATTGGATTAGTCGTATCTTGGTTATGGAGCTGATCAGCATGAGTCCGGGTTGCCTGCCAAATTATTTCCTTTTCATCAGGGGTTAAAGTGGCATTTAGGATGTAATAAAGATCATTTCAGGTTAAATGATATACTTGTGTAAGGTGGAGGAATTCTTTTCTGTATCTAGTAGGATTTTCAGAAAAGGATCCCAATTTTTCTTCAGTTTGGCCAATATCAGATTTGAAAAAGGCACATGAACCCATATAGAGCCCTGCAGTCCCGCTACCTCTTTGAGCAGAAATGTGTTTGCTTCAGGTCCTGGCTGATGGAGGAGGTTAGAAATCTCTTTTGGGATTTTGGAGTCATCATTTCCTGTTTTAGAGTAGGAAGGGCTAGAGGATGGGGTCTCGTCTCTAGAAGCTTTCTCTGTGGGGCGGTAGGGAGGAGGCTCAACTGCTGGGTCAAAATTGGAGGCTGAGGGTTTAGGGGGCCTTTTACGGGCTTTAGGTTTGGATTCTTTTGTAATGGAGGAGGAGAGAGAGCAGAGGAGGATTTAGTAGGTAGAATAGTCCTTGTAGAGAGAAGGACGACTTCTAAGCCCAGAAGTCTTGAATGTAGGGGACCTCCTACCGTTTACTTCCCGGTGGCTCAGATGGTAAAGCGTCTGTCTACAAAGCAGGAGACCTGGGTTCAATTCCTGGGTGGGGAAGATCCGCTGGAGAAGGAAACGGCAATCCACTCCAGTACTATTGCCTGGAAAATCCCATGGACAGATGAGCCTGATAAGTTACAGTCCATGGGGTTGCAAAGTATCAGACACGACTGAGCTAATTCACTCTCTCTCTCTCTCCTACCATTTGGCGTTCTGTTTGAGGAAGTTAATGAGATCTGATAAAATATTGAATTGATCTGATAAAATATTGAATTGAAAGTCCTAAACTCAGGCCAGTGATTTTGGTTATCCAGTTGGTACTGAGGCCAAATTTGAGTTCAAAGTGACTCGAGTTTATGAACCTTGAGATCGGTCAAGAGTAGAGGTTTGAGATTTCATTTTATGCAGGCCAAGGGAGAGTCACGTGGGACAGATTGGCTTGATCCCATAGCAAATGGCTAGTGACTGCTTGAGAGCAAAGTTTGTCACCTAATCTTTTGACTGGGCAATGAGAGAGAGAAAGACTCTGAAGGAGGGAGGGACATCCCCCAATTACCTCCCTGGAGGGCCTTTTGGCCCTCAGAGTAAATAAACATGTAGTCCCATACCTTGAGTCAGAGGCTACATCATTTCCCACCGACACTGCTCATCTCTTCAGGCTGATCCCCTGGCTGCTGGAGCTTGGACTCCGACACCTCTCTGCAGTCAGCCTGTTCATTAGGGACTGTCGCTGCTCCTTGCCTGAATAAAGGACTTCTGTTGAGGTCGTCTTTCCTCTTTCTGCCTCGGCCCAAACTATACCTTATGTTGTTGGTGCCGAAACCCAGGAAGAGATGAGGCACTCAGCTCACTCTCTCACTCTCCCTCTCTCTCATTGTTTTCCCTTTTCCCGGAGTCTGGGAGCTCGAACATCCTCTGAGCTCACTTTTCTGCCAGGGCTCAAGTTCCCCTCAGGGACCCCAGTGCCTTCGTGAGCAGGGCAAGCCTTATGTTAAGGCTGTATTGATGCTTTGTGTACCCCCAGGCCTCGGCTCTACCCCCTTTCCCTCTCTCTGTTTCTGACGACCTCCTGAATAGGGAAGTCTTGCCATTTGACTGCTCTACATGCANGGTTGCAAAGTATCAGACACGACTGAGCTAATTCACTCTCTCTCTCTCTCCTACCATTTGGCGTTCTGTTTGAGGAAGTTAATGAGATCTGATAAAATATTGAATTGATCTGATAAAATATTGAATTGAAAGTCCTAAACTCAGGCCAGTGATTTTGGTTATCCAGTTGGTACTGAGGCCAAATTTGAGTTCAAAGTGACTCGAGTTTATGAACCTTGAGATCGGTCAAGAGTAGAGGTTTGAGATTTCATTTTATGCAGGCCAAGGGAGAGTCACGTGGGACAGATTGGCTTGATCCCATAGCAAATGGCTAGTGACTGCTTGAGAGCAAAGTTTGTCACCTAATCTTTTGACTGGGCAATGAGAGAGAGAAAGACTCTGAAGGAGGGAGGGACATCCCCCAATTACCTCCCTGGAGGGCCTTTTGGCCCTCAGAGTAAATAAACATGTAGTCCCATACCTTGAGTCAGAGGCTACATCATTTCCCACCGACACTGCTCATCTCTTCAGGCTGATCCCCTGGCTGCTGGAGCTTGGACTCCGACACCTCTCTGCAGTCAGCCTGTTCATTAGGGACTGTCGCTGCTCCTTGCCTGAATAAAGGACTTCTGTTGAGGTCGTCTTTCCTCTTTCTGCCTCGGCCCAAACTATACCTTATGTTGTTGGTGCCGAAACCCAGGAAGAGATGAGGCACTCAGCTCACTCTCTCACTCTCCCTCTCTCTCATTGTTTTCCCTTTTCCCGGAGTCTGGGAGCTCGAACATCCTCTGAGCTCACTTTTCTGCCAGGGCTCAAGTTCCCCTCAGGGACCCCAGTGCCTTCGTGAGCAGGGCAAGCCTTATGTTAAGGCTGTATTGATGCTTTGTGTACCCCCAGGCCTCGGCTCTACCCCCTTTCCCTCTCTCTGTTTCTGACGACCTCCTGAATAGGGAAGTCTTGCCATTTGACTGCTCTACATGCAACACTCCACTCAAGCCTGCCCCTAGGCAAGGTGCATAGAAAGACCTCGTGGGTGGAGCAGGCCGTGTATAGGGAGGGCCTGCTCCAAAGGGCCCATAAGGCTTAGGCATAGGGGACCTCCAACCACTTGCCATTCTATTTAAGGAGATTTTGAAGAATGTTAAAGTCAAATGTGCCAACTTCAAACCAGCAGTCTTGTTTGCCTAACTGGCATTGAGGCCAAATCTGTGTACTGCTGCTGCTGCTGCTAAGTCGCTTCAGTCGTGTCCAACTCTGTGACCCCACAGACGGCAGCCCACCAGGCTCCCCTGTCACTGGGATTCTCCAGGCAAGAACACTATAGTGGGTTTCCATTTCCTTCTCCAATGCATGAAAGTGAAAAGTGAAAGTGAAGTTGCTCAGTCATGTCCAACTCTTAGCGACCCCCTGGACTGCAGACCACCAGGCTTCCCTGTCCATGGGATTTTTCCAGGCAACTTGCCTATAAATATGGAGCCTCCCTGATCCCTCTCCGAGCTTAGCCTGGTCGTTAGGCCGACTGTCATCCCTCCTTGCCTGAATAAAGGTAATCTACTTCTGTTGAGGTCATCTTTCCTCTTTCTGCCTTGGCCCGAACTATACCTTACAACCAACACTTTACAGGAACAGATCACCTTTAATGAGGCAAGAAGGGGCAACAGTCAGATTAGTGAGCTACTGCACTTACCCAAGGAAACAGTAAGTACATACAGGCATGTATGTGGAAAGCTACTGTCTTAAGGGGGCATGTTCTCCAAGGTTGTTCAGTTGCTGCTGCTGCTGCTGC
>SJYW01010778.1:8001-50457 GCA_006410735.1 Raphicerus campestris
AAAAAAGTCAAATCTGTCTTTGCTAGAATCATCAGTAAGAAATGAACCTCAGGAGTAGCGACAGTGGGCTTCCCAGTGCTACTGGTAAAGAACGTGACTGCCAATGCAAGAGACTTAAAGAGATTCAGGTTGAGTTTCTGGGTCAGGAAGATCCCCTGGAGGAGGAACTGCAACCCACTCCAGTATTCTTGCCTGGAGAATCCCACGGACAGATGAGCCTGAAGGGCTATACAGTCCATGGAGTTGCAAACAAGAGGACACAACTAAACCACCTTAGCACACAAGCACAATAGCTACAAATGCATTCAAGAAATTTTGTTACTGAATAAAAACTGAAGTATCAACTTTTGGGCAATAAGTTCAAAATTCGACCCAGAAAAACTGGACGTGTTAAAAATAACGCCACACAAACTCCCTATAGTCACAGAAACTATCTTCAGTCAGATCATTGTGATGGGGTCAAAAACACGAATTAACTGGATCAAATCATCATTTTAAAATGTACTTACAAAAGAATTTATCGCAACAAAAATAATTTCAGCAACGTAAATGGGAAATCCTCCAACTAGATGGCATTTAACTGTGTTGTGTAGAAAGTAGAGTTAAAGAAAAAACACCCTAAGCTGGCAACATAAGGTTTGCTTGTGAAAATATTTTTTCAACGTATATGTATTGGTAGGAAATTTCTCCGCAGGATGTTTGTGTTTCTAAGTAGCCTTTACATCTGTAGGGTCAAAATATTCCGTAGCCCCAAGGACTCTTGCTCTTTGCTCTGCCCACCTTCCTGATCCTCAGAGTGAGGTCTCCCCACCTCCTGCAGGACTGGCCTGGCCTGGATGCCAGGTCATTGGGTGAAGCATCATGGGGCTCAAGACCCATCACTCTTCCTGCAGAAAAGGGGTGAGGAAGCTAACTCCACCAACCTCTGCTCAAGGGTGTGGTCCCCTCTGGGAAACCACGAGTTTCCCAGCCGTTGCTACACTGTGGTCCCTCTGCCCAGAGTCCTCTCCACTCTTCCAGTGGTCTGCGCGCCATCTCTGGTTTCATCCTCTTCTGCCTCACCCCCGCCCCCCACAGGTTGTAGCCACCACTGTGATGCTGGAGAAGAAGCTGCCGCGTTGCCTGTGGCCTCGCTCGGGGATCTGCGGGCGCAAGTTCGGGCTAGGGGACCGCTGGTTCCTGCGGTGAGTGACAGCATGGGCTGGCAGGCTTGTTGTACAGGCCTGTGTGCTCCCTGGGCCCCAGTCTCACTGGGGGAAGGGAAATTGCCAGGCTCCGGGGGCAGAGAGTGGCCCTGAAAGCATCCACGTTGTCCCTGGACTCGGCTCTGTGTTGCTTCCCAAAGCCTGGCATCCCTTGTGCCCACTCAGGCTGCAGACAAGGAGAAAGGCCATCGGCAGGAGGGCTGGACGAGGCCCAGAGATGAGGGCTGGTCCAAGGTCAGCCATTCCATCACCTCCTCTGTACTCCCGTTCCCCCAACAGGGTGGAAGAGAAACAGGACATCAACCAGCAGCGTGTCCGGCGCTACGCCCAGGCCTTCTGCCACCGAGGCTCGGAGGACGGCACGGAAAGACTATGGCTGGGCGGCCCCCCTGGCACCCGCCTGTCAATTCCTACCCCCTCAGTGTCTCGAAGTACCTCCTGCAGCAGCATCAACTGGGAGAGGCTGCGGCAAGGGACCCTGAAGAGAGAGCTGAGGGGGGTGGTCAACAAGGCTCTGGAGGATGGAGAGGGCTGGGAGTACCAGATCTGAGTTCTCCTCCTGCCTCCTGCCTCCCACCAAAGTCCAGATCTCTTACCTGCCAGGTCAGGGGCGGGGTCGGGGGGTGGTGTAGAATAGAATACAGGGAAACCAAGGAGCAGGCTTACAGCTCAGCCAAAGCATAGGGACCCAGCTTCGCCCACCCTGGCCTTACCGCCCTGTCTGAGCAAAGCACTTTACAAAAGGCTGGGGTGCCACCTCGGGCACCAGCCTCCATCCAGGGTCACAGCTGCAGACAGCCGCGGAGGTTTGGGAGGTGTACCGAGAAGATGGGTACCGCTGGGAGGGGGTGGGGTGTGATACCGCCTCCCACCTTCCAATAAAGTCACTTCCCATTTGCCTCTTCTCTCCTTCTGCAGCCTTCTCTGCAGCGGGGTCTCCCACCCCTTTGATGCAGACCACAGGGCCTCACCACTACTCTGATGTGCAAAATCCCTTCTTTCCCTTTAATGTGGGGAGGGCAGTGGAGGACCGGGGAGGGAGGTGCCCCAAGGGTTGGGTTTAGTGCGTGGCTGGCGGGCATGGAGCTGGGCTCACATCTCCCTTGGCCCCCCTGGGACCCTCATCCAGGACTTGGTTACAGGCATCATCACGTCGTAGCTTCCCACCCAGACCTCAGACCTCCACAGGGCCTGGCGGCCTCAGGTGCTGCTGCAGGAGCTGAATGTGGTGTAACAGCTTCTTCTGGTGGCCGGCCAGGGTGACCCCCAGGGCGGGCAGGTCTCTAGAGGGGGACAGAAGGGAAAAAAAATTGGGACCTGTGTCTCCAAGACCCCAGGCCCCACCCCTGGCCCTGGGCTGAGGCTCCCCTCCCAGATCCTCCCGGCTTACTCCAGGCTGAGCTGAGCCACATCACCGAAGGTGCAGAGGCCAGACTGGGAGAAGTTGTCCCGGTAGCACTCCAGGCCGATGGCCGAGAGCCAGGCCTGAGGGGAGTCCAGAGATGGAAAGTCCAGGGCCACAGGATTCAGCAGGGCCTGGGAAGGTCTGGGAGGGAGGGGCAGGCAGGTCACAGTCTCCTCTTCATCCTTGTCCCCTCTCCTCAGTTTCCTCTGTGGGTCTGCATCAACCCTCCCTGGCTCTCCCGGGCTCTAGTGCCAAAGGTTCAGTCAGACCTGTCCCCGGGGCTCCCGCCAGCCTGCAGAGTGTCTGGCTTGCGGATCATCTTGTCAAATGCGGCCACCAGCTGGTCAAAGTGAGGTCGCTGGGTACGATCCTTCTGCCAAGTGTCCAGCATAAGCAGGTGCAGTCCAGGCGGACAGCCTGGAGGCGGGGGCAGCCGGAATTCCTGCTCTATTGCATTTAGCACCTGGGGATTAGAGGAATAAGATGGTGCTTAGAGGCTATTGCTTGTGGAAAAGAATGTATTGTTAGGTAAGCATGAGGTTGGAAAGGAACTATGAGCCTCATGAGATCTTAGAACGTGAATGTATTCCAGGATGGAGGGCTTAGCATGCTTGAGTCTGTGAGGCTGGTGGGCTGGACGGACAGAGGTGGTGAATCATCACTGTCCAGGTCATGAGCTCACCTCCTGGTCACTCATGTCCCAGTAGGGCCGCTCTCCATAACTCATCACTTCCCACATCACTATCCCGAAGCTCCAGACATCACTGGCTGTTGTATGTTTCCCATGTGCGATGACCTCTGGGGCCGCCCAGCGAAGCATACAACTTGGGCCCTGCGGGGTAGGGTTGAAAGTAACAATAGCAATAACCAGAGCCGTGGTCCTAGTTACTGATCAACTACTACGTGCTCAGATGTGTATCAAGGGTTTCACAGCAAGCATCTCGTTTAATCCCANCTGTTGTATGTTTCCCATGTGCGATGACCTCTGGGGCCGCCCAGCGAAGCATACAACTTGGGCCCTGCGGGGTAGGGTTGAAAGTAACAATAGCAATAACCAGAGCCGTGGTCCTAGTTACTGATCAACTACTACGTGCTCAGATGTGTATCAAGGGTTTCACAGCAAGCATCTCGTTTAATCCCATAATGACCCTGTATCTCCGACGGCACTGTCTCCATTTTTCCAGGTACAGAGGCTGAGACGTAGAGAAATACAAACTTGTGCAAAGTCACAGAGCTTGAGGGTGGTGTGTGGATTGGTACCCAGGGATTCTGACACTGGTCAGCATTAGGGAAGGGCAGGAGGTGGTTCTAGGAGGATTCCCCTCTCTCCCTCAGTGTCCTTAGTCCATCCCTGACGTCCCGCTGTACCCCTTCGCCCAGGGTTTGCTCCACCACACAGGTGAGCTCCACTCCTTCAGACTCTAAGGTTTGCCACCTGAGGCATCCACCATCCTTGGTCCCAGCTTGTCCTCCAGCAACCCACCCCCCGCCCGAGAGAGGCCGGGCCCCGAGGCTGTGCCCTCACCTGAGGACTGCGGCCAAGTCAAGCCACTTTGCACAGCAACCCCACCCCCACCCCTACCCCCGAGAGAGGCTGGCCCCCGAGGCCATGCTCTCACCTGAGGACTGCGGCCCAGACGAGCCACTTTGCACTCCAGGTGGCTGTTCACCAGTACGCTGTGGGCAGAGAGCGCGCGGTGCACAAAGGCAAAGCTGGATAGGTACTGCATAGCAGCGGCCACGCCCCGCTGCATGGCCACCAGCTGCAGGCTGCTGAACTGGCCCTCCCGCTGCTGGGGGATGGTGAGGGGGGGACAGAGGTCAGCAAAAGTTGGGGGGAGGGGCCTACACACATCACACAGACACAATGGCACCCCAGGGCAGGGCCATTTGGAATCAGAATGGCCTGAGAATGAAGGCTGAAGACCCCAGAGGCAGGGGCAGGAGGGAGCTGAGGGATGGGGCTGTGGGTCCCGGACAGCTAAGAACTGCCCACTTTCCCGCCCAAGCCTCCCACTGCCAGCACTGCCTCACCACCAGCCTGACTGACCCTCAAGAAGCTGTCCAGGGGGCCCAGCTCCATGAGTTCCGTCAGCACCATGAAGGGCCGACTTTTGGTGACCACGCCTTCCAGCCGCAAGATGTTAGGGTGCTGAAACTGGCCCAGCATGGCAGCCTGGCTGAGAAAAGCCATCTGCAAACTCTCGGCGCCTCCGGTCCACAGGGCCTGGATGGCCACGGACTGCTCCCGCCGTCCCCGGGGCTGCAGGCGGCCCCGGCGCACCTCCCCGAAGGAGCCTGGGGGAGCAGGTGTAGGCTGGGGGGGCTCCCCAGGAGAACTCGAGGTGTCCTACCCGGTTCAGAAGGGACCCTCCTGGGACCCCCTTCCATGCCCTCCTCTGCTCCCATGCGGTACCTGCCCCAATGACCTCCTCGATCTTGATGTACGTGGGGTCGACCTCCCGGGCAAATTCTCGGATGGCCTGGCAGGGGTCCTCGTAGGTGGAGGGATCGATGTAGTACTTCACCCCGAGCCCTGCAGGCGTAGGGAGTGGTCCATGAAGAGGGGACATGCCCACACACCCCAGGCTTGCTCTCTCAGTTCCAAAGACGGCGCCAAGGAGCTGCCCACAACCTGGGGGGCTGGGCCCCGCCCAGGGGTACCCCTGGACAGTTCTCAGCTGTCCCAGACTCACTGTCCCATTCCTCCACCCCCTCCTGCCCCACTTCTGGGGTTTTCATCCTTCCCTCCCAGGCCATTCTGATTCCAACTCCCCTGCCCCCCACTCCCGGCCCCACCCCCACCTGGGCTGCTGTACTGCTGCAGTTGCTCCATGTAGCCCGTTCCACGCCGCTTCCTGGGGGACAAAACCACAGTCCCTGCAGTCACACTCCCGCCTGTCCCCTCCCCAGTCCACCCCACAGAGGCCAAGGTCCTGCCAGGGCTCCAGGGCGAAAGACAGCCAGACCCAGGGGCCGGGGGCTGCTGGGGGTAGAGGGTGCTGGTGGGGGTTTCCCTGGGGAACTCCGGGGCTGTCAGGACTTGAGGGGGTGTGGAGGGAGTGGTACCTGGCCATGGCGGGGAGGGGCTCACCTCTGGAAGACAAGAGCCAGCACAGTGATGGCTGCCAGCAGAAGGAAGGCCAGCGCCCCCAGGATGGACCCAACCACCAAGGAAAGCCTCTCAGGAAGTTGAGCGGACAGCTCACCTGGAGAACCAGCCACCCAGGGGCACAGGTGAGTAAGATCTCACATGCCGGAGCATCCTTCCCTCATGCAACCACCTACCTGCACCACCCCCCACCCGACCGTGGAACCGAAGATCAAGGGGCAGACACTCTCCTGGTCTGGAGGGTCAGGGTGAAGGTACAAGGTCTGGATGGTCCCCGAGCCCTTCCTCACCATCCCTTCGGGCTGCCCCCACCCCACCCAAGCCTCCCCTCACCTTGAGGCAGCGTCTGGAAGTAGACCTTGCCCCCGTAGGGGCCGTGGCCCGCGGCTGTCCGCGCCCGCACCTGGAAGCCGTAGACGTGGCCGGGGCTCAGCTTGGTGACGGTGGCCATGTTGGTCTCGCTGGTCAGGGTGAAGGAGTGGGATTCATCTTCTGCCTGGAGGGGTGGGGGGCGACAGCCACTCACTCCCTACTGGTCGTGGGGTCCTGGTCCCCCCTGCCCGCCTCTCACGTTCCTCACTCCCCTGCTGAGGGGCCCCGAGGCACCCCTCCGGTCCCCCCACCTCTGGCCCCTCTGGGGGGCCCCTGGAGCCTCACACCAGCCCCGCCAGGGCGCCGTCTGCTCCCTACCTGATCATAGTAGCGGAGCTGATAGTCCAGGATGTTGCCGTTGGTCTGGTCAGGCTGCGGCCAGGAGACTGTGATGCTGTTGGAGGCGCGACTCACCTGATGCACGGCAGGGACTGCGGAGGGAACTGGCGTGGGGGTGACGTTAGCGGGGTTTCCACAGGATGGAGAGCAGGAGTGGGGCACAGGGGCATTCTAAGGAGGAGACCGGACGCTTAGGGGTGGCTGAGGCTCACCTGCGTGGCTGGTGCTTACATTGATGGCTGCAGCCTGGGGAGGGTCGGGGCTGAGCTCCGACACCCCATTGACAGCCTGCACCTCCAGGATGTAGGGTACGTGTGGCCGCAGCCCCCCGATAAGCACACGGCTCTCGGTCAGGCCCCTCTGGCGGGGGTCGAAATGCACCTCGTCCCTACAGCGGCGACAAGGGCCCTGGCCCCCGGGCCCTCCGCACTCCTTGCACACCACGTTGAAGAGCAGGTCCCCGCGGCCCCCAAGCTCCCGAGGCAGGCGCCAGTGCAGCATGAGGGCAGAGCCCTGCACCTCGAACCACAGCTCCTGGGGGGCCGACGGGGGGCCTGGGAGACCGCGCGTGCGCGTGAAGCAAACAAGGGCCAGGGAGTGGGGAGGTGACGGGGGAAGGAAGAAGGAAGGAGACAGTGGAGGGAGGAAGCAGGTGGGCCGGAGGGGAGCAGCAGGGGAAGGTGGTGGGGAAGGAAAGCAAGGACAGAGGAAGAGAAAGTCACTGCAAATGCTGACCAGCCACCCCTATGCCCTCAGGCTCACCCTCTCCTGGCCCCACTGTATCCCAATCCCATCCCTGGGGTGGGTGGGGGACTCACCAGTGCAGGGAGCCTCTGGGGGGTCTGAACTGGCCCGGAAGAAGCCCTCCAGGCAGGGGCACACAGGGGCCGCAGGGGCCAGGGCGTGGCTGCGGGCAGGGCATGGTGAGCAGGGGGCATTCCCAGCCAAGGCTTTGTAGGACCCCCGAGGACAGGCTAAGGGGCAGAGGAGGGAGCGGCCTCAGGTCCACTCTGCCATCCTGAGCCCCCCCAACACTGGCACTGCCATTCCCCCAGGCCTGCCATTCCTCCCGAGATCTGCCTCTCCTCCTCACCCCTCTCCTCCCTCTCCACCTCCTTCGGGCAGACCCTGACACGACTTCTGCCATTTTGCTGGGGGCGGAATTACATTTCCATTGATGGAAAAAGTCCTGTGTGGTGGGAGCTGCAGCAGGCCAGGCACTAGAGGCAGGGCCTGGTCTGCCTTCACAACCTGCCTCTGCAGAGGCCGCCTGCAGCCCGCATTCACAGCAGAATCACCCTGTTCAGTTGTACCCAATGCCTCCCGGATGATCCTGGCCATGGGATGATCCATCCCTAGCTAGATAGCAAGTGCAGACAAAGGGCCCCGTCCCACAACAGCCCAGGAGCTCAGCGCCTTTCATCACCCTTCCTTCAGAGGCCTGTAGCCCTGGGAACCCCAGCAAGTGCTGCGGAATTCTCCAGAAAGTTCCAGAAGTTTCAGATGAGTGGATGAAAGTAAGCCTGGGTGCTTTAGGAAATAAATCCAGAGAAAACAATGTCCTTTCCTAAAACAGCTTATTGTTGACCTTTGGGCAGGGGGTACAAAATGAAGTGTGGACCCATTCAGGAGCAATCTCAAGTNCAAGTCAAGCCACTTCGCACAGCAACCCCACCCCCACCCCTACCCCCGAGAGAGGCTGGCCCCCGAGGCCATGCTCTCACCTGAGGACTGCGGCCCAGACGAGCCACTTTGCACTCCAGGTGGCTGTTCACCAGTACGCTGTGGGCAGAGAGCGCGCGGTGCACAAAGGCAAAGCTGGATAGGTACTGCATAGCAGCGGCCACGCCCCGCTGCATGGCCACCAGCTGCAGGCTGCTGAACTGGCCCTCCCGCTGCTGGGGGATGGTGAGGCGGGGACAGAGGTCAGCAAAAGTTGGGGGGAGGGGCCTACACACATCACACAGACACAATGGCACCCCAGGGCAGGGCCATTTGGAATCAGAATGGCCTGAGAATGAAGGCTGAAGACCCCAGAGGCAGGGGCAGGAGGGAGCTGAGGGATGGGGCTGTGGGTCCCGGACAGCTAAGAACTGCCCACTTTCCCGCCCAAGCCTCCCACTGCCAGCACTGCCTCACCACCAGCCTGACTGACCCTCAAGAAGCTGTCCAGGGGGCCCAGCTCCATGAGTTCCGTCAGCACCATGAAGGGCCGACTTTTGGTGACCACGCCTTCCAGCCGCAAGATGTTAGGGTGCTGAAACTGGCCCAGCATGGCAGCCTGGCTGAGAAAAGCCATCTGCAAACTCTCGGCGCCTCCGGTCCACAGGGCCTGGATGGCCACGGACTGCTCCCGCCGTCCCCGGGGCTGCAGGCGGCCCCGGCGCACCTCCCCGAAGGAGCCTGGGGGAGCAGGTGTAGGCTGGGGGGGCTCCCCAGGAGAACTCGAGGTGTCCTACCCGGTTCAGAAGGGACCCTCCTGGGACCCCCTTCCATGCCCTCCTCTGCTCCCATGCGGTACCTGCCCCAATGACCTCCTCGATCTTGATGTACGTGGGGTCGACCTCCCGGGCAAATTCTCGGATGGCCTGGCAGGGGTCCTCGTAGGTGGAGGGATCGATGTAGTACTTCACCCCGAGCCCTGCAGGCGTAGGGAGTGGTCCATGAAGAGGGGACATGCCCACACACCCCAGGCTTGCTCTCTCAGTTCCAAAGACGGCGCCAAGGAGCTGCCCACAACCTGGGGGGCTGGGCCCCGCCCAGGGGTACCCCTGGACAGTTCTCAGCTGTCCCAGACTCACTGTCCCATTCCTCCACCCCCTCCTGCCCCACTTCTGGGGTCTTCATCCTTCCCTCCCAGGCCATTCTGATTCCAACTCCCCTGCCCCCCACTCCCGGCCCCACCCCCACCTGGGCTGCTGTACTGCTGCAGTTGCTCCATGTAGCCCGTTCCACGCCGCTTCCTGGGGGACAAAACCACAGTCCCTGCAGTCACACTCCTGCCTGTCCCCTCCCCAGTCCACCCCACAGAGGCCAAGGTCCTGCCAGGGCTCCAGGGCGAGAGACAGCCAGACCCAGGGGCCGGGGGCTGCTGAGGGTAGAGGGTGCTGGTGGGGGTTTCCCTGGGGAACTCCGGGGCTGTCAGGACTTGAGGGCGTGTGGAGGGAGTGGTACCTGGCCATGGCGGGGAGGGGCTCACCTCTGGAAGACAAGAGCCAGCACAGTGATGGCTGCCAGCAGAAGGAAGGCCAGCGCCCCCAGGATGGACCCAACCACCAAGGAAAGCCTCTCAGGAAGTTGAGCGGACAGCTCACCTGGAGAACCAGCCACCCAGGGGCACAGGTGAGTAAGATCTCACATGCCGGAGCATCCTTCCCTCATGCAACCACCTACCTGCACCACCCCCCACCCGACCGTGGAACCGAAGATCAAGGGGCAGACACTCTCCTGGTCTGGAGGGTCAGGGTGAAGGTACAAGGTCTGGATGGTCCCCGAGCCCTTCCTCACCATCCCTTCGGGCTGCCCCCACCCCACCCAAGCCTCCCCTCACCTTGAGGCAGCGTCTGGAAGTAGACCTTGCCCCCGTAGGGGCCGTGGCCCGCGGCTGTCCGCGCCCGCACCTGGAAGCCGTAGACGTGGCCGGGGCTCAGCTTGGTGACGGTGGCCATGTTGGTCTCGCTGGTCAGGGTGAAGGAGTGGGATTCATCTTCTGCCTGGAGGGGTGGGGGGCGACAGCCACTCACTCCCTACTGGTCGTGGGGTCCTGGTCCCCCCTGCCCGCCTCTCACGTTCCTCACTCTCCTGCTGCGGGGCCCCGAGGCACCCCTCCGGTCCCCCCACCTCTGGCCCCTCTGGGGGGCCCCTGGAGCCTCACACCAGCCCCGCCAGGGCGCCGTCTGCTCCCTACCTGATCATAGTAGCGGAGCTGATAGTCCAGGATGTTGCCGTTGGTCTGGTCAGGCTGCGGCCAGGAGACTGTGATGCTGTTGGAGGCGCGACTCACCTGATGCACGGCAGGGACTGCGGAGGGAACTGGCGTGGGGGTGACGTTAGCGGGGTTTCCACGGGATGGAGAGCAGGAGTGGGGCACAGGGGCATTCTAAGGAGGAGACCGGACGCTTAGGGGTGGCTGAGGCTCACCTGCGTGGCTGGTGCTTACATTGATGGCTGCAGCCTGGGGAGGGTCGGGGCTGAGCTCCGACACCCCATTGACAGCCTGCACCTCCAGGATGTAGGGTACGTGTGGCCGCAGCCCCCCGATAAGCACACGGCTCTCGGTCAGGCCCCTCTGGCGGGGGTCGAAATGCACCTCGTCCCTACAGCGGCGACAAGGGCCCTGGCCCCCGGGCCCTCCGCACTCCTTGCACACCACGTTGAAGAGCAGGTCCCCGCGGCCCCCAAGCTCCCGAGGCAGGCGCCAGTGCAGCATGAGGGCAGAGCCCTGCACCTCGAACCACAGCTCCTGGGGGGCCGACGGGGGGCCTGGGAGACCGCGCGTGCGCGTGAAGCAAACAAGGGCCAGGGAGTGGGGAGGTGACGGGGGAAGGAAGAAGGAAGGAGACAGTGGAGGGAGGAAGCAGGTGGGCCGGAGGGGAGCAGCAGGGGAAGGTGGTGGGGAAGGAAAGCAAGGACAGAGGAAGAGAAAGTCACTGCAAATGCTGACCAGCCACCCCTATGCCCTCAGGCTCACCCTCTCCTGGCCCCACTGTATCCCAATCCCATCCCTGGGGTGGGTGGGGGACTCACCAGTGCAGGGAGCCTCTGGGGGGTCTGAACTGGCCCGGAAGAAGCCCTCCAGGCAGGGGCACACAGGGGCCGCAGGGGCCAGGGCGTGGCTGCGGGCAGGGCATGGTGAGCAGGGGGCATTCCCAGCCAAGGCTTTGTAGGACCCCCGAGGACAGGCTAAGGGGCAGAGGAGGGAGCGGCCTCAGGTCCACTCTGCCATCCTGAGCCCCCCCAACACTGGCACTGCCATTCCCCCAGGCCTGCCATTCCTCCCGAGATCTGCCTCTCCTCCTCACCCCTCTCCTCCCTCTCCACCTCCTTCGGGCAGACCCTGACACGACTTCTGCCATTTTGCTGGGGGCGGAATTACATTTCCATTGATGGAAAAAGTCCTGTGTGGTGGGAGCTGCAGCAGGCCAGGCACTAGAGGCAGGGCCTGGTCTGCCTTCACAACCTGCCTCTGCAGAGGCCGCCTGCAGCCCGCATTCACAGCAGAATCACCCTGTTCAGTTGTACCCAATGCCTCCCGGATGATCCTGGCCATGGGATGATCCATCCCTAGCTAGATAGCAAGTGCAGACAAAGGGCCCCGTCCCACAACAGCCCAGGAGCTCAGCGCCTTTCATCACCCTTCCTTCAGAGGCCTGTAGCCCTGGGAACCCCAGCAAGTGCTGCGGAATTCTCCAGAAAGTTCCAGAAGTTTCAGATGAGTGGATGAAAGTAAGCCTGGGTGCTTTAGGAAATAAATCCAGAGAAAACAATGTCCTTTCCTAAAACAGCTTATTGTTGACCTTTGGGCAGGGGGTACAAAATGAAGTGTGGACCCATTCAGGAGCAATCTCAAGTGCAAGCGAGCAGGGGTCTCACCTTGGCAGGCCTTGTCTCCCCGCGCAGGCTGGTGCCCCGGCTGGCAGCGGCAGCCCCCGACAGCAACCATCCACTTGCCCTCCCCGTTGCAGTGCAGCCTTGGGGGGCTGCCCGCTGCCTGGCCCCCTGCTCCATCCTCCTCCGGCTCCGCGTGTGCCACACAGGTGCCCAGGGCTGCCACCAGGGAGGCCCCCCCGGCCCCACTGGCCTGAGTCTCAGGAAAGGAGGCGAAGGCACGGAGCACAGAGGGGCAGGCGTAGGAGAAGAGCTTGACCGCCACGAGGGCCAGGCAGGCCCCGGTGTCCTGGAAGGCCACGTAGAAGCCGCGCTGGGTCAAGGGCCCGAAGCTCCGCTCCTTGACGTTCAGCTGCAGCCCTGCCCTCTGCCCGGCCCGCGGGGGGCCCACTGCCCAGGCTGAGGAGGCAGGAAAACTCTCATCTGCTGCGATCGTGTCCACCTTGGTCCAGCGTTTGAGGTGCCAGGAGGAGATGCTGTCAGGGCCATCGGGCTCCTCGGCCTGGCGGTAGTAAAGCGTGAAGGTCTCCCGGCAGGTGCCCCCCGCCACGCCCAGGCTGGAGCAGGCCCGCACTGAGAAGTGTAGTCGGATGTGCGCCCGCTGGGCCCCTCGCCGCTCCACAAAGTGTGTCTGCAGCCAGTTGTCCTGCCCCGGGCCTGGAGCGGCCCCAGCCACGTGGCATGCCTCGAAGGTCCGAGTCAGGCGTCGCTGGTCGTCCAGAACGCTCACTTCATCCCACTGCAGGGAGGAACCACAGAGGCAGGTTAGCGGCTCCTGGGTCCGGAGGGGGCAGGGAGGCGGGGCATATCCCTTCCAGCCCATCTTAGAATTAAGCACATGCAAAGCCCCTGAGGATGCCTAGAAGTCCTGTTCCTCTGGAGGGCAGACCTCTTAGCCCAGCCATCTCCACTGAGCGTTTCCTTCCCAGGATCACGGAGCTTCTGAATAGGGCATGGGGAGTGGTGGCCGGCTCAGAATGCAAGAGTGATACTCACCCCACCTGGTGGGTAGGTGAGCCAGCCAATCTCAGATGTCTCTCCAGTGGTATCCAGCAACACCTCTGCCCAGAGACAAGAAGGGACACTCAGCAGCCAGGTCTTCAGCCTGCAGGGCTAAGCCCACCCCAGCCCCACTGGGAAGAGAATTTTCCTCCCAGATTCATTTAAGTGACCAACAGGAGCCTGATTGTCTCCTGGGAGCCCTTCTCTGAAACGTTCCCCATCCCTTTTCCTCTCTTGATGTCTCACTCTTTTCTGAATCTTTCCCACTTCCCACTGTGCTGGGTCTCTACGAGCAGGTGGGACTTCCTCTGTCTCCCCTCCCCGCTTACCTTCCAGAGCCAGGACTGAGGACACCAGGGCTAGAACCCACAGGCTGCCGACCATGCCCGCCGCTCTGCTCCCTGACGGGGCAGCCCCCTCAGCAGCCATGAGGCATCTTCAGGGCTCCCACCATGGCCCGCCACCACCCTGCTCCCAAGTGGGGCTGCCGCTCTGCAAGGCTGGAGTCTGCAGCCAAGCCTGCTTCCAGATACAAAGGAAAGAAGAGGCCAGTGAGAAGTAACTGCATTGCTTCACAGTTGGTACAGCCTCCAAAACCTGGCCCTGGGTCTCCCCCTGAAGCTCTCAAAGTGCCCCAGCACCAACCACGGGTGAGGCGAGCATGAAGCCAAATCTCTCCTGACCTGTGTCGAGTCCACCATCTTGGGGGACCACATGCCCAGTTGGTCTACCTCCTACACTGTGCAGGCGACCCATCTCTGAGCATCTGTTGCTCATGGCCCTCCATGATCCAGGTGGCACAGTGATAAAGAATCTGCCTGCAAGGCAGGAGACGTGGGTTTGATCCTGGGTCAGCAAGATGCCCCGGAGAAGGAAACAGCAACCCACACCAGTATTCTTGCCTGGGAAATCTCCATGGCAGAGGGGCCTGGCAGGCTACAGTCTATGGGGTCGCAAAAGAGTTGGACATGACTGAGCTAGACACAAAACAACTTAGAGCCCAGGGTAGCTCTGAGCCAGTTGTACCCCCTTTTCTTCTGGAAGGAGCTATTCAAGTTCTTTCTCTTCATTTATCCTCCTCCCTTCCTCCTAAGGCCGCCCTGTATAAAAAGTCAGAAGATGCTTCTCATTAAAAGCAGGGGAGTTACAAGCTACTCCTTCCCTGGGGGGACATGCGGTCCCCTCTCCCCAACATCTCCCAACCCCCATCAGACTTGGACACTCTAGGACATTTCAGAGAGGCAGTGAAGCGAGAGGGACCGCAGAAGGAGAGCTGTGGGGTATGAAGGGAGGCAGGGTGCAAGAGCAGACACGAAAATGAACAAAGGCAGAAAGATTCTGCCTGTTAAAGCAGCCAGGATAGAGAAGGGATGGAGCTATTTAGGTCCTCTCTCTACAAGCGGCACATTTTTTCTCTGGCTTACAGAAAAATAAATGTATGCCCTTATATGTGTATAAAGATGCTCCCTAGCTTACTCACAATGAACGGGAAGCGTGTCATTTGTTCTATGAAATTAACAACGCCTGAGTAGGAGAAGGTGTGAGAAATAGGCTCTCTTGTATTCACTGTGGGTTCGAGTTGGTGTATACTCTTATGGGTTCGAGTTGGTGTATACTCTTAGAAGGACCATTGGTGATGTCTATCTAGCAGGTTCATGTCTAAGAATTTGTCCTTCAGGTATCTATATCTGGATCCCTTTGCACAGATGTTCAAACAAGAATATTTATTGCATCATTGTTGGTAAGGGAAAATACAGCAAAGTAACTGTTCACCAATAGAAAGATGACTAAAAAATTATGACATAGCCTCCAAAAGGAATAAGGGCTAGTGTTTATGTATTGATACGGAAATAATGTCCAAGTGAAAGTACATAGTCCATTGCAGAGTCATATACAGTATGCTCCTGACTGGTAACCTAAGAAGGCCCTATGTATATAATATATAGGTTTGTAAAGGGGTTTCTCAGATGGCACTAGTGGTAAAGAACCCATCTGCTAATACAGGAGACAAAAGAGATACAGGTTCAGTCCCTGGGTCGGGACGATCCCCTGGAGGAGGCATGGCAACCCACTCCAGTAGTCTTGCCTGGAGAATCCAGTGGACAGGGAAGCCAAGTGGGCTATGGTCCATGGGGTTGCAAAGAGTTGGACATGACTGAAGTGACTTAGCAAACACACAAGTATGTAAGGATCTTAAAAAAGGGTAGACAAAATCTGGGAAGAAAGGGAGAGGGAAAGCATGAGGAATAATGCAAGAAACATTTATTCTCATATCCTCATTTTTTTCTTGTCTTTCAGTTTTTAGAAATTTATTTTTAATTGGAGGATAAGTCCTTTACAGTATTGGGTTGTTTCTGCTTGAATGAATCAGCCATAAGTATACACATGTACTCTCCCTCTAGAAACCGCTCCATCCCACCCCTCTAGCTTGTCACAGAGTACCATGTGAAAAAATGGTACCAATAAACCTATTTGCAGGGCAGGAATGGAGATGCAGACAAAGAGAACAGACTTTGGACACAGGGGTAAGGAGAGAATGGGAGGAAGCACTGAAGCGCACACATTACCATATGTAAAATAGGTAGCTAATGGGAAGTTGCTATATAAACCTTCAGTTTTTCCAGTTTAAAATCTTGGGACTTCCCTGGCGGTCCAGTGCTTAAGACTCCTTGCTCCCAGTGCAGGGGGTGTGGGTTTGATCCCTGGTGGGGGAACTAAGATACCACATGCCAAAGGAAATGGCCATAAATAAATTGATTAATTAAGAGGAAACTATTAATGATAAAAATCTTGCAGGCATATTATTTTTCAGTGAAATCATCACATTTTTAATTCTGTAAATAATAACTGTTTAGTGAAAAGTGTAAGTGTTAGCTGCTCAGTCATGTCTGACTCTTTGCGAACCCATGTACTATAGCCTGCCAGGATCCTCTGCCCATGGAATTCTCCATGCAACAGTACTGGAGTAGGTTGCCATTCCCTTCTCCAAGGCATCTTCCCTGACCCAGAGATTGAACCCAGGTCTCCTGTATTACACAGAGATTCTTTGCCATCTGAGCCACCAGGGAAGCCCTATTAATATCTAAAAATAATATCTATTCAGTAAAATGAATCAAAATGTTCATGCCCTCAAAAATGGTTTCCCAGGACTATGTGATAAGCTATGTTTTTCTATAAAACATTCTCCAGCCTTTAGAAGCACAACACTGCAGCTCACAAACACAGGACCAAGAGCTGTGGCTGCCTCCAGGGTCACGGGGAAGGAAAATGGGCTCAGACCTTTCTTTGCTTGCTGGTCTAAGGTCAGTAGGCCTAAGGCGAGCTCTCTCTCCTTGAGACTGAGTCTCAAAAGCCTGTGAGTTGCAGAGTTGCATGAACAAAAGTAGAGGCCATTGGTTTCTCTTGAGAAGAAAACAAGAGGCACGTTGCTCAGAAGACTCAAAAGATTGAGAGTCAAAATAAGAGCCAACTGGAAGTTGGAACCAAAAAAAATTTACACATTTCACAATGAAACTGAGACCAAACTATGAAACGACATTCTGCCTTGACAAATGTGAAAATCATGATTTGATTCCTACCAGTCTTGTCTGTTTCAGTTAATGCTGGCTGTGCTGTAGCTGGACCCTTCAGCATTATCTCCAGGTGATTTCCATGAAAAGACACCATTTGTGCATCTGCATGGCCTGACATGAGTGGAAGTTTGCCAAGTGGTCACTAAAATTTACCTTTCAGGCCTCTAGAACACCATATGAGAAATAAAGAGTTCAGTTTATGGCGTATGGAGACAAGTAAGGAGCATCTGGAAATTTCCACCTTGTATACCTTGAACTTACACAATATCATATGTTAATTGTATCTCAGTATGGCTCAAATGGNGAAGTTGCTATATAAACCTTCAGTTTTTCCAGTTTAAAATCTTGGGACTTCCCTGGCGGTCCAGTGCTTAAGACTCCTTGCTCCCAGTGCAGGGGGTGTGGGTTTGATCCCTGGTGGGGGAACTAAGATACCACATGCCAAAGGAAATGGCCATAAATAAATTGATTAATTAAGAGGAAACTATTAATGATAAAAATCTTGCATGCATATTATTTTTCAGTGAAATCATCACATTTTTAATTCTGTAAATAATAACTGTTTAGTGAAAAGTGTAAGTGTTAGCTGCTCAGTCATGTCTGACTCTTTGCGAACCCATGTACTATAGCCTGCCAGGATCCTCTGCCCATGGAATTCTCCATGCAACAGTACTGGAGTAGGTTGCCATTCCCTTCTCCAAGGCATCTTCCCTGACCCAGAGATTGAACCCAGGTCTCCTGTATTACACAGAGATTCTTTGCCATCTGAGCCACCAGGGAAGCCCTATTAATATCTAAAAATAATATCTATTCAGTAAAATGAATCAAAATGTTCATGCCCTCAAAAATGGTTTCCCAGGACTATGTGATAAGCTATGTTTTTCTATAAAACATTCTCCAGCCTTTAGAAGCACAACACTGCAGCTCACAAACACAGGACCAAGAGCTGTGGCTGCCTCCAGGGTCACGGGGAAGGAAAATGGGCTCAGACCTTTCTTTGCTTGCTGGTCTAAGGTCAGTAGGCCTAAGGCGAGCTCTCTCTCCTTGAGACTGAGTCTCAAAAGCCTGTGAGTTGCAGAGTTGCATGAACAAAAGTAGAGGCCATTGGTTTCTCTTGAGAAGAAAACAAGAGGCACGTTGCTCAGAAGACTCAAAAGATTGAGAGTCAAAATAAGAGCCAACTGGAAGTTGGAACCAAAAAAAATTTACACATTTCACAATGAAACTGAGACCAAACTATGAAACGACATTCTGCCTTGACAAATGTGAAAATCATGATTTGATTCCTACCAGTCTTGTCTGTTTCAGTTAATGCTGGCTGTGCTGTAGCTGGACCCTTCAGCATTATCTCCAGGTGATTTCCATGAAAAGACACCATTTGTGCATCTGCATGGCCTGACATGAGTGGAAGTTTGCCAAGTGGTCACTAAAATTTACCTTTCAGGCCTCTAGAACACCATATGAGAAATAAAGAGTTCAGTTTATGGCGTATGGAGACAAGTAAGGAGCATCTGGAAATTTCCACCTTGTATACCTTGAACTTACACAATATCATATGTTAATTGTATCTCAGTATGGCTCAAATGGTAAAGCGTCAGCCCGCAATGCAGGAGACCTGGGTTCGATCCCTGGGTCAGAAAGATCCCATGGAAAAGGAAATGGCAACCCACTCCAGTACTCTTGCCTAGAAAATTCCATGGATGGAGGAGCCTGGTGGGCTACAGTCCATGGGGTTGCAAAGAGTCACACACGACTGATCGACTTCACTTTCTTAAAGCTGGAGTGGGTGGGGGGAGAATCATTTCCACAAAGCAAACTATTACTAAGACGCAGAAGTTATTTGCAAATACTGTCCCAACTGCTACAAAAATCATTCACAGATTATATTAATGTTTCAAAGAAGAACCAGGAGATGGTAAAGTAAAAAGCATGGTCCCATCAGCAATGGCTGTTTAAATGTTGATAGTTTCCGAATTTCAGTCCTCTTACATAATCCAAACATAAAACTAATAAATGGCAATTTTGCACAAAAAAAGAATTTAAAAAATAATAAATGGCTGCTTAAGAAATGTCCTAAAGTAATTCATGTTGTGGGTACAACCCCCCTCAAGCCCCAATCTTAATGGCTTAATTTGAAGACATGCTTCACACACTAGAGCAGACCAGATTCTGTCCCACTCTCTGTCACAGAGTCTTTAGGAAAGCTGCTATCAAGAACTGAAAATGCCAGCAAGATGTCTTTAAACAGTGAAGGCTATTATACCCTTCGGCCAGCAGATATTCTTTAAAATAGCCTCTTTCAGTCAGAACATGGATGGAATCTGGAATCTGTACCAAGAAGAAAATACAAGCACTGTGTCTTCTTAAACTTATAACCAGACAAATAATCATGGAGAAGGAATAATGAACACTCTGGATACCAGGGAACTTCTGGAGAGACAGTGAAACATGAGAGAAAAATATGCACACTGCCAATCACATCAGCTGTGAAGTATGGAACATACTAGAAGATGAATGGCCAAGTGTTTGCTTTGATGACCCACAATACAAGTAAATGGCTTGCGGCTACAACAGGGTGTCTGCATAGCTTTAGTATGCATCTAGATGACAACGTGAAGCTGGCCTCTCTCCAGAAGATCCAGAAAAGAACAGAAGCAATTATAAAACAAGTTAAAGCTACTCAGTTGCTAATGTCAAGAGGAATCAGGAAAAAAAAAAAAAAAATGAAGTGGAGACATCACATATAGATTGCCACAAGTAATTTTTTGAAATGTTACAAAGAACAAAGTATTCATTAAAAAGAAACGGTAACGGTTGACCAAGAAGTGTACTTTTTGCTGTTTGATGAGGACCTCTGTTAGATTCGGATCCAGAAGACCGATGGTTATAAATAAGTTTCTTCAGAAAAAAATTGTTGCTGAGTGAGACTAGGAAGTAAGGTCCGCTCTTATGTATCCAACCAACCAGATAAATCCAAGTCTTTTATTTTTTAATGTATAAAAAGAAACTGAGTGTATCTCTATGGCAAGGATAAAAATAAGGATAGAGGTAACATTATCAAGATATGGAGAAACTGCTGTCAACTAATTCCTGCCACTGCAGATTCTTTTGAAACAAGATTCAAAGGCAGAAATGTAAGTGACAAGAACACGCAGCTCCATCACATGCCTGGAATACAAAACAGGCAGGACTTAGAACTTGATGTTCAAAGGTGCCTTCAATGGCTGAGGACTAGGACATCTTCCAGCATTTGCTCCAGGAGGGTGCCCTGGGAGCAGCTGATCACATCCGAGCTGCCACACAGAGGGAGACAGGCCTCTGTAAGGTCAGGTCCCATCATCCTCTTCCCTTCAACCTGTTTGAGATTTCTCTGTCTTCTCCAGTTCAGGAGAGGAATTGGTCAGGGGTTAGAAATTTTAACCTCTGAAAAAGCAGAAGACGTTTCTCCATCAGGAGAACATTCACATTTCAGATGTGTACTGGCTTTAAAAATAAAAACACCAGGAGCAGCAGAAATGTGGATGTAAAATGATAGCTCAGAAAATGAGACTGATTAGACCAAGTTTCTTGTGATAAAAATTGCTTTCCATGACCAGATCCATTTTTTATTTTTTTTGTCTCAGCTCCTTATCTGGTTATACCATTTTCTATCTTTTGGATACAGTAGAAACACTATAGCCACAAGCTTGCTACATTTTTTTAGTTTACAAAAAACTCGGCAGTTTCATAACATCGGGATTGTATTTTGTTTTCACAAACTGGCAAAGAGTAAAGATGTGTAGAGTCTTAGCTTATAAATCATAGCTTACGAGAGTTGTTTTCTATAAAAATGAAAGATTTAAAAATACATGAGTAAACCTGTAAGAATGCTCACATTAAAACGCTAAATGTGAAAATTTATGAACAAACCAAGCTGACTTAAATATAATTTATGTACCTGGGTTCATAAATTGTAAAAATTAAGTAATATAAGGCCAATGAGCTTGGAGGAAGGTATGGCAAAAGATATATAGGGCCATTAAAACTGGTTACTGTAGGAGGCAGAAATGGAGGATGGGGATGGGGGGGGCTCTTATGAACTGTCTCTTACGTATACTTGAATTGTTTTTCTTGTTACAATGAGCATATCTTATTTCTATAATTAAAGCAAAATCTCACAGTTAGAATCTAAACAANTAGAAACAATTTCATGTTTTTGTAAATAAATGATTAAGACTGTCTCTGTTGGGGCTCTAATAAGTTTGTGTATGCTTATACACAAGTTGTGTCTTTCTCCGTGATCTAGGGTTTTCCCATCTGCTAAGTGCCATTGAATAGTTTCACAGAAAGGCTGCTGAGAAACTGGCTGGCAGAGAAACAACAGTGAAGCAATAGACGTTAATATAATATGATAGAGAATGTTTGGGGTTTTTTTTTTCCCTCTTGGCAGCTGGTTTGAAAATTCTCTTCGGGGAAAGTTTTGTTTTGTTGTGTTTGGAGGAAATGTGTTGGTGAGCTATTTGGAGGAAGAGCAATTGCATCGTGTGTACTCAGATACAGCGAGTTGCTCCTAAGCTGCGCTCTGAATCCANGAGGATGAGATGGCTGGATGGCATCACTGACTTGATGGATAGGAGTCTGAGTGAACTCCGGGAGTTGGTGATGGACAGGGAGGCCTGGTGTGCTGCGATTCATGGGGTCGCAAAGAGTCGGACAGGACTGAGCAACTGAACTGAACTGAAGTGAACTGTGAGTGGTGCTTTTCTGAATCACTACTGAAAGAAAAATCGAAGTGGCACATTTATGACTCACTTTGTTTGCAAGATGAAGTGGAGAGTGGATTCAGTGCTTCCCTGTATTATTCTGTTGATGACCCCAGAGTAAAGTAAATAACTCAGCAAATCTCCCCAAAGAAATGGTAGATATCAGATTAATTTAATGCAGTCTATGTAAGAGGAATAGAAAAATGAGATATCAATGCTACATTCCTTGGGGGGGAAAGGGAATATTTATAGTTGCTCAGACTAATCTTTCTACTTAGAGAGATTTTTTTCTCTCTCTCTTTTGCCATCTAGATAACTCCTATTTATTCTTTAAAGTCTCAGCTTTGAGCTGAATGTAAATGTAAAGAATGGAAGAAAATATTTGCAAATTAAATATCTGATGTGTTTATTTTCCATATTATATAAAGGACTCCTCAAACTCAACAACAGAAACCCAACAGGCCAATTCAAAAATGGGCAAAGGACTTGTATAGACATTTATCCAAAGAAGATATACAAATGTCCAATAAGCACATGAAAAAAAATTTCATTATCATTCATTATTAGGGAAATGCAAATAAAAACAACAATCAGATACCACCTCATATTTCCTAAGATGCCTATAATTTTAAAAATGGAAAATAGAAAGTGTTGCTTGAGGAGAAATTGGACTGCTTGTGTATTGCTGGTAGGGAATGTAAAATGATATAGCAGCTGTGGCAAACAATTTTGTGGTTTTATAAAAAGTGACATGTAGAACTACCACATGCCCCAGCAATTTAACTTCTAAGAATATATCCCCAAAAATTGAAAGCAGGAATTAGAATAGATATTTGTACACCAATGTTCATAGCAGCATTATTCACAATAGATAAAAGGTTGGAACAATTCAGTGTCCATCAACTAATGAACAGATAAAACGTGGTATATACATATAATGAAATATTGCTCAACCGGTAAAGAGAATGACACTGTGATATATGCCACATGGATGGACCTGGAAATAAATAAGCCAGATATAGAAGGACAAATATTGTACAGATTGTTGTTGTTCCGTTGCTCAGCCCTGTCTGACTCTTTGCGACCCCGTGGACTGTAGCACACCAGGCTTCCCTGTCCTTCCCCATGTCCTGGAACTTGCTCAAACTCATGCCACTGAGTCAGTGATGCCATCCAACCATCTCATCCTCCGTCATCCCCTTCTCCTCCAGTTTTCTGAGGTAGCTAGAAAAAGTAAATTCACAGAGACAGAAGATAGAATAGAGGCTGCCAGGGGCTCGGAGAGAGGGAGGGAGAATTATTGCTTAATGGATAGGGAGTTTTGTTGGGCAAAGTGAACACGTTTTAGAT
Source organism: Raphicerus campestris (assembly GCA_006410735.1). Taxonomy (NCBI): domain Eukaryota; kingdom Metazoa; phylum Chordata; class Mammalia; order Artiodactyla; family Bovidae; genus Raphicerus; species Raphicerus campestris. The sequence goes on from SJYW01010778.1 coordinate 30,708, forward strand.
ATAGATAGTGGTGATGGTTACACAGCATGGTAAATGTATTTAATGCTACTGAATTGTGATTAAAATGATAAATGTAAAGTTACATATATTGTATAACAATATAACAATTAGCTCACAGATGGCTGGTTTAGGGAAAACTTCTGAAATCCTATTATATTCATGCACTGATGACTATGCTTTTTCTTTCATCACATTATCCTGGTTTGTAAATATGTATTTATTTGTGGGAGTTTTCAAGACTGTCTTTCTCTTCCCTGGGACTGTATATATAATGATTTCCCTGTCGGGTTTGCTTATCTCTAGTAGTGTCTAGCTCACTGAAATAATTTGGTGTAAAAAATTTTATTGAATTCTTTTTTCCAGTATTATGGAAGAAAACTAAAATACAATCTTGAGTACCACATGCTTTGCAATTATCTAAATCTTTTCTCGCCATGACATTTATAAAGCTGACTAATTTTAATAGGTCATTTAAAAATATGATTTAGCAAATGTGGCATGACTAGGCCACACAGAAACACCGAGAAACAAGTCGAATTATTCTATTGTTACATCACATAATTATTCATGATCAAATTATAGGTTGTAGAAAGGACGATTATTCCTAATGCTCTCTGAGACATCATTTTCTTTAATCTGAACTTGATAGGGATTGAGTGATTTAAGAAGAGGTATGGCCACACATTCTGATTGTAGGTGATTCATCTGAAGACTCGGAGAAGGCAATGACTGCCCACTCCAGTACTCTTGCCTGGGAAATCCCATGGATGGAGGAGCCTGTGGGGCTGCAGTCCATGGGGTTACTAATAGTTGGAAACGACTGAGCAACATCACTTTCACTTTTCACTTCCATGCATTGGAGAAGGAAATGGCAACCCACTCCAGTGTTGTTGCCTGGAGAATCCCAGGGACTGGGGAGCCTGGTGGGCTGCCGTCTATGGGGGACACAACTGAAGCGACTTAGCAGCAGCAGCATCTGAAGACTGAGAATTATGGTAAATAAATAACGTTTACTCTGAAAATACACATATTTTGTTGTTATTGTTCAGTCACTAAGTCGTGTCCAACTCTGCGACTCCATGAACTGCAGCACGCCAGGCTTCCCTGTCTTTCACTATCTCCCTGAGTTTGTTTAAACTCATGTCCATTGTGTCTGTGATGGCATCCAACCATCTCATCCTCTTTCACCCTCTTCTCTTGCCCTCAATCTTTCCCAGCATCAAGGTCTTTTCTAATGAGTCAGTTCTGCATCAGGTGGTCAAAGTATTGAAGCTCTGTTTCAGCACCAGTCCTTCCAATGAATATTCAGGACTGATTTCCTTTTAGGATTGACTGGTTTGATCACTTTGCTGTGCAAGAGTCTCAAGAGTCTTCTCCAGCACCACATCGATTGAAAAGCATCGATTGTTTGTTGCATCGATTCTTTGGTGCTCAGCCTTCTTTATGGTCCAGCTCTCACATCCATACATGGCTACTGGAAAAACCATAGCTTTGACTATACAGACCTTTGTTGGCAAAGTGATGTCTCTGCTTTTTAATACATTGTCTAGGTTTAAATTAACAAAGTGGGAAGTATTATGGATATATACACCTAATAACTTACAAAAAACTTTTCAAGCAGTTTTTAACAGTTCAAAGGATAAACAACAAAGAAAAGTGAGGCTTGTTCCAATTTTTCTTTCTTTTCTCTTTTGACTAGAGTTTAAGATTGAAGAATAGTTTCTTTGCAGGATGCTTTAGATTCTGAATACCTGGCAGAATATTGACAAACATTATTCTGTAAGCATATTTAAAAATCAACTCTCCTTCTAGTCAAATGCTTTTTCTCTCTCTTTTTTGAGTAGTAATGATAATGCTGGTGAGGCTGGTAGATTCAGTGCTGCATAAAATGGGAAATTTCTCTAGTTCACATTAACTATATGAAGTTATTTTACCTGCGCCTATTCTTTCTTAATCTGCTTTGTTATTAAGTACATTCTCTGGTTGTGCCACTTAATCTGTTTTTTCAAATAGAAACAATTTCATGTTTTTGTAAATAAATGATTAAGACTGTCTCTGTTGGGGCTCTAATAAGTTTGTGTATGCTTATACACAAGTTGTGTCTTTCTCCGTGATCTAGGGTTTTCCCATCTGCTAAGTGCCATTGAATAGTTTCACAGAAAGGCTGCTGAGAAACTGGCTGGCAGAGAAACAACAGTGAAGCAATAGACGTTAATATAATATGATAGAGAATGTTTGGGGTTTTTTTTTTCCCTCTTGGCAGCTGGTTTGAAAATTCTCTTCGGGGAAAGTTTTGTTTTGTTGTGTTTGGAGGAAATGTGTTGGTGAGCTATTTGGAGGAAGAGCAATTGCATCGTGTGTACTCAGATACAGTGAGTTGCTCCTAAGCTGCGCTCTGAATCCACTTCTTACATCAGGGCGGCTGTCACTGAATTTTTTGGCTGAAGGCTAAGCGTCAAAAATGTATGCTCTCAAACTGTGGCACTGGAGAAGACTCTTGAGAGTCCCTTGGATAGCAAGGAGATCCAGCCAGTCAATTCTAAAGGAAATCAACCCTTAATATTCATTGGAAGGACTGATGCTGAAGCTCCAAGACTTTGGACACTTGATGCGAAGAGCCAACTCATTGGAAAAGACCCTGGTGCTGGGAAAGACTGAGGGCAGGAGGAGAAGGGAGCGACAGAGGATGAGATGATAGGGTGGCATCATCAACTCAATGGACATGCGTTTGAGCAAACTCCTGGAAACAGTGAAGGGCAGGGAAGCCTGGCATGCTGCAGTCCCTGAGGTCGCAGAGTTGGACGTGATTTAACACTGAACAACAGCAACAATTATATGCTTCTGTAAATTCGGGTATAGCAGCAGGAGCAGGGCTGAATTGCTTTACATAATAAAGGGGTGTTTAGGGGGTTGTATTTAATTACCTCTAAAATAGCGATTAGGTGGAAATTTCGTGATAGCACACTTTCTTCTCAATAAACTGTACTGGTCAAGGATGCAGTTGTCAGCAACACTGCTTCCCGTTTCTGGATTTATCAGTTTGAGGCAGGGCAGGGGGCGCCAGTGGGTGGATAATGACATTGGAGGTGTTTGTGGTGGCCTCACAGCTCTATCTCCCCAGATTCCTGTTCTACCAAAAAGCGGGTGTATCATGGTAATAAAGGCTACTCTCCCTGGGGCAGGACACTTATGTTTGTTTCCCAGGAGTCTTGTGGGGAAATCCCTTGACAATTTTTTTTTTTTTAATTTTAATGCTCTGAGGCACGTGGGCTCTTAGTTCCTGGGCCAGGGATTGAACCAACACCCTCTCCATCAGAAGCACAGAGTCTTAACCACTGGACGGCCCGGGGATGTCCTAATGATTATTTTTGTCTTGTTTAAGATATTAAAGAATAATTTTATTTCTAATTTACTAATGAAGCAAAAATGTAAGCAAACCAGGTCCCTTAAGAAAGCATTGGCAGATAAGGCTTATTGCTCTCAGTACAGGCAGGCATGTATCTTTAAAAAAGGATGCAAAGACTTCCGAGTTACCTTTCTTTAGATAATGGTCATATCTGTTAGTACCCGTGTTCCTTTTCCTTAAAATGTAAAAATCACCATATACCTTTGCCTGGGGGGCCACTTGAAGACTTTAATGTGCACTCTGAGATAAAAGGAGGAGGGTCTGGGGAAATAAAAAAGAGACGGTAAAACTGAAGGGAGAGAATTCAGAGGGGAGGGGCCATGTGCTGAGTTTGCAACTCATCATAATGTTTGCAACTAGATATAACCTGTGTCACCTCCTGTGAAGAAGCTTAATAGGCAGGTAGGTGGCACAGTGGTAAAAAATCTGCCTGCCAATGCAGGAGATTCAGGAGACCTGAGTTCAATCCCTGGGTCAGGAAGATTCCCTGGAGGAGGAAATGGCAACCCACTCCAATATTCTTGCCTGAAAAATCCCATGGACAGAGGAGCCTGATGGGCTGTAGTCCAAAGTGTTGCACAGAGTTAGTTACAACTAGCATGAACGCAACAACAACAATGCTTTATCTATGGTCTCCTTTTTAGTTCAGTCACTAAGTCATGTCTGACTCTTTGTGACCCTATGGACTGCAACAAGCCAGGCTTCTCTGTCCTTCACTATCTCCTGGAATTTGTTCAAATTCATGTCCATTGAGTTGGTGATGCCATTTTACTGACCTGATATAAATGAATAGAAGGATCTTAGGAATCACATTTTTTAAAAAAGGAAGATGAGAAAAATAACAACACCCTAGTCTCTGAATTATTCCTTTGAGAGGTGCTAGCCATCAACCAGGAATACCCATTTAAGACTTTTGTTATTTAGTCACTAAGTCATATCCAACTCTTTTGCAATGCCATGGACTGTANAACACCCTCTCCATCAGAAGCACAGAGTCTTAACCACTGGACGGCCCGGGGATGTCCTAATGATTATTTTTGTCTTGTTTAAGATATTAAAGAATAATTTTATTTCTAATTTACTAATGAAGCAAAAATGTAAGCAAACCAGGTCCCTTAAGAAAGCATTGGCAGATAAGGCTTATTGCTCTCAGTACAGGCAGGCATGTATCTTTAAAAAAGGATGCAAAGACTTCCGAGTTACCTTTCTTTAGATAATGGTCATATCTGTTAGTACCCGTGTTCCTTTTCCTTAAAATGTAAAAATCACCATATACCTTTGCCTGGGGGGCCACTTGAAGACTTTAATGTGCACTCTGAGATAAAAGGAGGAGGGTCTGGGGAAATAAAAAAGAGACGGTAAAACTGAAGGGAGAGAATTCAGAGGGGAGGGGCCATGTGCTGAGTTTGCAACTCATCATAATGTTTGCAACTAGATATAACCTGTGTCACCTCCTGTGAAGAAGCTTAATAGGCAGGTAGGTGGCACAGTGGTAAAAAATCTGCCTGCCAATGCAGGAGATTCAGGAGACCTGAGTTCAATCCCTGGGTCAGGAAGATTCCCTGGAGGAGGAAATGGCAACCCACTCCAATATTCTTGCCTGAAAAATCCCATGGACAGAGGAGCCTGATGGGCTGTAGTCCAAAGTGTTGCACAGAGTTAGTTACAACTAGCATGAACGCAACAACAACAATGCTTTATCTATGGTCTCCTTTTTAGTTCAGTCACTAAGTCATGTCTGACTCTTTGTGACCCTATGGACTGCAACAAGCCAGGCTTCTCTGTCCTTCACTATCTCCTGGAATTTGTTCAAATTCATGTCCATTGAGTTGGTGATGCCATTTTACTGACCTGATATAAATGAATAGAAGGATCTTAGGAATCACATTTTTTAAAAAAGGAAGATGAGAAAAATAACAACACCCTAGTCTCTGAATTATTCCTTTGAGAGGTGCTAGCCATCAACCAGGAATACCCATTTAAGACTTTTGTTATTTAGTCACTAAGTCATATCCAACTCTTTTGCAATGCCATGGACTGTAGCCTACTGGATTCCTCTGTCCATGGGATTTCCCACTGGAATGGGTTGCCATTTCCTTTTCCAGGGGATCTTCCCAACCCAGGAACTGAACCCACATCTTCTGCATTGCAGGTGGATTCTTTACCACTGAGCCACCTGGGAAGCCCATTTAGGAGTTTCCCTGAGTAAGAAAGAAACTTCTACCATGGATGTGCCATTATGAAACTTAGAGTTTGCTTGTTACAGCCAGGAATGTTATCCTAACTGATATATTCTGCTGGTTTATGGAGAAATTAGCGATTATTCATGTGTATGCCAGAGTCCAAGGATCGGAGAAGACAGTTATCTTATTGTTAGCATATGGAGCAATGGTTTGAGTGGGACATGCTTGAAAACCAACATGTCAGCCCCTATTCCAGAGCTCTTCCTATCATGAGTATGTTGCAGGGAAGGAAGGAAAAGAAAGAATTGAATCACCCAAAACATGGCTGCCTTAGTCCTAGCTTCTATAGCTGGTAATGAGGTCTAAATGAATAGTCATTGCACTCTTCTTACACACTCCTAGCTCAATTCCACTTTCACTTTACCCCCCACCAGCACTTTAGCAAGACAGAGTTCTTTTTTGGTTGGATGAATCACACCTTCACTCCCAGGGGATCTGGGCCCGTAGGGTCCTAGCTTCAACGGGATGCTGCGGTTTTCACTGTCTATGAGTATNATTGCACTCTTCTTACACACTCCTAGCTCAATTCCACTTTCACTTTACCCCCCACCAGCACTATAGCAAGACAGAGTTTTTTGGTTGGATGAATCACACCTTCGCTCCCAGGGGATCTGGGCCCGTAGGGTCCTAGCTTCAACGGGATGCTGCGGTTTTCACTGTCTATGAGTATCGGACAGAGAAACACTAGAGGCACTCCAGTGTTGCCCTGGGCTCTAGGCACAGTCCTGGTCAACATCATTATGTAACAACCCCCAGACGTCCCTGTGGTCATGGGGACCATTCACTCAAGCTAACACAGGGACCACTTTATGAATATATGTCAAAAATATGTACCCATTCCTGCTTAGCTTTCCCCTCATGCTTTTGATCTTTTTTAATATGCTTGTTTGCTTTTTGGAGGGCCAACATTTTTCCATTTTTCTCCTGAAATTTTCATTTAAGTAAAAGTTTTTCACTTCTAATGACCCTCTCTTGTTGACTTTTTCTCTTTGATCCTTTTGTTAACCAGTGAACATAATATATGCTCAAATATTTCTGAAAAGAAAAAAAGAGACTTGGGTTTCAGTTAAGGTCCTAGTCTTTGCTCTTGATTTAAGAGATTTTGAGGTATGGAGACGTCATTGTGGCTTATACATAATTTGGTTTGTACTTTATGCTAACTAAAGCAGCCTGTCTTATGGCCTGACAAACATACCTTATGCATCTGCTTTAATGTTAAAGGGAAGATTGTCACTCATCCAGTTTTACAAAGAGTTATGTTGCGATCCAATGCAGTCACTCACCACCAGCGTGCCTTGAGGGAAATTCAGGCTCAGAAAAACAGGATGAAGCATTCTATGCTTTGAATTTATAGACTCTGGCTCCTACATAGTTAAGATGAATATCTAAGGAAGAATTTCAGTGATCTCAGATTCTTGCTTCTTCCCATACTTGGAAAAACACTAAAATCATTCACTTGAGATATCTGTTCTTTGTGATCAGCAGTAATCTTTCACCAGGATGTATATTAGACTATGGGTTGTTAGGGTTTAGTCACTAAGTCATGTCTGACTCTTTGTGACGCTATGGACTATAGCCTACTAGGCTCCTCCGTCCTTAGGATTTCCCAGGCAAGAATACGGGAATGGGTTTCCATTTCCTCCTCCAGGGGACCTTCCTGACCCAGGGATCGGACCCATGTCTCTTGCACTGGCAGGTGGATTCTTTACCTCTGAACAACCTGAGAAGTCCCAGAATATGGGTATTTACAGTCAAATGATTTCATGTATATACTTTCTCTTGACCTACTTCTTTGGACGCCCCCTTCAGAGCTGCTAAGAGGCTGTTTCTCAAACTGTAGCCTTCAGTCTAGCTTGAATAAAACTCTTTTCTGTTCTTATTATAGAGTGTTTATTGGTTGTTTGTGCAAACAGCCTGACTTACCTCTGTCTCCTCTGGAGTTAATATTCTGTTTTGACTTGGTCTTTTCCTTTATGTTCTTCAGTCCATGGGGTCACAAAAAGTCGGGCATAGGTGACTAACACTTTCCCTTGCCTTTGTTACTGCGTAAGAGTGACTGATAACACCTGTGACACATTCCCCCAGTTCTTAGTGCTTTAACCCTGTAGACCTTTGTGTGTGTCTGCTTAGTTTCCTCTTCATGTAATGTCCAATGCATATCTTCCTGGTCGGGAAGCTCACCTGGACAGCTCTTCTAATGAAAGGTGGTTCTGACATGCCAGGACATGCCACACAAACCTTCCTACTGATGCAACAACAGTGAGAGAGGAGGACCCCACATGGGAGCTTTGGTGTTTGGGGCCAAGCCTGGAAATGGCACATGTTTCTGCTCACACTCCATATTCAGAACTAGTTGTCTGGCTGGATCTGGAGGCAAGGGATCTGGGAAACATTATTTTCCTATACTCCCAAGAGGTTAATAAAATGGTATGATGAATCTATAGCATGTCATCGGCACAGCTGTTTTTCTTGGAAAACCAAATATCTACTGATACTGAGCACACAGACACACACGCTGATACTCCATCATCCAATCATGTTCATGAAGTAAGCATAAGTGACCTGTAACTGACAACATTTCTCCTGATAGTGTGGTCTTTCCCCTGCATGAGAAAACTGACTGCACATGCTCTTTGTGGGTGTGGTATATGGACTACCAGGCTTTACTCTAAGATAAGCAAGCAGGCAACCTCTTGTCTTAAAGTCATTGCCCCTCTTAACAGTTTAATTCCTCTGAAAGGTATTTTTCCAGCTTTATGTTACAGATATTTTCCTTAAACACATTCATGTGTGCAGAGGTCTGAAAGGAGGCTATGACTCAGCAGTCATTGAGTATACAGCTTTGACACCAATTGTCCTGTATTAAGTTCTTTCTCAAGCTCTGACAACCTCCATCCCTGTGGACTTAAGGATGGACTTAAGTCCATCCCTGTGGACTCTGTCTACAGCTGCTGTGGTCCTGCCTCAGCTGGTACTTTCTCTTTTACCTGTGCCGAACTGTGTCTCTCTTCACTCTCATAGGAGAAGGCAATGGCACCCCACTCCAGTACTCTTGCCTGGAAAATCCCATGGATGGAGGGGCCTGGTAGGCTGCAGTCCATGGGGTCGCTGAGAGTTGGACACGACTCAGTGACTTCACTTTCACTTTTCACTTTCATGCATTGGAGAAGGAAATGGTAACCCACTCCAGTGTTCTTGCCTGGAGAATCCCAGGGACGGGGGAGCCTGGTGGGCTGCCGTCTCAATTTGACTGTAGCCATCTTTGCTCTTAGGCTTCCCAGGTGGTACTAATGGTAAAGAACCCACCTGCCAATGCAGGAGATGTAAGAGATATGGGTTCGATCCCTGAGTTGGGAAGATTCCTTGAAGGAGGGCATGGCAGCCAACTCCAGTACTCTTGCTGGGAGAATCCCATAGACAAGAGGAACCTGGAGTGCTACATTCCAGGGAGTCACATAGAATCGGACATGACTGAAGCAACTTAGCATGCATGCATATCTGATTTTTCACAAACTCATAAAATCTTGATTTGCTAGTATTTTCCTTCCAGTATTCAGCAAGCATATTAATTTCCTCTATTTTATGCTCGTTACCAAAACGTATATTTCAATAGCTTGTTGCTCTTTTGGGGGTGTGAAGGGCAAAAAAAATTTTCTTCAAACTGTTATCTTGAACTAAAAGTGCTCATTTCCTCAACTGTAAAATGGCCTAGGTATCAGTCTTATAAAGATTAAACATATACTTTGTACATGTCTGGGCTTCCCTGCTGGCACTTGTGGTAAAGAACCCACATGCCAATGCAGGAGATGTAAGAGACACAGGTTTGATCCCTGGGTTGGGAAGATCCCCTGGAGGAGGGCATGGCAACCCACTCCAGTATTCTTGCCTGGAGAATCGCATGGATAGAGGAGCTTGGTGGGCTACAGTCTGCTGCTGTTGCTGCTGCTAAGTTGCCTCAGTCGTGTCTGACTCTGTGCGACCCACAGATGGCAGGCCACCAGGCTTCCTCGTCCCTGGGCAACAGTCTATAGGATCGCAAAGAGTCGGACACGACTGAAGTGACTTAGCATTAACATTAGCATTCATACATGTCCACGACAATCTAAATATGCAGTAAATTTTAAAAATAATGAATTATTTAAAAAATTAAAAGTACCAGATATGTGCCTCTCAGAATCATTACAAGGATTAAAGGAGAAACTATATGTAAAATTACACAGAAGTGACTTCAGGGGGAGTGGATTATGTGCCCCCAAAATATACTACTTTGTCATGCGGATTCTTATGAGCTGATGACAAGCAAGGCCTCACAGACTCAGGAAGAGGTATATTTGTTTGTTTTCCTTTCCCCTTATTGCCTAAAAGAATTTAGATAAAGAGCCTGTATCAGGAAGAGAGCTAGGATAAGAGAGAGCTTTTGTATTGGTTGTGCTGGGCTGGGCTGATCTCTGCTTGCAGCGCATGTGTTTCTCTTTGTGAGGGGCTTCTCTTATTTCATAGCACAAGCTCTAGGGTCCATGGGCGTCAGAAGTTGCCACTCGCAGGCTCTAGAGCACAAGCTTAATAGTTGTGGCCCAAGGACTTAGTTTGATATTTCTCCTGGCAATCTTGATTCCAGCTTGTGTTTCTTCCAGTCCAGCATTTCTCATGATGTACTCTGCATATACGTTAAATAAGCAGGGTGACAATACACAGCCTTGACACACTCCTTTTCCTATATGGAACCAGTCTATTGTTCCATGTCCAGTTCTAACTGTTGCTTCCTGACCTGCATACAGATTTCTCAAGAGGCAGGTCAGGTGGTCTAGTATTCCCATCTCTCTCAGAATTTCCCACAGTTTATTGTGATCCACACAGCCAAAGGCTTTTGCATAGTCAATAAAGCAGAAATGGATGTTTATCTGGAACTCTCTTGCTTTTTCCATGATCCAGCGGATGTTGGCAATCAGGTCCCATCTCTCCATGGGAAATAGATGGAGAAACAGTGGAAACAGTGTCAGACTTTTTTTTGGGGGGGGGGCTCCAAAATCACTGCAGATGGTGACTGCAGCCATGAAATTAAAAGATGCTTACTCCTTGGAAGAAAAGTTATGACCTATGACCAACCTAGATAGCATATTCAAAAGCAGAGATATTACTTTGCTGACTAAGGTCCATCTAGTCAAGGCTACGGTTTTTCCTGTGGTCATGTATGGATGTGAGAGTTGGACAGTGAAGAAGGCTGAGAGCCAAAGATTGATGCTTTTGAACTGTGGTGTTGGAGAAGACTCTTGAGAGTCCCTTGGACTGCAAGGAGATCCAACCAGTCCATTCTGAAGGAGATCAGCCCTGGGTGTTCATTGGAAGGAATGATGCTGAAGCTGAAACTCCAGGACTTTGGCCACCTCATGGGAAGAGTTGACTCATTTGAAAAGACTCTGATGCTGGGAGGGATTGGGGGCAGGAGGAGAAGGCAACAACAGAGGATGACCTGGCTGGATGGCATCACTGACTCGATGGACCTGAGTCTGAGTGAACTCCGGGAGTTGGTGATGGACAGGGAGGCCTGGCGTGCTGCGATTCATGGGGTCGCAAAGAGTCGAGCGACTGAACTGAATTGAACTGAAGGACTTAGTTGCTCCACAGCATGTGGGATCTTCCCAGGCCAGGGATCAAACCAGCGTCTCCTGCATCAGCAGGTGGATTCTTTATCACTGAGCCACCAGGGAAGCCCCAGGGCTAACTTAGCTGCAGAGCCTGGCAAACTTCTGCTCTCCCCATCTCCCTAAAGTGTCTTCCTCCCCTTTGAAGTCCCCAAACACTTACCCCCTTCTTCTTTGCTCAGAATGGCATGTAAAGTTCAGTTGCCTGTCTTAGAGCCTCCTATCTTTGGGATTCCCATATGTATGAAATTTATTTTTTTCTTCTGTTGATCTGTCTGATGCCAATTTAATTACTAGACCAGCTAAAGTACCTAGAATAGAAGAAGGGAAAAGATTTCCTTCCCTATGTGGTATTTATGTAGTATTTAAGAGTTAAGTGTTGTTGCGCTCTCTCTTTCTAATCTAGGCCTCTTGAATGCAACAGTGATCTGAACCCCCAGGCCCTAGTGAGGTCTCAGGGGAAGGAAGCACATCACAGGGACAGAATCTGAGCTTCAGGCAAGTGGTCTGATTGACCCATTACTGTAGAAGATCAAAGAGACCAACAAAGGATTGGCCTCAGGGAATTTATTTCCCCTGGCCTAAGCATTCACATTTCCTTTTAATTACAGATTTATCTGAGCATCTGTGTGTGAGCAATTTATCCACCAGACTGCCATCTTCTCCTCCCTGTACACCATCCCTGTGGCTAAGTGATTTTCTGTCCCCCACCACCACCGAAGCTTTTTATGAATACCTTCTGGGTGCTGAGAGGACATGTTTCTGGTTCTGGTTTACTCAAAAGCTCTGAGGGTTTTGATAATGAGTTGGCAGGAAGGAAGGGACAGAGCTTTGAAAATGTTAGGTAGGTAGAATAGGGAAAAGGAGTCCAAAATGGTGGTGGCTAAAAAACAAGGAAGGGAAAAGCCCACAAAAATAGAACAAAAGAAGGTCCGAGGACCTGAGTGAGGACCTCAGGTAAAATAAACAGCACTCCCAGCTGGCCCAAGTTACACAGGACAGGCCCAGGGAGAGATAAATATATAAAAAGAGAAGCCAGAGCAAGCTCTCTCTCTCTCCCCTCTACCATCCCCCCCCACCCCCGCATGCTGGGAAGCTCTTCTCTTCATGTCTTTGGATTGACATGCCCTCATGCCTCAAAGATGGATTTTCCTGCTATCTTCTAAATAAAATAGAACTGTAACACTGATTTGTCTAAGCTATAACATGGTCCTTTTGAGACCTGAGAGCTATAACACGGTTTGTCTAAGACCCAAGAGCTGTGACACGCTGAGGGGGCTTTAAGTCCGTCACTCCAAATCTTTGTTGTGACGAGACAAAGAATCGAGGAGCATACACTCATGTGACAGAAAGTATAAAGAGGAAAGAACTAGCTTAATAAATATGCTGCTGCTACTACTAAGTCATGTCAGTCATGTTGACTCTGTGCGACCCCATAGACTGCAGCCCACCAGGCTCCTCCGTCCCTGGGATTCTCCAGGCAAGAACACTGGAGTGGGTTGCCATTTCCTTTTCCAATGCATGAAAGTGAAAATGAAGTTGCTCAGTCATGTCCAACTCCTAGCAATCCCATGGACTGCCACCTACCAGGCTCCTCCCTCCATGGGATTTTCCAGGCAAGAGTACTGGAGTGGGGTGCCATTGCCTTCTCTGTTATAAACATGGAGCGTATTTAAAAGGATAGTTGTGGGTATGAAAATGTGAATATTACGATTATTAGAAAGCTAGGTCTGGAAATCAGAGGACAAAGAGAACATGGGTTGAACAAGTAAAACAGTTGTCCAGGTGTGCCTCCGCCTTGACTTTTCCCGTAAGTTTAGGATCTTTGAGATGAAACATTGGCTACACAGAACATTTTACATTAGCAGGTTGATTCTCTTTTTTTCACTCTGTTCTTCTGTCCTGGAGTGCACCCTCATCTGTTAAAGGCAGCCATTGTTTTGCACTGAGATTCAGCTCTATAATACATCTGATGATGAATAATTGTCACCAGACCCACTCCAGCAGTCCTTGTGTTCCTCTTTGTCTCCTACATCTGTGCCCTGAAGTTAACTGTGAGCACCATCCATGTGTTGTCTTGTATAGTAAATGAGCAAGTATCTAAGACAAAGATGTCCTTTCTGAGTTTACATCAGTCAGGTTATGCATTCTTCTGCTGGTAAGAGATGTTAAATCATCCTGGCTTAAAAAACCCAGTTTTTAAAAAATTTGCATAAAAGAAGTCCAGAGGGAGGCAGCCTTGAGCTAGTTAAAAAGGCTATAGGGTGGGGTTTTTGGCAAGAAAGACATTTGTCTTTCACATAAAAGCGTGAATGTAAGTAGTTCAGGGCAGTTGTAGAAGCTGCATGATAATCAGTGACCCAGAATGACTTTCTGCTTTGCACTTCCTACATTAGCAATCCTCAACCTTTTCAGCACCAGGGACCAGTTTCATGAAAGCCATTTTTTTTCATGGATGGAGTTGAGGGGATGGTTTGGGGGATGATTCAAGTGTGTTACATTTATCGTGTACTTTATTTTTTTTATTATTATGTCAGTTCTAGCTCAGCTCATCAGGCATTAGGTCTCTGAGGCTGGGGAGCTAGAGTACTAATAGCCTACAATTGAGTGAAAGGCATCCCACTGACATACCAAGGAGCAGAACAGAGGGAAGAGAACAAATGGTCATACTGACTTCCTTTCAGGACTTTTAGTGAAAGCTGCACACAGCTGGCCCTTACATCTCATCACCAGGGCTCCATCACTTGATTATGCTTTGTTATAAGCAAATCTGGAAAAGAGAATTTTTATTTCCAGTTTCTATGTACCCAACTAAACTTAATTGTGGTCTAAAAGAGGAGAGTGANGTACCTAGAATAGAAGAAGGGAAAAGATTTCCTTCCCTATGTGGTATTTATGTAGTATTTAAGAGTTAAGTGTTGTTGCGCTCTCTCTTTCTAATCTAGGCCTCTTGAATGCAACAGTGATCTGAACCCCCAGGCCCTAGTGAGGTCTCAGGGGAAGGAAGCACATCACAGGGACAGAATCTGAGCTTCAGGCAAGTGGTCTGATTGACCCATTACTGTAGAAGATCAAAGAGACCAACAAAGGATTGGCCTCAGGGAATTTATTTCCCCTGGCCTAAGCATTCACATTTCCTTTTAATTACAGATTTATCTGAGCATCTGTGTGTGAGCAATTTATCCACCAGACTGCCATCTTCTCCTCCCTGTACACCATCCCTGTGGCTAAGTGATTTTCTGTCCCCCACCACCACCGAAGCTTTTTATGAATACCTTCTGGGTGCTGAGAGGACATGTTTCTGGTTCTGGTTTACTCAAAAGCTCTGAGGGTTTTGATAATGAGTTGGCAGGAAGGAAGGGACAGAGCTTTGAAAATGTTAGGTAGGTAGAATAGGGAAAAGGAGTCCAAAATGGTGGTGGCTAAAAAACAAGGAAGGGAAAAGCCCACAAAAATAGAACAAAAGAAGGTCCGAGGACCTGAGTGAGGACCTCAGGTAAAATAAACAGCACTCCCAGCTGGCCCAAGTTACACAGGACAGGCCCAGGGAGAGATAAATATATAAAAAGAGAAGCCAGAGCAAGCTCTCTCTCTCTCCCCTCTACCATCCCCCCCCACCCCCGCATGCTGGGAAGCTCTTCTCTTCACGTCTTTGGATTGACATGCCCTCATGCCTCAAAGATGGATTTTCCTGCTATCTTCTAAATAAAATAGAACTGTAACACTGAGCTGTAACACTGATTTGTCTAAGCTATAACATGGTCCTTTTGAGACCTGAGAGCTATAACACGGTTTGTCTAAGACCCAAGAGCTGTGACACGCTGAGGGGGCTTTAAGTCCGTCACTCCAAATCTTTGTTGTGACGAGACAAAGAATCGAGGAGCATACACTCATGTGACAGAAAGTATAAAGAGGAAAGAACTAGCTTAATAAATATGCTGCTGCTACTACTAAGTCATGTCAGTCATGTTGACTCTGTGCGACCCCATAGACTGCAGCCCACCAGGCTCCTCCGTCCCTGGGATTCTCCAGGCAAGAACACTGGAGTGGGTTGCCATTTCCTTTTCCAATGCATGAAAGTGAAAATGAAGTTGCTCAGTCATGTCCAACTCCTAGCAATCCCATGGACTGCCACCTACCAGGCTCCTCCCTCCATGGGATTTTCCAGGCAAGAGTACTGGAGTGGGGTGCCATTGCCTTCTCTGTTATAAACATGGAGCGTATTTAAAAGGATAGTTGTGGGTATGAAAATGTGAATATTACGATTATTAGAAAGCTAGGTCTGGAAATCAGAGGACAAAGAGAACATGGGTTGAACAAGTAAAACAGTTGTCCAGGTGTGCCTCCGCCTTGACTTTTCCCGTAAGTTTAGGATCTTTGAGATGAAACATTGGCTACACAGAACATTTTACATTAGCAGGTTGATTCTCTTTTTTTCACTCTGTTCTTCTGTCCTGGAGTGCACCCTCATCTGTTAAAGGCAGCCATTGTTTTGCACTGAGATTCAGCTCTATAATACATCTGATGATGAATAATTGTCACCAGACCCACTCCAGCAGTCCTTGTGTTCCTCTTTGTCTCCTACATCTGTGCCCTGAAGTTAACTGTGAGCACCATCCATGTGTTGTCTTGTATAGTAAATGAGCAAGTATCTAAGACAAAGATGTCCTTTCTGAGTTTACATCAGTCAGGTTATGCATTCTTCTGCTGGTAAGAGATGTTAAATCATCCTGGCTTAAAAAACCCAGTTTTTAAAAAATTTGCATAAAAGAAGTCCAGAGGGAGGCAGCCTTGAGCTAGTTAAAAAGGCTATAGGGTGGGGTTTTTGGCAAGAAAGACATTTGTCTTTCACATAAAAGCGTGAATGTAAGTAGTTCAGGGCAGTTGTAGAAGCTGCATGATAATCAGTGACCCAGAATGACTTTCTGCTTTGCACTTCCTACATTAGCAATCCTCAACCTTTTCAGCACCAGGGACCAGTTTCATGAAAGCCATTTTTTTTCATGGATGGAGTTGAGGGGATGGTTTGGGGGATGATTCAAGTGTGTTACATTTATCGTGTACTTTATTTTTTTTATTATTATGTCAGTTCTAGCTCAGCTCATCAGGCATTAGGTCTCTGAGGCTGGGGAGCTAGAGTACTAATAGCCTACAATTGAGTGAAAGGCATCCCACTGACATACCAAGGAGCAGAACAGAGGGAAGAGAACAAATGGTCATACTGACTTCCTTTCAGGACTTTTAGTGAAAGCTGCACACAGCTGGCCCTTACATCTCATCACCAGGGCTCCATCACTTGATTATGCTTTGTTATAAGCAAATCTGGAAAAGAGAATTTTTATTTCCAGTTTCTATGTACCCAACTAAATTTAATTGTGGTCTAAAAGAGGAGAGTGAAAAGTTGGCTTAAAGCTCACATTCAGAAAATGAAGATCATGGCATCCAGTCCCATCACTTCATGGGAAATAGATGGGGAAACAGAGTCAGACTGTATTTTGGGGGGCTCCAAAATCACTGCAGATGGTGACTGCAGCCATGAAATTAAAAGATGCTTACTCTTTGGAAGAAAAGTTATGACCAACCTAGATAGCATATTCAAAAGCAGAGATATTACTTTGCCGACTAAGGTCCGTCTAGTCAAGGCTATGGTTTTTCCCGTGGTCACATATGGATGTGAGAGTTGGACTGTGAAGAAGGCTGAGCGCCGAAGAATGGATGCTTTCAAACTGTGGTGTTGGAGAAGACTGTTGAGAGTCCCTTGGACTGCAAGGAGATCCAACCAGTCCATTCTGAAGGAGATCAGTCCTGGGTGTTCATTGGAAGGCCTGATGCTAAAGCTGAAACTCCAGTACTTTGGCCACCTCATGAGAAGAGTTAACTCATTGGAAAAGACTTTGATGCTGGGAGGGATTGGGGGCAGGAGGAGAAGGAGTCGACAGAGGATGAGATGGCTGGATGGCATCACTGCCTCTATGGACGTGAGTCTGGGTGAACTCTAGGAGTTGATGATGGACAGGGAGGCCTGGCATGCTGCTATTCATGGGCTCGCAAAGAGTCGGACACGACTGAGTGACTGAACTGAACTGAACTGAACTGATGAGAGTAGAAGAAGCAGAGAGCAGATACTGGGAGACAATGAGCAGTTTCTGCCATTATAGAATATTTTACTTGGTAGAGAACATGGATAAATAAATAAAGGAGATGATAAAGTCAACCACTTTAAGGAAAACAGAATTTTAATCCAGGGAAATCAATAAAAATTAAACAAGAGAGTAATTGTAATTATAGCTGTGTGACTTTGCAGTAGACAATTACTTATGAAGTCATAATAATATAAACATCATTTTAATTTTCATCTTTCAGAGTCCACTTACAGACATGGCACAACATACCTGATTATGCTACCAGATGGAATGTAAGTGATATACCAACCTTGACAATGTCGAAGTAAAATTATAGATGATAAATTAAGAGCATGGGAGGAAGAAAAAGAAACAAAGGTTTAGGATATCAGTGTCATCATATTATAAAGTGAGCAATGCATTTTTAAAGGATAAAGGAATAAAGATGAAAGGATGTGCGAATATCGCTTAGAGGTACAAAAGTAATTAATAGACTTTATATAAATGGTGATATAATTATGTGGGAGTTTTGGGCTTAATTAGGAGAGGGAGTAAGTGACCTAAGCGCTCATCTATTAAAACTCTACCACACTGCTGGGAGGAGGGGGCTGAGGGGGGGATGGAGCGGGAAGTTGGGGTTAGCAGATGTAAACTTGTATATATAGGGTAGATAAACAAGGTCCTACTGTATAGCACAGAGAACTATATTCAATATCCTATGCTAAACCATAATGGAAAAGAATATTAAAAATGTATAAATGTATCTACATATGTATAAGAGGATCACTTTGCTATACAGCAGAAAGTAACAAATTGTAAGTCAACTACTGTCTTCCCCGGTGGCTCATTGGGTAAAGAATCTGCCTGCAATACAGGAAACACGGATTCGATTTGTGGGTTGGGAAGGTGCCCTGAAGGAGGAAATGGCAACCCACTCCAGTATTCTTGCTTGGAGAATGCCATAGACAGAGGATCCTGGCAGGCTATAGTCCATAGGGTCGCAAAGAGTCGGACATGACTGAAGCGACTAAGCACAAATCAACTATACTTCAATAAAAAATATATTGATGAAAAAGACTCTACCACCACACACTAATTGGCTTTCTCGTCCCAGTAGGGGGTATCCCATGTTTAATATGCTGCAGGGAGAGCTTCTCTCGGGCTGTCGGGGGAGCTTCTATGGACTTAGAAGGTAGCTAACAGGATGCCACATGTAGAATGATAATATCAAACGTATACCCTGGAGGAGCAGATGAATGTGCACAGAAATTAATTGTAATCCTTTCCCCCAAAATGCATTTATTTATTTGTTTGGCTGCACAGGGTCTTAGCTGCCATATGCTGGGATCCTTGATCTTTGCTGGGTCATGCAGAATCCTCAGTTGCAGCATGTGAACTCTCCCCATGCAGGAGACCCAGGTTAGATCCCTGATCAGGGAACTAGATCCCATAGGCTTCAACTAAGAATTTCCGGTCACTGATACAGGAGGATTTCTATTGCTCCAAGAGGTGCATCAGATTAACACACTGTGATACAATAAACCATTCAAACCACCTGTAGTGAGTAACCTTCTTATCCCTTCTCCCTTCTTATACCTTCTCCCAAGTGAAAGGATATGCAGGCTTAAGAATATCTCCCCAGAGCCTGTGACAATTATAATTTTCATGATCAAATTTTAAATTCATAAATTGGCACTCTAACTTATAGAGCAACCTTTTCCTTGAACTCAAATAGGTCAAAAGAGGCTGATCTGCCTTCTCTATTGTGGATCCAAGTGGATGAGCCTGTGAAGCCACAAACGCAGCTTGGGCTGTGTTCGCTTCACTAAGGTGTGTGGCACCGAGAGAAAGTCTCGGCGGCCAGCACAGCAGATGGCTGACAGTGTCCCAGTCTCCTTATTTGCCTTCCTCTCAGCTCCTTAATGTGTTTTAAAAGGAGTTAAACCTTAGTCTCAAAAACTGGGGANAGGTGAGAAGATGAAAAGGAAGGTGAGAAGAAGAAGAAGAAGGTGAGAATAATAATAAGAAAAAAAAGAAAAAGAAGAAAGTCAGAAGAAGAAGAACATAAAGTAGTTGAGAAGAGGAAGAAGAACAAGACAAAGTAGAATAAGAAGAAGGTGAGAAGAAGAAGAAAAAGGTGAAAAAAATAAGAAGAATGTGAGAAGAAGAAGAAAAAGAAGAAGTAAAAGGTGAGAATAAGAAGAATAATGTGAAAAGAAGAAGATGTTGATGATGAAGAAAAAGAAGAAAAAGAAGAAGAGGAAGGTGAGAAGAAGAAGAAGAAGGTGAGAAGAAGAAGAAGATGGTGAGAAGAAGAAGAAGAAGAAAAAGAAGAAG
>SJYW01010778.1:54678-83987 GCA_006410735.1 Raphicerus campestris
CATGGATGGACTGGAAAGATTCACCAAGACTGACAGTTCCCAAGGTAATCAACCAAAGAGATGATTTCATTTCAACGTAAATGTAATTCAAGAGTGTGAAAATGATAGTAACCATTTTATTTATTTAGTCTAGGGACAATAGGTAATGCTTTGTAATAGTTTCCTGTGTTAAGAGCCAAGAGCCCGCCCTCTTCTAAGCCCTGCTGACCAGGACCAGTCCTTTAATGAGAGTCTCATAATCACTCATCC
Source organism: Raphicerus campestris (assembly GCA_006410735.1). NCBI lineage: Eukaryota > Metazoa > Chordata > Mammalia > Artiodactyla > Bovidae > Raphicerus > Raphicerus campestris. The sequence continues at coordinate 54,928 of SJYW01010778.1, forward strand.
TCCCAAGGCCTCTTTCAACTACATGCTTATGTTTGCTATTCTGCCTTAGTTGGAAACTGCTCCCGAGACCTGGCTCTCTGCAGTCAATGTCACTCACACCAGCTCCATCTTTCTTCCCTTCTTTCCTTCTTCTCTTCTTGCACCTTTCCTTCCCGTACCTATCCGTCCCTCCCTTCCCCCTTGCGCCCTTTCTTCCCTTTCCCTTACCCCTCATCCCTTTCTATCTTTGTCTGGCACACTCAGGCTGCATTTTACCTACTTGCATGCGTCTCAGAGGTTACTGGCTTCTTTTTCTATATTCAGTGCATCTTATGAACACTGCCAACGTCTCCAGCTACTTGCCTCTAAGTTTCTTTATCCTCTTTATTTGCTTTCTTGTCTCTGTAACAGATTCTAACATTCTCATAATGGTAGGTCTGTAACACGTATAAATGTTAGATACATGCCAAATGTAAATAACATGTCATAGGCACATTATAAATATTTTTTAATTCCTTCTTTCTTGGTTTTTCATTACACTGAAAAATTTGAAGTCTAGACTTGTACAGTGTCAGCTTCTTTCTTTAATCTTTATCTTCTTTACTTTCCTTAGGCTTGAGACATTGTTAGGAAGAAATACTGGAGTTCACCTGACCTGGAGAAGTTTCTGCTGTTAGTGAAAAGAGTCGGACGCGACTGAGAGACTTCACTTTCACTTTTCACTTTCCTGCATTGGAGAAGGAAATGGCAACCCACTCCAGTGTTCTTGCCTGGAGAATCCCAGGGACAGAGGAGCCTGGTGGGCTGCCGTCTATGGGGTCACACAGAGTCGGACATGACTGAAGCGACTTAGCAGCAGCATATAGTTATAGTTTCATTAAACTGAGTGCAGTGGCCACACCTAGGGCTTTTATGAAACATACAGAAGTGAACTTTCTCTCTTGGGTGTGTGTGTGTTTCCTGTACGGTGACACAGCCTCCCAAGCCTGCAAAGCCTGCCTCAGCTATTTCACCAAGGACCTGAGGGATGGTTTGGAGGCAAACTGGAGGAGGAAGACCTTATCACTAACATCTTATTGATCTCTTTATTAATCCATTAGCGGGACCACGCCTCACCTTGACTGCTTACCTTTCAAAAATCCCAAGGGAAAGATGGAGCTTTACTCCTCCAAAGACCCTAGCAATGTAGGAACTCCTAGGTGACTCCAATCGGTCCTTTTGCTTCCGTTAAGCAATGGGTCATATTCAATATAATATTTATGTCTTTATGGGTGGAGATATATTACAATTAAATATACTTCCAATAGATACTTTAATGAGTAAGGCTTCACGGACATACTCAGATACAGTGCCCATTGTTTGTTTTACCACTGTGATCAAATAAAGTAAGGACACCTTTAGGAGACCTCTAGCTTATGGAGAAAACAAAAGTGGAGGAAGGTTCTTTATCACAGTGTATATCTCTTGGCCCTTTTTGAGCCTTGATACTGACTTTTAGCTGCATCTTATGCCTCATTAAATCAGCTGATATTCCTCAGAAAATTTTCCCAGAAATTTTGTTTTCTCTCCTTTGTGTAACCCTGACCATATGTTTTTCCCTAAATTCTGCGTAAACATGTAATGAGTCTCTTCTCTGTAGAGTTGTGTGTGTGTGTGTGTGTGTGTGTGTGTGTTTGCTTGCGTTGCTTTATTATAAGCAGCTCTAAAAGCAATTTGTTTCCCTTGCTGTGTTCTTAGAATCTTGCTTTATTCTTAGAATCATAGGATTAGAATCATTCAGAGTAGGCCTGTATTTACTTAATAACATTTTTAAATGAACTGCCTTTGCACAGATAGAGGTCATTTAATCTTTCATCCACTGGCTGTTGATGCCTTTTTCTGAAGGAGGGTCTGAGGGTACTTACTGACCATTCAGCCCAGGGGCAGAATGTTATCTATAACAATGTCCGGCATATAATGATATACTCAGGAAATGTTTATTATGATTTTTAATTTTATTTTGCACTTTGATTAGATTTTTCTTCTCTTTCTCATATCCCTTGATCCCATCACAACTTTTCCTGATGTATTTGGCTTCAATTAGAGGCCCTTGGTTCACAGGGTCATCTGGGAATCCTGAAATTCTCAATTTCTATGAAATCCCCGTTGTCTTTCACATATCTGAATCTCTTGAGACTGTCAATATACATGCTAACAGAAAACCCAGTTCTATTGTCTTTTGTCTCCTAAACAGGCTTGTGAAGAGGGAAATTAAAATATTTCATCTCTTTCCGCCGAGCTGAGCTTTTTCTTGTTTCTGTCTCCACAGGGGAAGCAAAACCAGCCACTCGGCCTGCTGTGCACCCCACCATACAATGAGCTCTGGAGACAGGCTGCCTGGCTTGGTCTCTTGGCTCTGCTGATACTGACAAGTGCTCAGTTGCGTCCGACTCTTTGCAACCCCATGGTCTGTAGCCCACTAGATTCTTATGTCCTTGGGATTTTTTTCAGGAGTGAGTTGCCACTTCCTTCCCCAGGGGATCTCCCCAACTCAGGGATCAAACCGGGTCTCTTGTGTCTGCTGCATTGGCAGGCAGATTCTTACCATTAGCACCATCTGGGAAGCCCTGGTCTCGTGGCTCAACTATTTGCTAATCTTGTGACCATGGGCAGAATTATCTAACTCATCTGTGCCTGGGCTTTATTATCTGTGGAGAGGGAACTGTTGTTCAGTCACTATATCGTGTCTGACTGTCTCTTTGCAACCCCATGGACTACATCACGCCAGGCTTCCCTGTCCTTCACTATCTCTCNGCATTGGCAGGCAGATTCTTACCATTAGCACCATCTGGGAAGCCCTGGTCTCGTGGCTCAACTATTTGCTAATCTTGTGATCGTGGGCAGAATTATCTAACTCATCTGTGCCTGGGCTTTATTATCTGTGGAGAGGGAACTGTTGTTCAGTCACTATTTCGTGTCTGACTGTCTCTTTGCAACCCCATGGACTACATCACACCAGGCTTCCCTGTCCTTCACTATCTCTCTGAGCTTGCTCAAACTCATATTCATTGACTCACTGGTGCCATCCAAACATGTCATCCTTTATTGCCCCCTTCTCCTCCTACCTTCAATGTTTCCCAGCATTAGGGTCTTCTCTATTGAGTCAGCTTTTCCCATCAGGTGACCAAAGTATTGGAACTCCAGCATCAGTCCTTCCAATGAATATTCAGGGTTGATTTTCTTTAGGATTGACTGTACATGAGGTTTCCCAGGCAAGAACACTGGAGTGGGTTGCCATGTCCTCCTCCCAGGAATCGAACCTGGGTCTCTTAAGTCTCCTGCATAGGCAGGCAGGTTCTTTACCACCAGTTCCACCTGGGAAGCCCCGGAGAGGGGGCTGATGGATAATGAAATCACCTGCAGCATAGGGCCTTTGTCAGGATTGAGTTGTTAAACATTCCAACACTGAGAACAGTGCCAGAGGAAGAGTAAGCACCAGTCGCTCTTAGGGGGAAATGAGTACCTGTCCACACAGCAGCATTGTGAATCTCAGCCCTGTGATGAGAAATGATGTGGACGATGCAACACAGGAGCTTTGCAGTCGGTCAGCACTAGGTTCAGCCCAGGTGTTGAAGGTGTGGTGTGACCTGGGGCACATGAGTTAGACCCTCTAAGCCTCCATGTCCTTGTCTGTTAAATGAGACAAATGCCAGGGACCAGCCAGGGTGGTAGAACTTTACCTTAAGGAGGACAAGATGTGAAAACAAGTCAATGGCACCTGGACACAGCAAATATTCAAAACATACTATCTGTCAGAAAAAAGAAATTCCCCATTCCCTATATCTTTTTGGTTAATGTTGGTTGCTCAGTCATGTCCAGCTCTTCTCTACCCCATGGACTGTAGCCTGCCAGGCTCCTCTGTCCATGGGATTCTCCAGGCAAGAATACTGGAGTGGGTAGCCATTCCCTTCTCCAGAGGATCTTCCCAACCCGGGGATGGAACCCAGGTCTCCTGAATCGCAGGCAGATTCTTTACTGCCTGAGCGACAGGGAAGTTCTTTTATTTCTTTGAAAGTCAAAGTGAAAGTTTCTTAGTCGTGTCTGATTCTTTTCAACCTATACAGTTCCATGGACTGTATAGTCCATGGAATTCTTTAGGCTAGAACACTGGAGTGGATAGCCTTTCCCTTCTCTAAGGGATCTTCCCAACCCAGGGATTGAACCCAGGTCTCCCACATTGCAGGCAGATTCTTTACCAGCTGAGACACAAGGGAAGCCCCCCTATCTCTTTAGTCCACTTATTTTTTAAACTTGTTTTGGGAATTTGTCATTTGTTTTCAATTGTCACATGAAGCTTTTTTTTATGACTCTTTTTAAAAAGTCTTTATTGAATTTGTTACAATATTGCTTCTGTTTTATGTTTTGGTCAGGAGGCATCTTAGTTCCCTGACCAGGGATTAGAACCCTCACCTCCTGCATGGCAGGCGAAGTCTTAGCCACTGGGTCACCACCGAAGTCCCCTTTACGACACTTTCTTAAAATAACTCCTTACTTTCCTGAAACTTTTCCAAACTGCTGTCTCAACTTCCCTCAGTAAAAGATAACAGAATTCTAATCTAGTATATACCCTTCAATAGAGCACAGCAAGATTTTAAAGGGAGATATGAATGAAGATTTCCCACATCCTCACTGCTGTTAGTAATGTCAAGAATAAACATACCTGACAGGTCAAATAATTGTTGCTATTGATATGACTCATTGCAGGCCTTGCATTTGGAATCTTAGGGTGTGTGTGCAAAAGTGTATGTGTGAGTGTAGCCATTAGCTTCTCCCCTCTGGAATTTGACTTTCCTGCATTGAAGCACCTTGCTCTGGGAGTGACAGCCACTAGACACCCAGGTTCTCATTCTGATTTTCCCCTGAATGGTCTCCTTCTTGCCCCCTGCTCAAGTGTCTCCACTATCCCAGTTAACCACACCCAGAGCTCCAGACACCACCCTTTCTCCTTGGCTGCTTCGATGTGCTTCTTACTAGCTAACCTACTGCTGCTGCTGCTGCTGCTAAGTCGCTTCAGTTCTATCGGACTCTGTTGGACCCCATAGATGGCAGCCCACCAGGCTCCCCCCTCCCTGGGGTTCTCCAGGCAAGAACACTGGAGTGGGTTGCCATTTCCTTCTCCAATGCATGAAAGTGAAAAGTAAAAGTGAAGTCGCTCAGTCGTGTCTGACTCCTAGTGACCCCATGGACTGCAGCCCACCAGGCTCCTCCGCCCATGGGATTTTCCAGGCAAAGAGTACTGGAGTGGGGTGCCATTGCCCTCTCTGAGCCAACCTACTGGTAGCGCCCAGTCTCATCCCCGAGGCGTTCACATTACACAGGTGGTGTCTGCTCTGTTGCTCATATTGTTTCTTTCCCCTATTGTTATTTCTAGATTCACATCCTTGTCCTATGGAGTCCTCCTCTTTCGATACTGTTCTCCAGCTTTTCTCTCCCATTCAGAGCTCCCCCAGGCCAGCATCATAAGAGGTGGCGGGGGACACTGACCATACTTTGGGCCATTTCTAGCACCGTTCCTCTGCTCCTCAGTATTAGAAGTGTTTGCCTTTTGTGTCCACAGTGCTCCTGAAGTCTATAGCTTAGCATCCTCAGCTGACCCATTTTCACAACCAGAGATGACTGAGTAACCAATCTGTGTTATTTTCTCTACTCTCCCCTCGGGCATTCATTAATGAGCTCGATCTGCCTACTGAATCATCTCTCAAAGTCTTAAATCTTACACCACTTGGGCCAAACACTGAATGCCTTCATCTTACCAGAGAGTTCTCTCTCAACATCTTTTCTATCAGAATTTCCAATATTCCATGTATTTCTCCTAGTGAAATGAAATATTTTTGGCTCTACGCTCTACCAGGAAATAAGCCTTTTTCAAATGCAAATTTCTGAGCCCAGGTGAAACAAAGCCAGCTATTTGGAAGCCATTAGCCACTTCCTGCTCAGTAAGGGCTGAGGAGCTGGGGGTGGGGTGTGGAGTTCAGCCACATTAGTCATCTCTTACAGTAAACAATGAATTGAGTGAGTGGGTGAAAGTCGCTCAGTCTGTGTCCAGCTCTTGGCAACTACACGGAGTGCAGCCCACCAGGCTTCTCTGTCCACGGAACTCTCCAGGCAAGAACACTGGAGTGGGTTGCCATTCCCTTCTCCAAGGGATCTGCCTGACTTGGGGATTGAACCTGTGTCTCCTGTGGATTTTGCGTTGCAGGCAGATTCTTTACCGCTGAGCCATATAAATGAAGGTGAAGCCCAATGAATTAGGAAGTGAATAACAAAGGAAGTAGGATTGACCCCAGATAGGCANCCACGGAACTCTCCAGGCAAGAACACTGGAGTGGGTTGCCATTCCCTTCTCCAAGGGATCTTCCTGACTCGGGGATTGAACCTGTGTCTCCTGTGGATTTTGCGTTGCAGGCAGATTCTTTACCGCTGAGCCATATGAATGAAGGTGAAGCCCAATGAATTAGGAAGTGAATAACAAAGAAAGTAGGATTGACCCCAGATAGGTANCTGCCTGACTTGGGGATTGAACCTGTGTCTCCTGTGGATTTTGCGTTGCAGGCAGATTCTTTACCGCTGAGCCATATAAATGAAGGTGAAGCCCAATGAATTAGGAAGTGAATAACAAAGGAAGTAGGATTGACCCCAGATAGGCAGATGAAACAAAAGATTTCAGCAAGCCTAGATGCTTGCATCTTCCTAAACATGTGAAGTGCATGCTAAGGTGATTCTGTTGTGTAAAACTCTATGTGACCGTATGGACTGTAGCCCGTCAGGCTCTTCTATCCATTGGGATTCTCCGGGCAAGAATGCTGCAGTGGATAGCTATACCCTCCTCAGAGTATCTTCCCAACCCAGGGATCAAACTTGGATTTTTTATGTCTCCTGCATTGGCAGACAGGTTTTTTGTTTTTTAGCCTCTAGAGTCACCTGGGAAGCCTCCATCCCGTACATAGAAGATGGCTAAATCTCTTCAAGTGAGAGATTTGACTTTTCTTAATTAAGAGTAACTTTTTAATATTCAGATAACCTGCCCCTTCCTGCAAACTTGTATATAGTCTTACTCCTCCCCGCCCCCCTCCGATCAGCCCTCTTGGGGTCACCTGAGATGCTGTCTCCTGGGCTGGAGTCTTAACATGCCCACCCAATAAAACCTCCCACTCTTAGGCTGTGTGTATTTTTTAGTCAGCATCTCCCTCTCCTGGGTCATTCACTCACGCCATTCTTGTCTGTCTTCCACATGTTTATCCCTCACTGGGCATCCTTTCTGTCAGTCTGAACCATTCAGGCACCTTTTTTTTTTTTTGATGTACTCAATAGGTTATTAGTAAGAACTGAAGTGAAAAAAAAAAAGATGGAGATTGAATCTAATGACTGTAATTCACTCAAACTGAGTTGGGCTCAGCTGTTGGTACTCAATACATATCACACAAATATATCTGCCTCAAAAATACAACACTCCCGATCAAACAAAAACTCTCTTGACACTTCCCTCTCCTGCTTTATTTCTCATAAATAATCATTATTATCAATCCAGAGTGCATTTTTCCAACCCTTTTCCCCACCATACGTTTGAATCCCTTATCACAATAAACCACATGCAAATGTCTAGAGGCACCCAATTACTACTGGTTGGACGAATCAATATATAGATGTATGTGTGTGTGTATACAAATAAATTTGTTTGCATATGGGATTGTGAGTGTGTTTTGGTATAAATCATATTGCTTTATACATATTGTTTGGCAGCTTGCTTTTTTTTACCTAACATCATATCTTGGGAATATTTCCATGGTACCACATATTGCTCTATTTTATTCAACAATACTGATGTATAGCATAGTATGTTATGGGTATTTATTTGCCCATTACTATACTGATGGGTATTTACATATTTCCTACATTTTGCCATTTATAACCAATGCTAATGGCACCCCACTCCAGTACTCTTGCCTGGAAAATCCCATGGACAGAGGAGCCTGGTAAGCTGCAGTCCATGGGGTCGCTACTAGTCGGACACGACTGAACGACTTCATTTCACTTTTCACTTTCACGCATTGGAGAAGGAAATGGCAACCCACTCCAGTGTTCTTGCCTGGAGAATCCCAGGGACAGGGGAGCCTGGTGGGCCGTTGTCTATGGGGTCTCACAGAGTCGGACACGACTGAAGCGACTTAGCAGCAGCAGCAGCTATCCCATAAATCCTGGCAAAATTTTCTGCCTACATGTACATGTGTTCTTTCAGAATTGTTTCTTTGAAGGGAATTGTTGAGTAAAATGTTCTGCTGCATTTTTAATAAACGTTGCCAAATGGCCCTCCACAAAGACGTTTGAGTTTATATTCCAGCTGTGAGGGAGAGTCTGTATTTGCCCACATGCTCACCAGTGTCAGATATTATTGATTCTTTTAATCTTGCCAGTCGGATGGGTGAAATGGTGGTTTTTTAAAATACACATTTCACTGAACTTTAGTTAGATTAAACGTCTTTCAGTAATTTACTGGCCTTTTCCACTTCAAATCTATCCTTTATACATTTTTAAAAATCTTTTTCTCCCAGTTCAGAGAAAGAAATCCCCACTCTCTAAGTACCCAAGGATTAATTTCCTTAGGTTTTCCTTGTTTCTCAATTAACTTTTTTCTTTAGCATCTTCAATTTTCCTGTCTTCACAGATTGAATCTTCTTGGTTTTCAAACCTAATCAGATGCAATTATCTTGGGATAAAAGGCTGTGCCATCCCCTTTAAGTCCAGTCTTGTTCTCTCCACCCCTTTGCTTGATGGATGAACGCTCCACACCTGTTCCTCTAGTCAGTGATAACAGCCAGTCCTGAGTGAACCAATGCCCAGAGAAGGCGATGGCACCTCACTCCAGTACTCTTGCCTGGAAAATCTCATGGACGGGGAGCCTGGTGGGCTGCCCACCGTCTATGGGGTCTCAGAGTCAGACACAACTGAAGCGACTTAGCAGCAGCAGCAGCAGCAAGTACCAATGCCATCTCTTTTTAGTTAGCATCTTCACTTAGCTCCCATGACAGCTTCCCGTTCTTTCTTACCCCTAGGATTACCTTCTTTCTTTCTCAAGCATTTTTTTTCTTTTCTTGGCCAAAAATTCATGGATTTTTAGCCATTTCTGTTCTGTAACTTTGTGCTTTACCTTCACCTGTTACTTCGGAAATCTCACCCACTCCCAAAGTTACTGTTGTCTCCATGTAAATAACTCTCACATCACTATCCCCAGTCCTGAACGTGTGACTCAGTCGTGTCTGACTCTTTGTGACCTCATGGACTATACAGTCCATGGACCTCTCCAGGCCAGAATACTGGAGTGGGTAGCCTATCCCTTCTCCAGGGGCTCTTCCTGACCCAGGAATGTGTCATTAAAAACCCACTCTTTCATTGTGCTTTCCCCCTTGAATCAGATCTCTGAAACTTCAAGTTCAAAGCACTAAATTACACTTATTATTTCCCTCTCTCCTGAATCAATCCTTGTGACTTTATAAATTATTATAGGGAACAAGAAGAAGAAAATATTATTATCCAAGTAACAGAACTCTCCCTTCATAGAGATTTATTTTGCCTACTAAACACTTTGATGACTCACATCCCCTGAAGGAGGCTAGATGAGAAGGTAACATCAGAAAAGATCAAGCTTATATTAAAAAAAAAGTTGGTCATGAAATCAATTTCTAAGTGAGACTGATCCATCACACTTTTGTTTTGCTGGCTATTCTCTTCAAGAAGCGCTTTGTTTGGGGAAGTTCAGGATGAAAACAATTCAAGATGGGAGAGGCCATGGAAAGAAAGAGGAGGGAACAGGCAGCTGGTATCCAGAATGGAAATTTGGCAAAAGAACAGATATGTTTAAGAAGGATTTTATGGAGCTTTCTCTTGGTAGAGAATGATAGATTGACCATATTTTTCCCTCAGCACCTTAAAAATGTAACTCTGCTGTCTTCTCACTTGTACTATTTTAAGAAATAGTTCAAGAATTCTCTTGTCTTCCTTACTTTGTTCCACTGTATAAAACATGTCTTCATTCTCTGGCTGCCTTTAAGATCTTCTCTCTAACAACAGTTTTGAGCAATTTGACTGTGGTCTTCTTTGATGCATATATGTGTTTCTTGTCCTTGGTTTTGTCAGACTCCTTAGATTTATAGTTTCATCCAGTTTGGACATTTTTTAGTCATCATTTCTTCTAAAGTTTTTCTTTCTTCTCATCTCTTTCCTCTTTTTCTAGGACTCTCATTTCAAGTACATTAGGCTACCTGAACTTGTCCTGCCACTCTGGATGGCCTATTTACTTTTCAAAAACTCTATTGCATTTTAGCTTGTTTTTAATGCTTTACCTTAAAGTTTTATATTTTCTTCTGCATTGTCTAATCTGCCATTAATCTCATATAGTACTTTTTTCCATCTCAGACATTGTAGTTTTCCTCTCTAGAAAACTTGATTTGATGCTTTAAAAAAAATATCTTCTATGTCTCTACTTAGCATGTTCAGTCTTTCCTCTTGCATCTTGAACATATGGGACACAGTTATAATAGCCATTTTTACATCTTTGTCTTCTAATTCTGGTATCTGTGTCACTTCTGGGTTAGCTTTGATTAATTCATTTTTCTCATTATGAACTATATATTTCTGCTTTGCATGCCTGGTAATTTTTTTATTGCATGCCACACATTGAATTTTACCTTTGTGTTGGAATTTTTATATTCCTATACATATCTGGAGGCTCTGTTTTAGAACACAGTGAAGTCACATGGAAACAATGTGATTTTTTTTAATTGTCTGGCTTTAAATATTTGTTAGGTGGGACCAGAGCAGCATATAATCTAGGATATTTTCTATTTCTAAGTCAAAACACTTCTGAGTTCTCTACCCAATGCCCCGTGGGTCTTAATCTTTTTTAGTCTGGCTGATTAGTATAGTCAGGCTTCCCTGGTGGCTCAGGCAGTAAAGAATCCACTTGCAATGTGGGAGATACAGGTTTGATCCCTAGGTCGGGAAGATCCCCTGAAGAAGGGAATGGCAACCCACTCCAGTATTCTTGCCTGGGAAATCCTATGGACAGAGGAGCCTGGCAGGCTACAGCCCATGGGGTCGCAAAAAGTCAGACTGAGCAACTAATACTCGGGTTAGTATAGGCGGTATTCCTGGCCCTAAGTTAAACTCAGGTCCTGGTTTCCTTAATCTCTGGGGGGAGTTGTTTTCCCAATTTCAGATGGTTTTCTTGTATTTATGCTCTGAGAGTACTTTGCGAAATACTAAATGTGGATCTTCTGAAGAGGCTCTGATTTTTTAAATATATTGGATGTCAGATATTTGAACTTTATGTTTGCTAGATGCTGGTATATTTGCATTTCTTTTATAAATTGTGAACTTTGTTTTGTGACTCAATTAAATTCTATGAAAACAGTTTGATGTTTCCAAGCCTAGCTTTGAAGGTTTGTAAGTTGTGTCTAGAAAAGCCTTGTTTGTTGTTCAGGCTGAGTTGTGTACGACTCTTTGCAACCCAGCATGCCAGGCTTCCCTGTCCTTCACTGTCTCACAGAGTTTTCTCAGACTCGTGTCCATTGAGTCGGTAATGCCACCCAACCATCTCATCCTCTGTTGCCTCCTCCTGCCCTCAATCTTTCCTAGTATCAGAGTCTTTTCCAATGAGTCAGTTCTTTGTATCAGGTGGCCAAAGTATTGGAGCATCAGCATCGGTACTTCTAGTAAATACTCAGGGTTGATTTCCTTGAGTATTGACTGGTTTGATCTCCTTGCAGTCCAAGGGACTCTCAGGAGTCTCCTCACCACAATTCAAAAGCGTCAGTTCGTCAGTGCTCAGCCTTCTTTATGGTCCAACTCTCATATCAGTATATGACTGCTGGAAAAATTGTAGCTTTGGTTATACAGACCTTTGTCAGCAAAGTGATGTCTCTGCTTTTTAATACACTGTCTAGGTTTGTCATAGCTTTAGAAAAGACTTTAGTCGAAACCTAATTTGCATCCACTACTGAGCAGTCCTCTTCTGAGAATTCTACTCAATGCCCTCCGCTCTTGCTGGTAGAAACATCCTCTATTTTGAGCTCAATGCGAGCTCTGGGACGGTTCTGCCTGGTCATTCCCAGTGGCATTCCCCTACCTGACAGCAGTTTCCTTNAAGTTCAAAGCATTAAATTACACTTATTATTTCCCTCTCTCCTGAATCAATCCTTGTGACTTTATAAATTATTATAGGGAACAAGAAGAAGAAAATATTATTATCCAAGTAACAGAACTCTCCCTTCATAGAGATTTATTTTGCCTACTAAACACTTTGATGACTCACATCCCCTGAAGGAGGCTAGATGAGAAGGTAACATCAGAAAAGATCAAGTTTATATTAAAAAAAAAGTTGGTCATGAAATCAATTTCTAAGTGAGACTGATCCATCACACTTTTGTTTTGCTGGCTATTCTCTTCAAGAAGCGCTTTGTTTGGGGAAGTTCAGGATGAAAACAATTCAAGATGGGAGAGGCCATGGAAAGAAAGAGGAGGGAACAGGCAGCTGGTATCCAGAATGGAAATTTGGCAAAAGAACAGATAGGTTTAAGAAGGATTTTATGGAGCTTTCTCTTGGTAGAGAATGATAGATTGACCATATTTTTCCCTCAGCACCTTAAAAATGTAACTCTGCTGTCTTCTCACTTGTACTATTTTAAGAAATAGTTCAAGAATTCTCTTGTCTTCCTTACTTTGTTCCACTGTATAAAACATGTCTTCATTCTCTGGCTGCCTTTAAGATCTTCTCTCTAACAACAGTTTTGAGCAATTTGACTGTGGTCTTCTTTGATGCATATATGTGTTTCTTGTCCTTGGTTTTGTCAGACTCCTTAGATTTATAGTTTCATCCAGTTTGGACATTTTTTAGTCATCATTTCTTCTAAAGTTTTTCTTTCTTCTCATCTCTTTCCTCTTTTTCTAGGACTCTCATTTCAAGTACATTAGGCTACCTAAACTTGTCCTGCCACTCTGGATGGCCTATTTACTTTTCAAAAACTCTATTGCATTTTAGCTTGTTTTTAATGCTTTACCTTAAAGTTTTATATTTTCTTCTGCATTGTCTAATCTGCCATTAATCTCATATAGTACTTTTTTCCATCTCAGACATTGTAGTTTTCCTCTCTAGAAAACTTGATTTGATGCTTTAAAAAAAATATCTTCTATGTCTCTACTTAGCATGTTCAGTCTTTCCTCTTGCATCTTGAACATATGGGACACAGTTATAATAGCCATTTTTACATCTTTGTCTTCTAATTCTGGTATCTGTGTCACTTCTGGGTTAGCTTTGATTAATTCATTTTTCTCATTATGAACTATATATTTCTGCTTTGCATGCCTGGTAATTTTTTTATTGCATGCCACACATTGAATTTTACCTTTGTGTTGGAATTTTTATATTTCTATACATATTTGGGGGCTCTGTTTTAGAACACAGTGAAGTCACATGGAAACAATGTGATTTTTTTTTAATTGTCTGGCTTTAAATATTTGTTAGGTGGGACCAGAGCAGCATATAATCTAGGATATTTTCCATTTCTAAGTCAAAACACTTCTGAGTTCTCTACCCAATGCCCCGTGGGTCTTAATCTTTTTTAGTCTGGCTGATTAGTATAGTCAGGCTTCCCTGGTGGCTCAGGCAGTAAAGAATCCACTTGCAATGTGGGAGATACAGGTTTGATCCCTAGGTCGGGAAGATCCCCTGAAGAAGGGAATGGCAACCCACTCCAGTATTCTTGCCTGGGAAATCCTATGGACAGAGGAGCCTGGCAGGCTACAGCCCATGGGGTCGCAAAAAGTCAGACTGAGCAACTAATACTCGGGTTAGTATAGGCGGTATTCCTGGCCCTAAGTTAAACTCAGGTCCTGGTTTCCTTAATCTCTGGGGGGAGTTGTTTTCCCAATTTCAGATGGTTTTCTTGTATTTATGCTCTGAGAGTACTTTGCGAAATACTAAATGTGGATCTTCTGAAGAGGCTCTGATTTTTTAAATATANCAGGTCCTGGTTTCCTTAATCTCTGGGGGGAGTTGTTTTCCCAATTTCAGATGGTTTCCTTGTATTTATGCTCTGAGAGTACTTTGCGAAATACTAAATGTGGATCTTCTGAAGAGGCTCTGATTTTTTTAAAATATTGGATGTCAGATATTTGAACTTTATGTTTGCTAGATGCTGGTATATTTGCATTTCTTTTATAAATTGTGAACTTTGTTTTGTGACTCAATTAAATTCTATGGAAACAGTTTGATGTTTCCAAGCCTAGCTTTGAAGGTTTGTAAGTTGTGTCTAGAAAAGCCTTGTTTGTTGTTCAGGCTGAGTTGTGTACGACTCTTTGCAACCCAGCATGCCAGGCTTCCCTGTCCTTCACTGTCTCACAGAGTTTTCTCAGACTCGTGTCCATTGAGTCGGTAATGCCACCCAACCATCTCATCCTCTGTTGCCTCCTCCTGCCCTCAATCTTTCCTAGTATCAGAGTCTTTTCCAATGAGTCAGTTCTTTGTATCAGGTGGCCAAAGTATTGGAGCATCAGCATCGGTACTTCTAGTAAATACTCAGGGTTGATTTCCTTGAGTATTGACTGGTTTGATCTCCTTGCAGTCCAAGGGACTCTCAGGAGTCTCCTCACCACAATTCAAAAGCGTCAGTTCGTCAGTGCTCAGCCTTCTTTATGGTCCAACTCTCATATCAGTATATGACTGCTGGAAAAATTGTAGCTTTGGTTATACAGACCTTTGTCAGCAAAGTGATGTCTCTGCTTTTTAATACACTGTCTAGGTTTGTCATAGCTTTAGAAAAGACTTTAGTCGAAACCTAATTTGCATCCACTACTGAGCAGTCCTCTTCTGAGAATTCTACTCAATGCCCTCCGCTCTTGCTGGTAGAAACATCCTCTATTTTGAGCTCAATGCGAGCTCTGGGACGGTTCTGCCTGGTCATTCCCAGTGGCATTCCCCTACCTGACAGCAGTTTCCTTAGATGCATGCACTTATCACAAGAGCTGAGGAATCACTAAGGGCCCTCTGTAGATTCTGGAGCTCTTTTTCTCCCAGCTTTCCTCTCTCTGTCCTGGGATTTTAGCCACTTTAGATTCTGGCCACTCTTTAAGCTCCGAACTTGTCTTTTTAACTCAGAGAGACAGTCTCCAGTTTTCAGCACTGTTACCTGAAATAGTTCTCAAGACAGTAAGCTGGGGCTGTCATAGGGTCACCTCATTTATTTCATTTCTCTTAGGGATCTTTGTCTTGTGCCACCTGTTGTCCAATTTCTCAAAACTATTTCACTGGAGCCTATCTTCTTGCATTATTTTCCACTCCCCCTAAACCAATGTTTTCCTGTTCTTCACCTAGGTCCTGTACTTTGAGCCTGTGTATCTTTGTCAACACTTTCCTCCTTTCCTGTTTTTTGCTCTCTTGTTTTTCTCAGTCTTAAATTCTATGCCGACTCAGTCTGTCTCTTACATGAAAGTCAGATCATCATAACTGGGAGTAATCTCTTTCTTGCTCAAAGGTTTTGGGCTTAATGACATCAACGATTACATAAAGCACACCTGTATAATCCAAGATAATTCCTCTGTTTTAAACTTAATTGATTAGAAGTCTTAATTCTACCTTCAACCTGAATTCCACTTCACAGTGTAACTCAACATATTTACAGGTTCTGGGAAGTAGGAGGTTGGCATCCTTGGGAGGCATTATTCTGCTTTGATCTCTGGTGTGGCAAACAGGGACCCAGAGTCTTATTTTCCCCACCCCGGATATTAGCATAATTATCTGCCCTCTGAACTTCTGAGCTTCCAGTTCTGCCCTCCTCACCTCTCTCCCATCTCTTTCCCTGAGCAAGATGTAGCCAGGNTCATGTGTGAAAATTTAAATTTACTAAGTCAATCAGAAATACAGGCATAAAAATAAAGATGTATTTACAACTCAAATTTGGTTCATATTTAGCAGTAAACAGCATCTTAAGCCAATGTTTGGATGTTAGTTGATCATTGACTATAAGCAGAAACAGTTCTCTCCTTGAAACAAGTTTAGTTAATAGATTTTAATATTTAGGGCAGTTTTAGATTAATATAAACTGAGGAGATAATAAGGTTCTTGTATATGTCCATTTCCTCCCTAGCCATCCCTCTTATTAATATCTTATTTATATGAGTGTGGCGTGCTTATTACTGATGTATTGATATATGATTATTGACTAAAGTCCATGGTTTACATTAGAACTTACTCTTTGTGTTGTACATTTCTGTGGTATTTGACAAGTACGTTGTGTCTTTTATTAACCATTACTGCTGTCATCAGCCGTCATGCAGGATAGTTTCACTGCCTGACAAATGTCCTGGGCTTATGTACTAATTTGTCTCTTCTTTCCCTACAAACCCTAGTAACCACAGATCTTTCACTGTCACTCTATTTTTAAGGCCTTTGAGTTTTGAGTTTAAATTTACTAGCTCTTATGACCTTGTGTTCATTTTCTAATCTCTCTGGAATTCATCTTCCTCTCCTGTGAAAATTTCCTTATTGGATCATTAAGGGTGTTGAACTAGATGGCATTTATGTTATGAAGCCCTATTATAGGGTCTACATTTCAAAAGACATTATTTTTGTCTCTGAGCTTACAAGATATTTGGATTATAGCTTACCCCAAAGAGGGCTTCCCTGATAGCTCAGTTGGTAAAGAATCCACCAGCAGTGCAGGAGACCTTGGTTCGATTCCTGGGTTGGGAAGATCCCCTAGAGAAGGGATAGGCTACCTACTTCAGTATCCTTGGGCTGCTTGTGGCTCAGCTGGTAAAGAATCCACCTGCAATGTGGGAGGCCTGGGTTTGATCCCTGGGTTGGGAAGACCCTCTGGAGAAGGGAAAGGCTACCCACTCCAATATTCTGGCCTGGAGAATTCCAATTCCATGGACTATACAGACCATGGTGTTGCAAAGAGTTGGACACGACTGAGCGACTTTCACTTTACCCAAAAGAAAGAAAGACTTGCTTTTTAAAATTCTCTGAGTTTTAAAGTCTTGACTGAGTTTGTTATAATATTGCTTCTATTTTATGTTTTGGTTGTTGGTCATGAGGCATGTCGGATCTTAGCTCCACAACCAGGGATGAAACCCACATCCCCTGCACGAGAAGGCAAAGTCTTAGCCACGGGACCACCAGGGAAATCCCGAAAGACTTGTTTTTTTTTGTTTTGTTTTGTTTTTTTAATTCTTTTAAATGTAAACTCTGTAGTAATTACTAGTATTTTTAAGTGCTAAATATACTTTAATAGTAAAATTATGAAACTTGTACCCTACGCTGTGCTTGTTCAGATATTCATCTTTTCTGCTGGGCCTTTATGTAGACCCAAAATGCTTCTNTGAGAAGGCAAAGTCTTAGCCACGGGACCACCAGGGAAATGCCGAAAGACTTGTTTTGTTTTGTTTTGTTTTTAAATTCTTTTAAATGTAAACTCTGTAGTAATTACTAGCATTTTTAAGTGCTAAATATACTTTAATAGTAAAAATATGAAACTTGTACCCTACGCTGTGCTTGTTCAGATATTCATCTTTTCTGCTGGGCCTTTATGTAGACCCAAAATGCTTCTTAACAGTGAGGTGTTCCAGGGACTCACTACTATTCAAGGGGTATTGTACTATTCAAGGAGAGTTGGTAGAAGGTTTAAAACAGATTATTTCTGTAAGAAATTCAGAAAAGTTCTGGAAAGCTTCAGAAGGAGAGAACTTTATCTCGAGGTTGAGTTTGGGGAGAGGCTAATATTTAGATAAGCAAAATGACATTCCCAGCAGGACAGTCAGTTTGAATAGAAATGCTGAGATCTCCATCAATATTGAAAGTGAGGAAGCAGTTCGGATCACCACTCAGGGCAATTGAGA
Organism: Raphicerus campestris; assembly: GCA_006410735.1. NCBI lineage: Eukaryota > Metazoa > Chordata > Mammalia > Artiodactyla > Bovidae > Raphicerus > Raphicerus campestris. Next base: position 72,835 of record SJYW01010778.1, read on the forward strand.
GATAGGACTGCATTCATTGGTAAAGGGAGGCTAGTTAAGGAGAGGCCTGCAAGCCATCCAAATTCATCAGAACAAGTTACTATCCGCCATGATGTCTGCCCCATTCATAAAGAAGAGTCCTGTTCCCATAACTGCTTCCACAGTCTCTGGGCATCAGAAATCTACAACCAATGTAATGTTGGGAGACAAATGAAACCAGTGCAGGACAGAGGCTACTACTCAGAAATGAACTCTCCTGCCTGGAATTCATCAGTCTCACTCACCCCTTTGGAGAGATGGGACTGTCTCTTTTGAGCAGACCTTCAGCACCCCTGACTCTGACTTTGTAGGTGTGACAACTCTTCCCATACATGTCATTCCCCAGCCCCTGGCACGTGGAAGATCCAGGGCCACGGGCTGGTGGCCAGAACTCCCTTCACATCTGGATCTTAGCCACTTGTGGGATTCACAGGGAGAGACCCCGGGGGATCTAAGTGGCTTGGGGAATCTGGGGAAGGCCCTGGTTTGGGAAGCTAGTGAGATAAAATCGGGTGACTTCCTGGTTGCGCCCAGGATTACACATTTTGAGCTGAGGATGCTATGGCTCTTTGAGCTGCTGCAAAGTACATCTGCCCTGTTACTTATCCGGTTGTTTCCCGTTCTCTCCTTGGAGGTGTTGTGTATGGCTGTATGTTTTTCTGTTCTCTCTGGGCTGTGTTCTCCCTCCTCCTCTTGGAGTAGGAGGGAGATAGACCCTGCCCATCACACAGACCCACAAGGCCTCAGCGGTAGGGACGATGCTGAGGGAAACCTGGTCACTAGGGCACACAGACACCAGCGCAGAGAGCCAGGGACCGTCCCTTTCTCAGTCTGTTGATGACCTAGGGCTCCCTTTCCTCTGAGTCATTAGCACCCACTCCTGAGATGAGTGGAAGGAAGTGGGAGGCTCTGTGTGGAGGGGAGGGGGAGGGAGGTGCCTGAGGGATGTGGGGCCGGAAGGCACCCCAGTGGGGCCCCAGCAGTTATGGCAGCTGCTCTGCCTCCTTCAGGGTCTCCAAGATGCTCCCTGCAGCCTCTGATGTAGGGTGTAACCTCCAGCAGGTGTGCGAGTTGTGCTGGGGGCAGGGGTCTGCACGTGCAGCTGAGGTGCCTGGACCTCCCTCCAGAGACCCTCCCCTCTCCCACTCTAGTTCTATTTCCACTGCCTGGGTGCTCACCAGAGGCCCAGGCAGAAAGGGCCGCATGGGAAGAGGGTGAGGCAGGATGTGGTGAGCGTGGTGTTCAGAAGCTCAGAAGGTGGGGGGTGGGGGAGGGACTTTCACAGGCGCCCCAGATGCAGGACCTGGTAAATGTCAGACCACATCCTGTTGTGAGTCCCCGAGACAGTGCTGGGGCAGGTGTGTGGCTGTTGCTGCTTATACTGATTTTACTCAGAGATAAACAGCTTGACAGCCAGCGCTGGGCTGACACCCCATCTCTTCCCTCACTGTCCTCTAAAAGACTCCAACCTGCTGCTTTTTCTTCCTGGCCTTTGATTCGAGCCCATTCTCCTTTAAACACTATTTTTTTTTCCTCCTCATTCAAGGAGCTGGACCTCTTTCCAGGTGCCAGGGCTCCAGGTGCCTTTAGTTAACTCTGGGATTCCTGGGTCAGCACCAACTCCCTAACACCAGAGACAGCTTCTGAGACTGTCACGCATGTGAATGGTTTGTGTCTGAGAAGAGCTTAGATTGCCCGAATGAATTACCTTTATCATGGTGATTTGGGGCCTATAGACTTTGAACCACTGATCTGAAGGGCAGAGCTCCAGATTCCTTAGAGATCACTTTATCCAGTCTCCTCACTTCACAGAGGAGGCGATTGCAGCCCAGAGAAGGAAAATGAGTTGTCTGTGCTATGCAGCTATGGAGGGCCAGAAGCCAAAGCCCTGAGTTTTAGCAGCTCCTGGATCTCGGGCAAAGCTTAGGGGAGCTGTATGTTAAACAGTGATCTTGTTATGAATTTTATGAACCACTTGTGTACGAGTAAACAAGTTACAATGATCAGGTCTGAGGTGGCCTGAGGATGGGGAGGTAACAATGAGGAACTGCAGAGTTGGAATCCTGCAGAAACTAGAGAGTTGCAGAGATGAGCTGAAGAAACACGATAAAGTTAAGCACTCTCTGACACCTTGCTGGTTCCCGACCCCCACAAAAAAGAGAGGAATCCGAATACCTGAACACAGGAAAGGGACTATGTGTTCACAAGCAATGCATGTGGTGAAGACTCAGGGTTTGAGTTAAAAGTGAGCTCTGTGAGTCAATGGGGTGAGTGGGTCCAGACACTGACGAGTTGCCCTAATGGGACAAATGTAGAGGGTGTGGTGAACCCGAAGTGCAGCTCCCTCTTCCCCTCTGTAGGTCAGAACAGCACACTTAGGAAAGTAGGAAGATCAAAACAAATGGAAACATTTCAGAAGAGAGTGGCTGGGCTGTGGAGAGAGTAGGAGTACTCAAAACTGCCATATGAAACAAAAAATTGAGAGAACTGGAAATGTTTAGCTTGAAAACCGAAGTTTTAGGCTAATAATTTTAATAATAGCATCTAATATTTATTGACACTGTGGATAACAGCTATTCCTGTTGTGTGAATTAAATAAGATGAAACCACCTTACGAAGTTGGGGTTGTGATCGGGGCCATTTTACAGGCAGGAAAGCTGAGTCTCAGAGGTGTCATTTGCCCAAGATCACAGAGTTTGTAAAAGCAGATCTAAGGCTTGGAACTGTGTCTCTTTGGCTTTAATGTCCATGTTCTTTGTTGTCACAACGCTCTCATCTATCTACTGCATCCTTTCTCCATTCTGTGAAGTCAGACTTTTAAAGGTCTTGCTTGTTCTGTCTTTCATAGATTCACAGACTCAGCTAGGGATGGGCATGCTAGTTGTCTCAAGAAGAACTTTCTTAAGAGTATAATTATGACCAATGCTTGGCATGACAATGTGATTTATGGAAACCTAAGGTCCATCTAGTCAAGGCTATGATTTTTCCAGTAGTCATGTATGGTTGTGAGAGTTGGACTGTGAAGAAAGCTGAGCACCGAAGAATTGATGCTTTTGAACTGTGGTGTTGGAGAAGACTCTTGAGAGTCCCTTGGACTGCAAGGTGATCCAACCAGTCCATTCTGAAGGAGACCAACCCTGGGATTTCTTTGGAAGGAATGATGCTAAAGCTGAAACGCCAGTACTTTGGCTACCTCATGCGAAGAGATGACTCATTGGAAATGACTTTGATGCTGGGAGGGATTGGGGACAGGAGGAGAAGGGGTCGACAGGGGATGAGATGGCTGGACGGCATCACTGGCTCGATGGATGCGAGTCTGAGTGAACTCCGGGAGTTGGTGATGTAGGGAGGCCTGGTGTGCTGCAATTCATGGGGTCGCAGAGAGTTGGACACAACTGAGTGACTGAACTGAACTGAAAGCAGACAAAATTCTTCATAGTGCTGTCCAGAGATCAAGTGACCTATCCAGACAGGTAGAGCGTTCTCTGTCCCAGAAGAGATCAAGCATAACCAGGGCGAATTCAAGACTCTGCAATTTATGCTTCATTACCACCAGAGTATCTATGATTCCAAGATCCAGTCAAGGTCAAGACCCATGGTGGGAGTGAGGGTACAGTAGGCTGACCAGCAGCTACTGGAGTGGCCTACAGCTTGGGCAGGGGTGTCACACCCAGGATCACTATCAAGTCACTATTTCAAAATCCACTTCCTTATGTCAGCAAGTCTGGTCATATTGTGGTGGGAGGTGGATCAATGGGAAGTCCTGTAGTGCAGTCTTCCTGTCAAGACCAGCCCTCACACTAACAGAGGTCAGCTGAGATAAATAGAGGAAACTTTCATGGAAATAGTCACAGCTGTTGGCTCTTTTTCAGTTATATTTGCTGATGTATAGACCCATCCACATCTCTGGGACCCCATTTCCCCAAGAAGTGCTCCTAGGAATCCAGATACAACAATGGATGGAGAGGGAGGAGAAAGACACACAGCTGGCACCTTGAGGGAGGGCTATGGTGAGCAAAGAACATGTTGTGTGTTGCAGGGTGGCAATTCCGGATTCAACCAAGCACTGCCACAGTCAATTCCTGGAGAGGCAGAGTGTGGTGGCTAAGCACCCAGGGACTTCAGATCCACAAAGAGAAGAGAGCCGTCAGGATGGGAGGGGAGGATATCCAATGCTAGACTGAGGCAGGAAATGCTTTATTTGGGTGGCCAGGGTGGGAAGGATGACATGTCACATTATGGGGTCTCGAGGCCCAGAGATCACCTTTCTGGAAACTGTGGGACTCTGCCACAAGCAGCAAGAAGGAGTTGCAGTTACTGTTGTTGCCAGGCTTGCTGGCCTTCTGCACTGTGAGTCTTCCTATATGGCTACAGGGCCATTTCCATGGCCATGGAAAAAGGGAACTTGGTGATGAAAGTTTAAGAACCAGTCAGTGGGACTTATAGCACCAGATCTCATTATCTTATTTGATAAGGATTTATAAAGGGAAAACATATTTTTTTTCAAATTTTTTCATCAAAGATTTATTGAGCACTTACTATGTACTATGCATTGTTCAAAGATTCTTATCCTTATAGAGCTTATATAAAGATGTCTTTCCAGGAAGCAAGAAAGTTTCAAGGAAGTAAGGCAGAAACACTACAAAATGATAAAGGACAAACTGGAGATGGTAATCAACAGAGTAAATTTTACCCGGGATCTAGGTGATCTAATATCACTGGCTTATGCATGAGATACCAAGATACCAAGTGAAGTTGGGGCTTCTATTAAACAAAAACTTACACTAATTACANGGAGATGGTAATCATCAGAGTAAATTTTACCCAGGATCTAGGTAATCTAATATCACTGGCTTATGCATGAGATACCAAGATACCAAGTGAAGCTGGGGCTTCTATTAAACAAAAACTTACACTAATTACAGTCTGTATATGGAAATAGGTAGCCTTTGAATATCTATCAGTTCAGTTCAGTTCAGTCGCTCAGTTGTGTCCGACTCTTTNTTGACTGTGTGGATCACAACAAACTGTGGGAAATTCTGAAGGAGATAGGAGTACCAGATCACCTGACCTGCCTCCTGGGAAATCTGTATGAGAGTCAGGAAGCAACAGTTAGAACTGGACATGGAACAACAGACTGGTTCCAAATTGGAAAAGGAGTACGTCAAGGCTGTGTACTGTCATCCTGCTTATTTAACTTATATGCAGAGTACATCATGTGAAATATCAGGCTGGATGAAGCACAAGCTGGAATCAAGATCACCAGAAGAAATATCAGTAATCTCAGATATGCAGATAACAAACTCCACCCTTATGGCAGAAAGCGAAGAACTAAAGAGCCTCTTGATGAAAGTGAAAGAGGAGAGTGGAAAAGTTGGCTTAAAACTCATTTAGAAAACTAAGATCATGGCATCTGGTCCCATCACTTCCTGGCAAATAGATGGGGAAATAATGGAAACAGATCACCCACCAAGACAGATTTTATTTGGGAGGGGGGGGGCTCCAAAATCACTGTAGATGCTAACTACAATCATGAGATTAAGAGATGCTTGCTCCTTGGAAGAAAACCTATGACCAACCTAGACAACATATTAAAAAGCGGAGACATTACTTTGCCAACAAAGGTCCGTCTAGTCAAGGCTATGGTTTTTCCAGTAGTCATGTATGGATGTGAGAGTTGGATTATAAAGAAACCTAAGCACTGGAAAATTGATACTTTTGAGCTGTGGTATTGAAGAAGACTGTTGAGAGTCCCTTGGACTGCAAGGAGATACAACCAGTCCATTCTAAAGGAAATCAGTCCTGAATATTCATTGGATATGTTGAAGCTGAAGCTCCAATACTTTGGCCACCTGATAGGAAGAAATAACTCCTTGGAAAAGACCCTGATGCTAGGAAAGATTGAAGGTGGGAGAAGAAGGGGACGACAGAGGATGAGATGGTTGGATGGCATCACCGACTCAGTGGACATGAGTTTGGGTGAACTCCACTAGGTGGCAATGGACTGGGAGGCCTGGTGTGCTGCAGTCCGTGGGGTCACAAAGAGTTGGACACGGCTGAGCACTGAACTGACTGAACTGAACTGTGCTAATAGGAACATTCTTCTTCCGGGCAAGAGACAGTGACTCAAGCAGCCCTTCCCACGGGATACCTGTCCCCCACCAGGACGTCACCCACCAGGACCAGCTGGATGCTTTCCTTCCTCACCTAATTTGTGAGTAAATCTCTAAAGGTCACAGGGTCGAGGTTCCTCTCCTTGAGAGCTACCCATGGGAAGTCCAGCTGTGCCCTTGGAATGGCAAAAACCTGGGGAATCACAGGCATTCTTCTAGAGACCCTTGGCTTATAAGTCTCTTCAATCAGTAAGCATGCCTTGCCCCTGGGCTGTGTGTGACTTGAGGAGTTTGCCCCTGGTCTACACTCTGCCCACACATCTCCTTAATGGAATAAGGCTTGGATTAGCTTTGAGATTGGAAATGTTGACAGGCCCACGTCAATGAGGAATTGCTTTAGTGCTTTCCATTCCAGAAATTACTCTGGTCTCAGAACCTCCCCCTGAGCCCCTTTAATCAGAGCGCCCATAGGTCCTGGTTTGCCAGGACCATCCTGGCTTGCCCCTCTTGTCCCAGCGTCTTATCTTTCACCCTCAGTAGCATCCCCATTCGGAGAAGGCAATGGCACCCCACTCCAGTACTCTTGCCTGGAAAATTCCATGGTCAGAGGAGCCTGGTAGGCTGCAGTCCATGGGGTTGCTAAGAGTCGGACACAACAGAGACTTCACTTTCACTTTTCACTTTCATGAATTGGAGAAAGAAATGGCAACCCACTCCAGTGTTCTTGCCTGGAGAATCCCAGGGATGGGGGAGCCTGGTGGGCTGCTGTCTATGGGGTCGCACAGAGTCGGACATGACTGAAGCGACTTAGCAGCAGCAGCAGCAGCCCCATTTGCCCAATAAGCAGTGTGATTGCCCTGTATCTAAGCCATCTTTGCTCAGTTTCACCTGAGGAAGAAAAAGAGGGGTTGACTAAAATTGGTCCAGAAGGATCTCTTTAGATTCTAGAGAAAGAGGCAGAGGAGGAAGAGATTAACTTCCCAGTGCCTGTGAATTGAATGCTGGGGCAGGGTTGTCTGAGGGGGATGAGGAAAGGACTGTAAAGATTTGGGAAGAGGGGCCTCCCTAGGTCAAGGGAGGGTGGGGGCCAAGTGGAGTTCCTCCATCTCTGATGTTTCCAGGAGTGAGAAGGTGACAAGCACCAAGTCATGCATCCTCCAGAGGACATTCGTTCCTCACCTTGACACACCCCAGGTGCCCACCATCAACTCTCTTCATCCTCCCACCTGCTAATACTTTTAACACCCCAAAGATAACAGCCACCAATCCCGCAGAGCCTCCTCTGACCCCTGCCACCCCGGTCTCATCCCTACAGCTGGTCAGGTTTCTCCTCATAGGTCTGTTGCAGAAACCCTTTTCTCCAGCACTCCCTGCTCAGTCTGCTACTCCTGATCCACAAAACAGCCTGTTCTCTCCGAGTCATTTGTTTCTCCTATAGCTGCTCATCTCCCCGTCTGACCCTTGTGAGGAACCACCACGTGTCTAAAGAGTGGAAGATGCTGCTTTTATGAGTGCTGATCTAGAGACTAAACTCGGTCTCCTTCGTTCTGGGATTTTTTAAGTCACTGCCAAAACAAGCAAACAACAATAGCAACAGCAAATTAAAAAAAAAATAAATTGTCTGTGGTTTGAGAAATCTTGAGATACTCCTGACTGTTAGGAAGTTATAAGCATGTGATGAGCCTCCAAGGCCATCCCTCACCCGGGCCATGTCCTTTCCTGGCCTGTGTGTGTCGGGTCCAGAGAACCCCTCATCTTCCATTCCTGATACGCGGTGTAGGGGGATGGGTAATGTCACCCCAAATTCACGCCCACCCAGAACTTCAGACTGTGACCTAACTGGGAAATAAGATATTTACAGATGTAATTTGTTAAGACTCTCAGGATGAAATCCTTCTGAACCGAGGGTGTGTCCCAGATCCAGCGACTTGTGTCCTGGTAAGTGAAGGGAGGGAACTTGCACACAGACGCGGGCAAGAAGCACATATGCGGATAGGTGGGGGTGATGCTGCCTTGAATCCAGGAGGCTAGGAGTTGTCAGAGCTGGGGAGAAGCAGCAAAGGATTCTCCCTGAGAGTTTTGGAGGAGAGTGNGTGCACACAGACGTGGGCAAGAAGCACATATGCGGATAGGTGGGGGTGATGCTGCCTTGAGTCCAGGAGGCTAGGAGCTGTCAGAGCTGGGGAGAAGCAGCAAAGGATTCTCCCTGAGAGTTTTGGAGGGGAGTGCAGCCCTGCCAACACCTTGACTGTGACTTTTGGCCTTAGGAACTGTGAGAGAACGCATTTCGATTGCTTTAAAGCATCAAGTATGTGGTTCTTAGCGGCACTAAGGAATATTCACACTGAGGATTCAAGGTGTCCCCAGTCTGCTGCTGTGGGTTCTGCCCTGGCCTTCAGGAGCACCTGCTCTGGGGTCACCCAGAGGTTTTGTGAGCGGCCACACGCTCTTGGTCACCCCTTGGGCAAAGCTTCCTGAACTGCCCTCTTTAGAAGAATGTGCTACAGTTTCATAGCTTACTAGTCATTTGACCCATTCTTCACCTATGAAGTTGAGAGAAGAAAAATACCTGCTCGTGGGATGGTTGTGGGGATTGGCTGGGACAACGCATGTGCCAGGTCCCAGCCTGGAACAAAGCAGGCGATGAGGACTTCATCTCTCCCACCATCCTCCAGATCTCGGAAGTTCTCTCATTCCCGACATTCTGCCTCAGCTAACTTACCCAGGGCCTCTCACTGGTCTGCCTGTCCACTGATGGCATTCCTCTCCTCCCTCCCCTCCCTGCCCCACGCCTGGCGCAGTTCTACCACAGGGATTGTAACCTGCAGGTTGCACTAGCCCCAGTAAGAGAGCTGTCTCCCCGAAGAGTGTCTGCACTCCACGCGCTCCACTTGGGGTGGCCTGGCCTCCACCCCAGTGAGAGAAGGAGCTTCTGTTGGAAGGGCTTCAGGGGACAGCACCCCCACCCATTCTGGACCCTCCCCATCTCTGTTCCTCCCCCATGGGGGCATGCCATGTGCCCCACCTCTGTGCAATCGCCAGATTTCACGCTTCAGTGTTTTCAGCTCTGTGCTGTCTTTAGGATTCTAACCAAGACTGGCAGAGTAGAACTAAATCTCAAGCCCAAATTCTGAAACCAGATAAGATGGAAGTGTTAAGAAACAACGATAGACCCTAAATGCACAGGAAGTGAACCTTGAATTTGGAATTGAGAAATGACCAGACATTCCAACCCACGGGAGGCCCTGTCCTCTGTCCAGCACTGAGGTGGGGGTTATGGTTCCCCTCTACTCATTCTTGAAAAAAGTGAAAGTGTTAGTTGCTCATTCCTGTCTGACTCTTGGTGATCCCATGGGCTGTGCCGGCCAGGCTCTTCTGTCCATGGAATTATCCAGGCAAGAATACTGGAGTGGGCAGCAATTCCCTTCTCCAGGGCATCTTCTCGACCCAGCAAACCCAAACTCAGGTCAGCTGCATTGCAGGCAGATTCTTTACCATCTGAGCCATTATCTGCCCTCAATATGCAGGTTTTCCAGAGCCCAACTTCTTGCCCTTCAGATTAGCCCCACACACGGAGACCCAGAGTGCCTGGATGTGGACCACGGCATCCCATGGGTATGAACAAGAGGAAGCGGCATTGGTCAGAGAGGAGATCTATCACTCCATATGCCTCTGTGTGTGTGTGTGTGTGTGTGTGTGTGTGTGTGAGTCACTCAGTCATGTCCGACTCTTTGTGACCCTATGGACTGTAGCCCACCAGGCTTCTTTGTCCTTGGGATTCTCCAGGCAAGTGGCTTGCTATTCCCTTCTCCAGGAGATCTTCCCAACCCAGGGATTGGACCTGGGTCTCCTATACTGCAGGCAGATTCTTTACTGAGCCTGAGGGGTTGTGATTTCCCCAAATCAGAGGTAGATCAATGAAGGGCAGGATACCACAGACACTCCTGAACACAATCAAGCCCATCATGACACTTTTATTAATTCAGTCAATTTCAGGTTCAGAGTATGGCACTCCACCTGTAGGGAAGTTGAGAGAAGGGGCAGACATCCGTAAAGGAAGGAGATGAGAGAGAGAGAGAGACTCTTGAAGAACACAGACTGGAAAGACGTTAAAGAGAATCCAAGGCCATGATAAAGAATGACTTGGGATGCACTTTGGGAGCTGGCCTCAGGAATCCTTTTTCTTAACCTGAGGAAGAGAGGACGTCGTCAGGATGACAAGGGCCATGGAACAGTAGGACTGGGTCAGAGAATGCTGATTCTGGGGTCTGATTTTTGGGAGGGTTCTCCCTGTCCTTCAAAGCCGCATTCTCTCTGTGATGATCTCTACTTTCTCTCCAGTCTGGCAGCCCCACTGGGACTCCACGGTGATGTCAGGACACAATTCCGAGACCCCTCAGCTTCCCTGCATGATGCTCCACACTTTCCTTTTATCACCCTCTCATTCTGGCCCCCTCCTTACCATGGCCATGAGCACCAGGGCGCTGACCAGCACAGCGTACAGAGTAGCCTTCCCCAGCAGGATCTCATAGAGGAGGGTGGCAGACAGCACGCCTTGCTGATAAGACGCTGTTGGCAGGAAGGGAGAGCAGGTAGGTACCTGTGAGCAGGTCATCTGTGGCCTCCTTCCCTCATAGCCCCCACCAGGGCCCATGGGGTCGGCATTCTCTAATTCCAGAGCAAAGATAATAGGAGATAGGGACATAGGAGGAGAAGGCCACTTACCAGAGGTGACTCCACAGTCTGAAAGAAAAAAGGGGGAGGGAAATAGATGAGAGCGTGAATCTTCTAAACCCGATTCAAAGCTAAGCCAGCCTTCCTCATTCCAGTAGCTGGCAAGATGCTAAATCCTGCAACAGCCACGTGAACTTGGGAGTGGATCCTGCCCCAGCTGAGCCTTCAGAGAAGACTCCAGCTTTGGCTGACATCTGATTGTAGCATCTTGAGATAAACGAATCAGCTAAGCTATGCCCAGATTCCTGATACATTAAAACTAGGCAATAATAAATATGTGATATTTTG
>SJYW01010778.1:112335-127712 GCA_006410735.1 Raphicerus campestris
GCTCTCAGGCCGGTCCTGGCCCCCACCCCTGTCCTTCCAGACGATCTGAGCTGGGTGCACCCGCCCAAGGTGGCTGTGTTCGAACCCTCGGAAGCAGAGATCTCCCGGACCCAGAAGGCCACCCTCGTGTGCTTGGCCATGGGCTTCTACCCAGACCACGTGGAGCTGACCTGGTGGGTGAACAGGAAGCAGGTCACCACGGGGGTCAGCACGGACCCTGAGCCCTACAAGGAGGACCCCGGGCGGGATGACTCCAGATACTGTCTGAGCAGCCGGCTGAGGGTGACCGCTGCCTTCTGGCACAACCCCCGCAACCACTTCCGATGCCAAGTCCAGTTCCACGGGCTCACGGACCAGGACCAATGGGAGGAGCAGGACAGGCCCAAGCCTGTCACCCAGAACATCAGCGCCGAGGCCTGGGGCAGAGCAGGTGAGCCAGCCTGGAGGGAGTCAGAGCCTACAGAGGAGAGATCAGGGAGAAAGCGGGAAGGTAGAGTGAAGTGAGTGGGGAGCCCAGCAAGAGGGTGGACAGGGCACATCCTCGGGCCAACCCCTCCCCAGATCCAGAAACTCAGCCCAGCTCAGCGGTGCTGGTGGGTCCCCTTCCTGCCCGCCTGCACAACTCAGGGGTGGGTCCCCATCCCCTTCAGGGCTGCCTCCTTCCATGACCCTGAGGATGCTGGGGCCACATTGGCACAGGCAGCGCTGGGACTCTGATCAGAGGCTGCTCTGAGCCTGGGGGTCAGTGCTGACTAAAAGGCTGACTTAGTTTTGAATCGGGTTTAGAAGATGCAGGCTCTCATCCATTTCCCTCCCCTTCTTTCTTTCAGACTGTGGCGTCACCTCCGGTGAGTAGCCCNCTGCATTGGCAGGCAGATTCTTTACCACTGTGCCACCTGTCCTTAGAGAAATAAAATGTATGTGGAGCAAAGTTCTTTAAAAATGACTACTCATCAGGTTTCCCTTGTGGCCCAGTGGTTAAGAATCTGGCTGCTAATACAGAGGACATGGGTTCAGCCCTCGGTCTGGGAAGATCCCACGTGCAGTGGAGCAATTAAGCCCATGCCCCACAACATGCCCTAGGGCTCATGGGCCAGGACTACTGAGCCCATGCACTGCAACTACGGAAGCCTGCGTGCGTTGGCCCCTGGGCTTCATAAGAGAAGCCACCACAAGGAGAAGCTCTTGCGCTGCAACTAGAGAAAGCCCACATGCAGCAATGAAGACCCAGTGCAGCCAAAAATAAGCAGTTAATTTTTTAAAATGATGGCTCATATATGTGAAAGACCCAAGTAGGTTTCCCAGAAGAGAAAGTTTAAAAAGTCAATTGGAAGGTGAAACAGGTTATTGGAGCTAAGGTGTGAATCAGTAAATGGGACAGAGAGTCTAAAGGAATGACCCCCTAACACAGTAGAGAGAAGCAAAACGAGGGGAAATGTGAATGAATGGCTAGAGTCTAGATGGCACCGAAAGAAAGCTGAACACAAGCTAGATCTATCCTTTGGGACTGAAGTTCTGGACCTTGGGAAGATTTTCCTTCACCACCACCTTTCAGAACCACACTTGTGTTAAAATGTAGTGATGATTCCAGAATAAAGTGCAAGTCTACCCAGAAAACAGGCTCATGGCTTTTCAACTAGGGAACAGGGAAATTCCCACAGAACTGTAGACTGAGGGTAAGGTGTGGGTGCAATGGGAGTATGTAGCGTGAAACTGGGACTTGCTCTTGCGATTGAATTGCGCCTCTTTCCAGCTGTGCTAGAATTTGGTCTTAATTATACATTTTCCACTTTGTAACAGGAATACTCCGCACGTCTTCAACTTTACAGTTTTGCAGGTCTGCTGACGTCCAGATCTGAATGCCATGATAAGCCTTTAGTAAAGAGCCAAGAGCAGTTTTTCAAAGGAAGAATAGTTATTGGCAGGTAGAAGGGAATAAAGCATGACACAGAGCTCTGTGCGTCTGCCTCGTGATTCTCACCGGGGAATGTCAGGCGCTCTACAGAGCACTGATACCTGCTTCAGGCACTTCAGGAACAACTGAGCCTGCTTGGTTTACGACCCTGGTGGCTGAGAAGCTTCCATCATAGCCTCATTCTGCTACCGAGCTCTGCCTTGCACTGGCCAGCCTTACGGATTATACAGAAAATGGACCAGCATAGCATACCCAAGAGTAGTATATGTTAACTCCAAAATCCAGAGGGTCCCACGAAGCGTTGTACCTCTTTCNGGGGAGGCATCTGGAGGGAGGAGAGGCCAAGGATTAAGTAGACGTTTACCCGATGCACTGGGGTAACAAGAGACCGGTGTCGTATTCCTCCTCTTCCTACTGTCAAGATGCTTGTCTTTCTCTTCGCTCACACAGCCTTGGGGTCTCTTTAAGCAGCCTCCTGGTCCACCCTGGGAGTCTGCACTAACAGTGATGAAAATTGCCCCCACCTACTAGGAGCTGGCAGCCTGAGCCAGAATTGCATGTTCCGGATCAGATTTTAGAAAAAATGTTTGAACAATGGTAAATCTCGGTCCTTATGAGAGAATCAGCAGTAGGTAGAGAAACTGGTGCACGATAAAGGTTGAGAATGTGTGCGCATGCGCTCAGTCATCCGACTCTGCAGCCTCGTAGACTGGAACCCACCAGGCTCCTCTGTCCATGAAACGGAGTTAAAAACAACGTTGAAGGTTGGGAGGGGGGGATTCTGGAATTTTCTTTTTCTTTTTTGATGCCTGTCGAGATACAATCTTGTAATTTACTGAGGCACCACTTGGCCAGGGGTGTATAGAGATGTAACTAGTGTCTGTGCTGGAACCTAACCTTGTGGGCCAGGTCGACAAGCATCCCATGAAGAGGCTTCTCCTGCTCACCTCCTCTGAGCTCAGGGCTCCTGATGGGCAGGAGTGGGCAGAGTCTATACAGGTGCTCTCGGAAAGGTAAAAATGAGTGAATGTTCTGAAGGTGGTGAACAGAGTCAGAAAAGCTCAGAAGTCTGGTGGCAAGACAGGAAGTAGGCTGGAAGGACAGAGTAAATGGAAACAGAGTGAACAGGGAGAAATGGGGGTGGGGTGGGGGCAGGCTCTTGGGTGGAGAGAGACCCACAGGTGTCTTCCGGTCTGGTGCCTGGCAGAGCTGGAAGCCAGCTTCTCCACGACAGGACACCCACTCCTCAGAGCTGCACACTCTCTAATCCCTGACGGGCTCCTCTCTCGGTTGCAGTACTGCTGTATTTGTATAGCGCCCAACAGCTTTTAAAGAGCTTTCACACACAAGCAGCGGTGGTATGCTGATTTTCCTTTGTGTTGAATTTCAAGCTTCCCTTTTCACGTTTTCATCGTGAGGTGTGCAGAACAACATTATTTCCTGTTATAGAGGTTGAGACCAGGCGGCAGAAAGGTTCCGTCTTGTCTGAGAACATAGACCTAAATATGGCAGAGCTGGCCTCGAGGCCTCCGGAGGACAGGGAGAGCACTGTGAAGTGTGGGAATCGCTGCAGGTGGCAGCTAGGGGTCAGGCCAGGGAGCAACCTACGTTCGGATCCCTCCTGATGCTGGCTTCCCTGACAGAGAAAGAAGCTTGAATTAACCTGGCATCTGGCCCCCCCGCCCCCGCCAGCCCCACCTTGCCATGGCCTTGGGCCCCTCTGGGCCACGTCAAAGGCAGGTTGTACTCACCCAGGTTGTGGAGCCTTCATCACAGAGGCTTTTCTTTGCAGAAATATCACAAAATATGCTATTTTGTTTTGCCCCCTTGTCGTGGGGTCTTCACAGGAAGCCTGGCTTTAGAGGATGAGAAACATCACATCTATTTCCTTTCCCAGCCTGCGGGGTGAAGGTAGGGGGCAGAGGGGGCCGGCCCATGTTTTGGGCCACCATTCTGCTCATATAGAAAGGTAAGAGCCTCTGTCCCCTCTCTGTTAGAATGACTTGGTTCACTGCTAATGGCCTTATGTTGCCTAAACTCAGACACTTTTTGTAGAGCTCTTCTCCACTGCAGTCCACATGGCCAGGCAGAATTTTCTTTCTTCTAAATCCTATTTATTGACTCAGTGTATTAGTTTGCTAGGGCTGCCATAATAAAAGAATGGCAGAAGTGTATCTTCTCAGTTTTGGGAGCTGAGAAGTGCATGATCAAGGAAGGTGTTGATAGAAGAAGCTTTTCATATATCGAGTCATGGAGAAGTCATTCTGGCTTATACATGAGTTAACTTGAATTTTATACCAACTAAAACAGCCTATTTGTAGCCCCTCAAGCATGCACTGTACATCTGCTTTACTTAGAAAAGAAAAGGGCACACTGACCAGAAGTAAAAGATGTCTGCGTTAAAAGATAAAGTGCCTCCCTTCCTGGGACACCGGGGCTGGTGCTCCTTTGATGACATGACTCCCTTCCCAGGGGCTAGTGCCATACTGACTCACTGAGTTCCTGCTGAGCTATTTTTTCAGACCTGGAGGGAATGTATTTCTGACTTGCTTAATATTCTTTGTTCTGCCTAGATATAAAACTGGGCTTAAAACCCTGCTTCTCTGGAGCGGCTCCTCAGAGTTGTCTTAGAGGCTGCCTTTCGGGTTCTAGGCTTCAGTTTGGCTTAAATAAAACTTGTTTCTATTCCTACTTCAGATCGTTTATTATTTTTGTCAACAGTGTCAACAGGGTTGGTTTCTCCAGGGGTCTCTCTCCTTGGATTGCCGATGGTCATCTTTTCACTCGCTTCACGTGGCCTTTCCCCTGGGGTGCCTCCCTAGTGGCTCTCCTTATATATCCTAATCTCTTCTGATAAGAACAAGGTCAGATTGGCTTAAGGGCCACCCTAATGGCCTCAGTTAAATTATTTATTTAAAGATCCTATTACATTCTGAGGGACTGGGGGTTAGGATTACAACATGAATTTTGGAGGAACACAGTTCAGTCCATAGCACTAAGGAAATATTTACCATGTTCCTGTGATGTTCCTGTAATTTTTCTAACCTGTATGGAAACAGCAAGGAAGATAACAGTAAAAGGTCCTTTCTTTAAATGGCATCTGGGTGTATTTACAGACTTCCCTGGTGGCTCAGCAGTAAAAGAATTCACCTGCCAGTACAGGAGATGCAGGTTCAAACTCTGGGTTGGGAAGATCCCCTGGAGAAGGGAAATGGCAACCCACTCCCATATTCTTGCCCATGAACAGAGGAACCTATCTGAGTACAGTCCATGGAGTTGCAAAGAGTTGGACACAACTTACCAACTAAACCACAACAATGTGTAATTATGCGTGTGCATGTCCACACATATTGAAGGAGATATAACTGTGAGAGGCAGACATGACATTAAAAACATATATACCTTTATATATATATAGGTGATGTGTATATAATATATACAGTTGATCTTTGAACAAGATGGAATTTGAACTGCACTGGTCTGCTTATACATGGAATTTTTTTTTCAGTAACTGTTGTAGTGTTACATGATTTGAGGTTGGTTAAATACAGTATGTGGAACTTTAGATACGAAGGAGTGCCTACAAAGTTATATGTGGATTCTCAACTGTGCAGAGGGCTAGTGTCCCTAATCTGTACCTAGTTCAAGGAACAACTATTTATATCAAACTATAATGATTAATTGATTATATTCCAATGATTAGATCATTGGAAAAGACCCTGATGCTAGGAAAGATTGAAGGCAGGAGGAGAAGTCAATGACAGAAGATGAGATGGTTGGATGGCATCACCAACTCAGTGAATAAGATCTGGGATTTGGTGATGGACAGGGAAGTCTGGCAGGCTGCAGTCCATGGGGTCACAAAGAGCTGGACATGACTGAGTGGCTGAATTGAACTGACTAATCATTGAAATAGGATAAAGTGATAAATGAGAGTAACTGGTGGCTGGATCCACAGGTACTATGTGAGCATAGAAGGTTAGGAAAGCTCTCTCTGGAGAGATGGTATTTGAATTGAGACCTGGATAACAAGATGTCAGCCCTGTGAAAGAGGGGAAAGGAGTGCTTTTGCCATTCCCTGCCCAGTCTACNGATCCACAGGTACTATGTGAGCATAGAAGGTTAGGAAAGCTCTCTCTGGAGAGATGGTATTTAATTGAGACCTGGATAACAAGATGTCAGCCCTGTGAAAGAGGGGAAAGGAGTGCTTTCGCCATTCCCTGCCCAGTCTACAACAGAAATAAATTGACACAGGGACTTCCCTGGCGATCCAGTGGTTAAGACTACACATTTCCAAAGCAGGGTCGAGGGTTCGATTCCTGGTCAGGGAACTGAGATCCCACAGGCTACATGGCACAGCAAAAAAAAAAAAAAAAAAGAGAGAGAGACAAATCAATTGACACCTACAATGATTGCTTTTAAAATTAAATACCCTATCATCTAGCATATAGATACTTCACCTTGGTATTAATTTTAATGTAAAAAGTTGTATTTAAAGGAGGGTCATTGATACACTGAAATATTCTAATAAGTTAATGTAAGCTCTATCTTTTGACATGGCATTTATGAAATATTGTTGGGTTAAGAGAATGAATTATAAAATATATATATTATCTAATCTCATTTAAATAATGATTTTAATTTTCCTCAGTTTAATAATCTGTGTATTTTATACTATGCATTAATTTTGTTAAAGAAATAGTTAAAATAAAGAGAAACAGTTACAATAATAAAAGTTTTGCAGAGAGGGCAATACTTAATCTTGAGGATGGAATTGTTAATGGTAAAATGTCATGTGTCACAGTGAGAAATAAATTTAGATATTAATTAAAATGTGTGTTTTATCTCTACCAGCACAGTGCTCTGTGGTTTACACGGATGACTTAATCTCACTCTTATGAAAACCCCATTCCTTGTATTTTTGCATCACTATTATCCTCATTTTATATATGAGGATATTATATGTGTGAATATGAGATTGTGTAACTTGTTCAAGGTTACACCTGGCGATGAAGCAGGGGAGCCAAGTTTTAAATTCAGGTCTGCCTGAGGACAGAGGTCAAGTTCCTAACCACGGTGTTTTTACTGCTTCTTGGGAGAAAATTTTGCCATCCTATAGGAGGGGGCTCACAGTCCAAAGCTTATCTATAGGTGAATTTGCCCACTTCCTAGGGAAATGGGAGCAGGAAACAGGTAAGCCAGCATTTTTGATCCATTTGATCAAACAGGTACACATATGGATCCTGGTGACCAGGAGAATCAGCAGGTGTAGAAACTAGCAGAGACCCACCGGACCACATATAGCCCTAGGAACATGATGGGAATCGCTCCTTGCTTGAGCCAGGATGCAGGAAGAGAACACGCTTAGTGAAACTACAAAGCTAACCTCTCAGGCAATTGACAAGGACTATTATTTTTCTTGGTCTTGGCTTTGGCTGGAGGATTATAAATAGTTTCCTCTGAATATTCATGGCCACAGAGTAGTCAGCCCACTGGGGTTTCGCTTAGACTCTGTATGGCCATAAAGATGGACACTGAGAATTACAAAAGAAAACATCATGTCTATTGCATTCCAGTTGCTTGACAGAGCCAAAAATGTATATTTCTTGGAAAGCCTACCTTTACTCTAAGATTTAGGGGATTCCCAATGATAAATTTATAATATCAAATTACATAATGCATAAAAAATAAGCCACTCTGAGTGAGAGGCAGCAGAAACCACCAGAAAACTGAGGTTGGCATGAATAGATAAAATTCCAAGTAGAAGTTTAATTTTCTTCAGTGCTTAGTCGTGTCCAGCTCTTTTCGATGCTATGGACTGTAGCCGGCCAGACTCCTCTGTCCATGAGGGTTCCCAGGCGAGAATACTGGAGTAGGTTGCCATTTCCTACTCCAGAGGATCTTCCTGACCCAGGCATTGAAGCTGCATCTCTTGTGTCTCCTGCATTGGCAGGCAGATTCTTTACCACTGTGCTACCTGTCCTTAGAGAAATAAAATGCATGTGGAGCAAAGTTCTTTAAAAATGATTACTCATCAGGTTTCCCTTGTGGCCCAGTGGTTAAGAATCTGGCTGCTAACACAGAGGACATGGGTTCAGCCCTCGGTCTGGGAAGATCCCACGTGCAGTGGAGCAATTAAACCCATGCCCCACAACATGCCCTAGGGCTCATGGGCCAGGACTACTGAGCCCATGCGCTGCAACTACTGAAGCCTGCGTGCTTTGGCGCCTGGGCTTCATAAGAGAAGCCACCACAAGGAGAAGCTCTCGCGCTGCAACTAGAGAAAGCCCACATGCAGCAATGAAGACCCAGTGCAGCCAAAAATAAGCAGTTAATTTTTTTAAATGATGGCTCATATATGTGAAAGACCCAAGTAGGTTTCCCAGAAGAGAAAGTTTAAAAAGTCAATTGGAAGGTGAAACAGGTTATTGGAGCTAAGGTGTGAATCAGTAAATGGGACAGAGAGTCTAAAGGAATGACCCCCTAACACAGTAGAGAGAAGCAAAACGAGGGGAAATGTGNCTAATATCTCTCCCATTTCCCTCATCTCTGCAAGTGGTCTGCCATCCAGCCAAACGCACAAGCCAGAGATGTAGGAGTCATGCTCACTGTCTCAGACATACTCTCCCTCCACACTTAATTCACCACCATTGCCTGCACGCTTCTTAGTATTAAATTCCTTGCAAATTTTACTAATTTTCCTAATCTCACTGATAACACAGTGATCTGATATGTGCTCCCCCACCACCTTCCAATGTGCTTCCTGCCCCCACCCACAAACCACTCTGGAGCCTAAAACCCATCAGTGTATTTCATTTACTTAAAGCCACAAGTTTATGGTAGTTCACAAGCTTCTCAGCACCTTCCANCCCACCACCTTCCAATGTGCTTCCTGCCCCCACCCACAAACCACTCTGGAGCCTAAAACCCATCAGTGTATTTCATTTACTTAAAGCCACAAGTTTATGGTAGTTCACAAGCTTCTCAGCACCTTCCAAGATGCAGTCTTTGCACCTGTCTTCCTTCCTAATTGGCCTTCCCAGGTGGCACTTGTGGTAAAGAACCCACCTGCCAATGCAGGAGACAAGAAATACAGGTTTGATCCTGGGGTTAGGAAGGTTCCCTGGAGGAAGGCATGGCAACCCACTCCAGTATTTTTGCCCAGGGAATCCCATGGACAGAGGAACCTGGTGGACTACAGTCCACAGGGTCACAAAGAGTTGGACACGACTGAAGTGATTTAGCACGCACACACACACTTTCCTAACTGGAGAAGGAAATGGCAACCCACTCCAGTATTCTTGCCTGGGAAACCCCATGGACAGAGGAGCCTGGTGGGCTACCGTTCATGGGGTCACAAGAGTTAGACATGACTGAGGGACTAAACCACCACCTTCCTAAGAGGAACGTCCTCTTTCAGTTACTGCACCTGCTTTCCATTCAAGGAGACAGAGTCCACCTCCCTCAGGTCCTCAAATCCGTCCTACGCTGACTCACTCTTGGATCTTCACCAGTAATGTTCACTCTCCCAGAGCCCTCTTCCTCTCCCTCTCTACCTGGACACCTAGCTGATGATTTCTCTGCATACCAATCCAGAAGTCTTTTCCTCTAGGAAGATTTCCTTGAATCCCTGATGGGATTATTTCCTCTGCTATGTGCTCTAGTGAAGTGAAGTCACTCAGTCGTGTCTGACTCTTTGCGACCCAGTGGACTGCAGCCTACTAGGCTCCTCCTTCCATGGGATTTTCCAGGCAAGGGTACTGCTGTGGGTTGCCTGAAATTTCCTTCTCCAGAGGATCTTCCCAACCCAGTGATCGAACCCAGGTCTCCTGCATTGCAGGCCGACACTTTACCGTCTGAGCCACTAGGGAAGCGCTCTAAAGACAGCCTAAACTATTATTCTCAGGACAATTAACACACTCCATTGTTTGCTATTTAAAATTTATATGAATAAAGGCAAAGTCAGTGAGAGCAGGGACTGTGCCTATACTGGTTACTCTTTTCCCTGTACTTACCAGAGTGCCTGAAAAGAGTCCTGTTATATGCATAAAGGAATTTGTCTTTTCAGTCATCTTCCCAATACTTCTCTGACTTGTCCAGGATCTGAAGTGAAGTCACTGAGTCATGTCCAGCTCTTTGGGACCCCATGGACTGTAGCCTATCAGGTTGCTCTGTCCATGGGATTTTCCAGGCAAGAGTGCTGGAGTGGATTGCCATTTCCTTCTCCAGGGGATCTTCCAGACCCAGGAATTGAACCCAGGTCTCCTGCATTGCAGGCAGACGCTTTACCATCTGAGCCACCAAGTCCCCTGCAAAGTCCTCTCCCACACCTACCTTGGGGAAATGCCAGGGGTTTCCACCTGGGTACGTACACAAGATAAAGCATGCCCTCTGGTAGTTTCATTCTTCCTCTACTGCAGCCCCCGTCTACTCTGTGCTGTATGTCACCAACAAGGATGTTGCCTCTCTTGAGTACCACTGTATCCATTGGATTCTTTTCTGTTGAGCCCTAAAATACCTGTCAGCCACTGCAGATGCTTCAGCTTTGTGGCTCAATACAGCAGACCCTATTACTGTTCCCATTGGGTTCCATCATCACGCCCAGTAGAGAGTTTCCTGCCGAGTGGCACCTCTATTGATGAAAATATAAGAGAAAGCCTTTGGCTCAAACTTTTCTTTGTCAGTGCTGAAGGGGCAAGACTACAGATCTATGTCTTGATCTTCAGCATCTTACTGAGATTTTAGCACACAGTTTCATTCAATTACATACATTCCAGCCATTAAAATAATAGTTTTAACTTGAAGCAAAGGAAGGCAGAGGACCTCATCCAAGACACAAATTCAGGCAGTGAAACCCAGCTGAGCTTAGAATCTGCTCATCTTTTCAAGAACTATGGATATATTACTGGGTAAGTTTATCCTCCCAGGCTCCATGCCTACCCTTACTTCAAGGTGAGTTCTCTCCTGGGAATTATCACACGCTGTCATACACAGAGACTTCCACGGGACCATTCTCTCTTTTTTACAAGACTTACCCAAGGTATTTCTGAACTACAAAACTTGTTGCTCTTTAGGTCCAAGCTGGATTATACCTTTTATTATGGCTGTGCTGTGTTCAGCCATGTCTGTAGTATCCCAGGCAAGAATACTGGAGTGGCTTGCCATGTCCTTCTCCAGGGGATCTTTCTCACCCAAGGACTGAACCCCCACATCTCCTGCATTGGCAGGCTAATTCTTTACCGCTGGAGCCACCTGGGAAGGCCCACTTTTATTATATTCTCAATATAAATAGAATTATACCAATTAAATCAAAGATGTCAGTGGAGACTGACACCCAAAGACTGCTTCCTGTGAAATAGAGTCTATATCCAGTAACTTACTCTTAGTTCCTGGAAGTCATCACAAGTGAGCCCTATCTCTTGACAGACTCTGAGACAATGATGTCTACAGACCCCTTTGCACTTATATAGAATCCACAAACCCAGGGCCCTCCATTGTATCAGAGCCTGGAGCTGCTGCTGCTAAGTTGCTTCGGTCGTGTCCGACTCTGTGTGACCCTTTGCACAGCAGCCCACCAGGCTCCTCCATCCACAGGATTCTCCAGGCAAGAATACTGGAGTGGGCTGAACCTGAAGCTGGCATACCATTATTCTTGGCTTAGACCTGCCCTCAGGCACCAGTTTTCTCTTTGTTCCTAGGACCAGGAGAGTTCTAATTTAAACTGTTACTTAAAGGAACTCTGTCTTGGTTTTCCTTAAGGAATCTTTTTCTGAACTGAACTGAATCTCTACCTCAAATAACTGCTCACATGCTAAAGAAATATCTACAAAATTGGGTGGATTTTTAGAGCTAAAACATGCTATGGTCTGGATGTTTATGTTTCCCCCTCTACCCTGAATTTATGTTGAAAGTCCAGCTGCAAATGTGATGGTATTGGGGGTGCAGCCTTTGGGAGAAGATTACTGCGTGCTTAGTCACTCAGTCGTGTCTGACTCTTTACAACCCCATGATCTGTAGCCCGCCAGGCTCCTCTGTCCATGGAGATTCTCCAGGCAAGAATAGTGGAGTGGGTTGCCAGGCCCTCTTCCAGGGGATCTTCCCAACCCAGGGATCGAGCCCAGGTCTCCCTCACTGCAGAATAGATTCTTTAATGACTGAGTCATCAGGGAAGCCCAGGGAGATGATTAGGTCAAAAGAATGGAGCCCTCATGGATGGAATTAATGCCCTTATAAAAGAAACCCCAGTGAGCTCCCTAGCCCACCCTCTAACCAAGTGAGGTTGCAAGAAGTCTGCAACCAGAAAAGAGCACCCACCAATAATGCAAGCACCCTGATCTCAGACTTCCAAGCTCCAGAACTGTGGGAAATAATTTCTGTAGTTTATAAGCTACCCAGTCTGAGGTTCTGTTAAAGCAGCCAGACTAAGGTAGAACACTCCTCATGATTTGTTTTCTTAATTTTTCGTTCACTCACTGTCAATGTCCTTGGTAGACTACTATTTCTGTACTCTTCCATTAAATCAATTTTTTCCAATATTCCATTCTTTTTCTCTCATTACTTTATGCACTTTCTTGGAACAACATCATTCAAGTTCATCACTTTAATAAAACTCTCTATTCTAACAACTATCAGATTCGGAATTCTAGTCAGTTACCTAATTTGAGCTTCAGCCCAACTTACGCAACTTCCTACATGGTAATGTCACTTGAAATCTCCATTGGTACTTCAAACTCAATTTGCCATGTTCAGCAAACTTAACCTTTCTGCCAGTCTTGATGAAAACGAGTTCATTCAGTCTTTGGAGAGAAGGTCTTTACAGCAATAATCCACCTTAAATGAGGTCGCTGGGATGGGCCATCCACCAGTATATGGCTGGTGTCCTTACAAGAGGAAAAAATGAGGACATAGAAACACACAAAGAAGCAAGACAACGTGAGGACAGAGAAGACAGCCACCAGCTCTCCAAGGACAGAGGACTCGGGAGAAACCAACCCACCAGCACTCTGATCTTGAACGTCCAGCTTCCAGAACAGTGAGAAGAAAAATTTCTGTTAATCGCCCCTTCTAGGGAACTTCATGAAGGGAGCCCTGGCAAACTGAGGGGAGAAGGCAATGGCACCCCACCCCAGGACTCTTGCCTGGAGAATCCCATGAATGGGGGAGCCTGGTGGGCTGTGGTCCATGGGGTCGTGAAGAGTCTGACATGACTGAGTAATTTTGCGTTCACTTTTCACTTTCACGCATTGGAGAAGGAAATGGCAACCCACTCCAGTGTTCTTGCCTGGAGAATCCCAGGACAGGGGAGCTTGGTCAGCTGCCGTATATGGGGTCGCACAGAGTCAGAAACGACTGAAGCGACTTAGCAGCAGTAGCAGCGAACTGAGAGAGCTCAGCACACAAGCCCTTGCTGTCTAGCACATACTGAATTCCAGACTCAGAGAAACACGACAGTGCTCAGCATGAGCTATACTGTTTGTGCAAGCACTCTAGGTAAAATGAACCACAGTCACCAGCTATGAAATGGTGAGAATACTCCAGAAATTCAAGTTCCCAGGCCGACTGGGATCAAGCCAAATGTCAGCTTTGTAAGCAGGTCCTTCCACAGATCAGACAACGTTAACTTTTTTCTACACACATGCACACACCCACGTAGGGAAAGGGCTGGCTTTCACTTTAGCACCTCCTGACTCTCTAGAATCTGAGTGGCTGAGGAACCATGAGCTTGGGCGGGACCATGACTTCATAGCCCATCCCCCTGTAGCCTGGGTCTGGGAGAGGACCCTCTTGCCTTGAACCTGCCATGGGAATCAGGCTCCTCTGTGCCTTTTGCTTCCTGGGAGTAGGTGAGTCCAGAAAGTGGGTGGCAAACCCCTGTCCCATTGCTTCTAGACCCTGGATACAAGATTTTTCTCTCCTGTGTGAGAGAGAAAAATTTGCTTCCTGTGTGTGCCTGTGTGCTTAGCCATGTCTGACTCTTTGTTACCCCAAGGACTGTAGCCCGCCAGGTTCCTCTCTCCATGAAATTTCCCAGGCAAGAATACTGGAGTGGGTTGCTATTTCCTTCTGCAGGGGATCTTCCCCAATCCAGGGATCGATCCCTGGTCTCCCGCACTGCAGGCAGACTCTTTACCACTCAGCCACAGGGAAACTTCCTGATGGCCTCTTTTTTCACCTCCTCCACCCTCCTTCACAGGCCTCACGGATGCGCAAGTAACCCAAACTCCAAGATATCTGGTCAAAAGGAGGGGAGAGAAAGTTGTGATAGAATGTATACAGAACATGGACCATGAGAGAATGTTCTGGTACCGACAAGACCCAGCTCTGGGGCTGCGGCTACTCCATTTCTCAATCGATGTTGACATGATTGAGGAAGGAGATGTGCCCCATGGGTTACAGTGTCTCCAGAAAGAAGAAGAGCTTCCCTCTGACCCTGGAGTCTGCCACCACCAACCAGATGTCTATGTACCTCTGCGCCAGCAGTGAATCCACAGCGCGGCACGGCCACATCCTCTCTGCACAAAAAGGCAGGTGCAGGAAGCCGGGTGGGGGGGGCCCTGAGTCACGGCCCGAGTTATGCTGCTCCTACGGCACGTGTGTGCCCATTAGAAGAAAGGCAGACAGTAGGGAGGGACCGAGCCCACAGCCACACTTCTTGGCCAGGGCAGCACAGGCTAGTTTTTAAGCCCCCATCACCACCCTTCTCCAAGTCAGGGGCCATTCTGCAGTGGACCTGCCCAATCTTCTATGTTCCCAACCTAAAGTCACGAAACTCGACCCACACTGGGAGGACTCCTCTCTCAGATTCACACTAGGGAACTTCTCCCCTACCTTTTTTTTAAAATTATTAATGTATTAGCCTTTGAAATTCTATTTAAACTGTAAGGGTCTCAGGTTATATAAAGTGGTGATGTAATTTTTTAAACATCTATTTAGAACTTTTACAAAGGCAAATTAGAGCCTCATTGCCGTTGTGTTTGTGCCCATTCTTATCTGACTCTTTGAGACCCCCCGGGACTGTAGCCTGCCGGGCTTTTCCATCTGTGGAATTTACCAGGCAAGAATGCTACGCGCAGAAATGAAGGCCCAACACAGCCAAAAATAAATAAAAAGCAAATTAAATTTTAAAAATGTTTAAAAATTATAGTTTAACATTAAAAAAATATTTATTGGAGTATATCTGTTTATGCCCTCAGTTCAGTTCAGCTCAGTTCAGTCGCTCAGTTGTGTCCGACTCTTTGCGACCCCATGAATTGCAGCATGCCAGGCCTCCCTGTGCCGTAGCATTGGTTAAATCATTTTTTCCCTTTCCTTTCCTATCCTCTTCCTTTTACTATACATTTGCTACCCTGCTCACTATCTTTGCACTTTTTAAAAATATTTTTAAATTTTTTATTTGTTTATTTATTCTGTTTTTTTTTTTTTTTATTTAATTTACTTTTGGCTGTCCTTGGTCTTCATTGCT
>SJYW01010778.1:147413-165142 GCA_006410735.1 Raphicerus campestris
TAGCATATACAACTCAGTATCAAAAAAACCAAGCAACTTAATCAAAAAATGGGTAGAAGACCTAAATAGACATTTAGAATGCCAACAAGCCCATGAAAAGATGTTCAACATTGCTAATTATTAGAGAAATGCAAATTGAAACTACAATGAAGTATCACATAATCAATCAGAATGGCCATTATCAAAATCTCTATAAATAAATGCTGGAGAGGGTGCGGAGAAAAGGGAACCCTTATACACTGTTGGTGGGAATGTAAATTGGTTCAACCACTATGGAGAATGTTGTGGAGGTTCCTTAAAAACTGAACACAGAGCTACTGTCAGTTCAGTTGAGTCATGTCCAACTCTTTGCAACCCCATGGACCAGGCTTTCCTGTCTGTCACCAACTCCTGGAGCTTGCTCAAAGTCATGTCCATTGAGTTGGTGATGCCATCCATCTCATCCTCTGTCATCCCCTTCTCCTCTTGCTTTCAATCTTTCCCAGAGTCAGTTCTTTGCATCAGGTGGCCAAAGTATTGGATTTTCAGCTTCAACATCAGTCCTTCCAATGAATATTCAGGACTAATCTTCTTTAGGATGGACTGGTTGGATCTCCTTGCAGCCCAAGGGACTCTCAAGAGTCTTCTCCAATTCAACCAACACCCTTGGACAGCAAGGAGATCCAACCAGTCCATCCTAAAGGAAATCAGTCCTGAGTGTTCATTGGAAGGACTGATGCTGAAGCTGAAGCCCTAGTACTTTGGCCACCTGATTTGAAGAACTGACTCATTTGAAAAGACCTTGATACTGGAAAAGATGAAGGCAGGAGGAGAAGGGGATGACAGAGGATGAGATGATTGGATGGCATCACTGACTCAATGGACGTGAGTTTGAGCAAGCTCCAGGAGTTGGTGATGGACAGGGAAGCCTGGCGTGCGGTGGTCCATGGGATCGCAAAGAGTAGGACATGACTGAGTGACTGAACTGAACTGATTCACTTACTGAGTCCAGAAATCACTGATGGCTCTGACATTTCTTGTTCATTGATATGGCAGGAGATATTTTTCATTTTACGAAGGGGAAGTTGATCCTTTCTTTTCTTTTTCCCTTTCTCTCTCTCTCCCAGTTTCCATGTCCCTCTCTCTATTTCCCCCTGTGTATATGAGTATGTTTGTGTGGTCACTTTACAGTGGCATGAAGCAGAAAAGTGAATGGACTTCTGATATGCTCTTTCTTCTGATATTTGCTCTTTCTTCATCAACCCTCTTCTTGCAGCTGCTTGGCAATAAGGCTGTGTATTAGCTTTCTATTCCTGCTATAACAAATGTTTACCAAATCCAAGCCCACTCTGCTCACCACAGGATCAGCCAATAAATTGGGAGATGAAGTGTTGAGGTAAGGAATAGAGACTTTATTTGGAAAGCCAGCAGACCAAGAAGATGGAGGACTAACGTCCCCCCAAAATCATATTATCAGGGTTTGGATGCCAGTTTCTTTTACAGAACAGAGAAGGGGAGAAGGTGAGGAAGTCAAGTAAAAAGGCCATTAGTTTTGCCTGGCTTGGCCAGCATTGGGGGTGAGGGGGGAGGAATGACTTAATTTCTGCTTTCCTGTAGCTGTTCACAGGTGCTGCATGCTAAGTCACTTCAGTAGTGTTGACTCTTTGCAACCCTATGGTCTGCAGCCCTCCAGGCTCCTCTGTCCAGGAGCTTCTCCAGGCAAGAAGACTGGAGTGGGTTGCCGTTTCCTATTCCAGGGGATCTTCCCAACCTGGGATTGAACTCACGTCTCTTTATGTCTCCTGTATCGGCAGATGGGTTCTTTACCACTAGCGCCACTGGGAAGCCCTACGGGCAGAATCAGATTGTCTCTTTGTTCAGTGAGCTGAACAAAACTACTTGTTTAACATTCAGGCAGAAGGGCAGGGTTCCCAGAGTCAGGCCATTATGTATGATTATAAAAAGAGCAACAAAAAGCAAAGGTGTAAGTCAAAGAAGGAGACCCAACCTGGAGTCAGGTTTTGCTCTTCTCTGTTACAAAATTATCCAAACTCAGAGGCTTAAAAGAACATAAATTAACTATCTTACCATAGGTTAGAAGTTTGACATGGGTCTCATTAGGTTGAAATCAAAGTATGCAGGGATTTGTGCCTTTCCTGGAGCTCTAGGGGGGAATCTGTTTCTTTGTCTTTTTCAATTCCTAGAGACCACCCACGTCCCTTGGACCCCTTCCTCCATCTTCAAAGCCAGTAACAGCAGATGGAACCCTCCTCAAAGTACACGGACCCCAGGGGCTCTTAAGGGCCTATGTGTCTAATTGGGTCCACAGGATGATTCAGGCGACTCCCTATCTCGAGGTCAACTGATTAGCAAATTTAGCTGCATCTACAAATCTAATTCTCTTTTTTCATGTGAGGAATCCAACCAGTCCAACCTAAAGGAAATCAGTCCTGGGTGTTCATTGGAAGGACTGATGTTGAAGCTGAAACTCCAATATTTTGTCCACCTGATGAGAAGAGCTGACTCATTTGAAAAGACCCTGATGCTGGTAAAGACTGAAGACAGCAGGAGAAGGGGACGACAGAGGATGAGATGGCTGGATGGCATCACCAACTCAATGGACATGAGTTTGGGTAAACTCTGGGAGTTGGTGATGGACAGGGAGGCCTGGAGTGTTGCGGTTCATGGGGTCACAGAGTCGGGCATGACTGAGCAACTGAACTGAATTGAACTGAACATATTCACAGGTTCCAAGGACTAGGGCATGGACAGTTGCTTATCACAAAACACGCTTCTTTGGGGGAACTACACGGTAAACTTAAATTCTGCTCCTTAATAATCCTTGAAGACAAACATATTTCACTTTCTTTTTCACTTTCTACTTTCCCTCACACACAAAGTAAGTTTCTCCTCTCTCTGGGTGGTCCTAAATCCACACATTGTCTGAAAACTTTTCACTATTTTCTGGACCCTCTTACTCAGGCCATTCCATGTCTGGGTATGCATGCGTGATCAGCTGCATCAGCCAT
The DNA here is from genome assembly GCA_006410735.1 of Raphicerus campestris. Taxonomy (NCBI): domain Eukaryota; kingdom Metazoa; phylum Chordata; class Mammalia; order Artiodactyla; family Bovidae; genus Raphicerus; species Raphicerus campestris. The sequence goes on from SJYW01010778.1 coordinate 150,422, forward strand.
GTCTGACTCTTTGCAACCCCANAGTTTCTTTTACAGAACAGAGAAGGGGAGAAGGTGAGGAAGTCAAGTAAAAAGGCCATTAGTTTTGCCTGGCTTGGCCAGCATTGGGGGTGAGGGGGGAGGAATGACTTAATTTCTGCTTTCCTGTAGCTGTTCACAGGTGCTGCATGCTAAGTCACTTCAGTAGTGTTGACTCTTTGCAACCCTATGGTCTGCAGCCCTCCAGGCTCCTCTGTCCAGGAGCTTCTCCAGGCAAGAAGACTGGAGTGGGTTGCCGTTTCCTATTCCAGGGGATCTTCCCAACCTGGGATTGAACTCACGTCTCTTTATGTCTCCTGTATCGGCAGATGGGTTCTTTACCACTAGCGCCACTGGGAAGCCCTACGGGCAGAATCAGATTGTCTCTTTGTTCAGTGAGCTGAACAAAACTACTTGTTTAACATTCAGGCAGAAGGGCAGGGTTCCCAGAGTCAGGCCATTATGTATGATTATAAAAAGAGCAACAAAAAGCAAAGGTGTAAGTCAAAGAAGGAGACCCAACCTGGAGTCAGGTTTTGCTCTTCTCTGTTACAAAATTATCCAAACTCAGAGGCTTAAAAGAACATAAATTAACTATCTTACCATAGGTTAGAAGTTTGACATGGGTCTCATTAGGTTGAAATCAAAGTATGCAGGGATTTGTGCCTTTCCTGGAGCTCTAGGGGGGAATCTGTTTCTTTGTCTTTTTCAATTCCTAGAGACCACCCACGTCCCTTGGACCCCTTCCTCCATCTTCAAAGCCAGTAACAGCAGATGGAACCCTCCTCAAAGTACACGGACCCCAGGGGCTCTTAAGGGCCTATGTGTCTAATTGGGTCCACAGGATGATTCAGGCGACTCCCTATCTCGAGGTCAACTGATTAGCAAATTTAGCTGCATCTACAAATCTAATTCTCTTTTTTCATGTGAGGAATCCAACCAGTCCAACCTAAAGGAAATCAGTCCTGGGTGTTCATTGGAAGGACTGATGTTGAAGCTGAAACTCCAATATTTTGTCCACCTGATGAGAAGAGCTGACTCATTTGAAAAGACCCTGATGCTGGTAAAGACTGAAGACAGCAGGAGAAGGGGACGACAGAGGATGAGATGGCTGGATGGCATCACCAACTCAATGGACATGAGTTTGGGTAAACTCTGGGAGTTGGTGATGGACAGGGAGGCCTGGAGTGTTGCGGTTCATGGGGTCACAGAGTCGGGCATGACTGAGCAACTGAACTGAATTGAACTGAACATATTCACAGGTTCCAAGGACTAGGGCATGGACAGTTGCTTATCACAAAACACGCTTCTTTGGGGGAACTACACGGTAAACTTAAATTCTGCTCCTTAATAATCCTTGAAGACAAACATATTTCACTTTCTTTTTCACTTTCTACTTTCCCTCACACACAAAGTAAGTTTCTCCTCTCTCTGGGTGGTCCTAAATCCACACATTGTCTGAAAACTTTTCACTATTTTCTGGACCCTCTTACTCAGGCCATTCCATGTCTGGGTATGCATGCGTGATCAGCTCCATCAGCCATGTCTGACTCTTTGCAACCCCATCGGGTGTAGCCCACCAGGCTCCTCTGCCCATGGGACTGCCCAGGCAAGAATACTGGAGTGGGTTGCTATGCCCTCCTCCAGGGGATCTTCCTGACCTAGGGATCGAACTCACATCTGCCTGCATCTCCTGCATTGTAGCCGGTTTCTTTACCCACTGAGCCCCATGGGAAGCCCTTCCGTATCTGAGGTCATCTCAATCCCCTACTTATTTTCCTATACAACATGATAACTTGTTGAGAGACTCACTGAAGAATCTTTGAAGATCTTTGCAGATCTGAGGGCTCTTTTTCCTTAATTGAACAGAATTCAATTTCATCAAAATTTTCTTACATCTGAATCTGAAAATTGAAGTCTGTTTCAGAAAACATTCACATTGGGTTAAAAGCCTGTAGTCAAGTGGAATATCAAACAGAAGCAAAGGTTTTGATTACAATAGGGATGGAGTTAGAGGGGCAAGAATGGGAAGAGGGGAGTAAAGAATAGTAAGGTCAGGGCAGGGCTTAGGTGCAGGCTTTTGAAAAACTTCTAGTTGGGGTCAGGAGTCTTGAGGACCTCGATCTGCCCCTCTTTTTGTGCAGAGAGGAAGCAGCCGTGCCACGCTGTGGATTCAGTGCTGGCGCAGAAGTACACAGATGTCTGGTTGGGGCTGGCGGACTTCAGGGTCAGGGGGAAACGTTCCAACTCATCTCGAGAGACATGATACCCCTCAGGGACATCTCCTTTCTTAATGGTGTCGAGGCCAGTTGAGTAATAGATCAGCTGAAGTCCAAATCCCAGATTTTGGCGATACCAGTACATTGCATAATGATTCATTTTCTGAGAACACTGTAGAGTGAATTCCTTTTCAGCCTCCAAGATCCTGTGCCTTGGGAACTGTATGACTGCAGCATCCTTAAGGCCTGTGGGAGATAAAGCAGGGCTGACATAAGGGCAGGCTGGGGCGCGGAGCCCAATGCTACGGTCCTGAGAAGACATTTTGTCGCCGGAGCCTGGGAAGCCAGTGACCGCGGTTCCTCACCTGTGATCAGGACTCACCTACTCTGAGAAGCAAAAGAACAACCCAGCAGAGGAGGCTGTTGCGCATGGTAGCATCAGATGAGGAATGCTTTTTGCCCCTGCGATGAATCTAGTCTCTGAAACCAACATGTTTCATCTGCTTCCTGGCCAGAAACCACACCCTCTTCCTCCACTGCTTCAGAAAGGAGTGAAAAACCTCTTAGACTTGATAGAATGTAATTTCATTTATCTGTCACTGACAACTGCATTTTTGCCCACTGCCTGAGTAGCAACAGATCTTTTCAAGGTTCCAGGTCTGGTCCCATGCGGATAAAAATCAGCACCCCTTGGATCTGTTGCATCCAAGTAAGAAGAAGCATTGACCTGTGAAACAGTTTCCCAGTGGTCAGGGTGGTCGCTGAAGAAATTCAGGGCTGAATAAAAAGAAGAGGTTGGAGGGTTTTCTTTGTAGGCACCATTTCCACTCCTTATGCCTCATGTAGATTTTGTTAAAATTCCATTAAATTAGAGGTAGAGGTAAGCTTCCCAGACGGCTCAGTGGTAAAAAATCCTCCTGTCAATGCAAGAGATGCTGGAGATGTGGGTTCGATCCCTGGGTTGGGAAGATCCCAAGGAGGAGGAAATGGCAACCTACTCCCGTATTCTTGCCTGGAAAATCCCATGGACAGAGGAGCTTGTCAGGCTACAGTCCACGGGGCCGCAAAGCGCGGGATATGACTGAGCAACTGAACACACACAGTGAAAATAATCAATTCAGATCCTTCTATTATTTCAAGCTCAAAATCACTGAAGGAGACCTGAAGCTGTGAGAAGGGGGACTGAGGTGGGGGAAGGAAAGGACTCGGAGTCGCTGTGTGTGAAGAAACAAGTCTGATGTGAGGAAGGAACCGTTAACCAGAGACAGACAGTCTGTGGAAGAAGCCGAAGGAAATGTTTCCTGTTTCATAGCTAGCAAAGGCTCCCCTGCAGGTGTCTATTAGGCAACTATCAAGTTAATATCCCACTTATCTTGAGGGAAACAATTTACTCAAGTCTCACTGGGCAGTGTAGTCAGAGGCAGCGGGGAGTCAGTCCTGACCGACTGGGCCCTTCCCCAGCTTGGGAGACACTGACCCAGGATCGATTTCTGGCCAGAGAGTTGCTCAGTCCCCGCCGGCCCCTCATGGCTGAGGTGTCTGGGAGATTTGCAGTAGCTTCTGTAGTTTGAAGGGCTTCCCTTGTGGCTCAGACGGTAAAGCCTCTGCCTACACTGCGGGAGACCTGGGTTCGAGCCCTGGGTAGGGAAGATCCTCCGGAAAAGGAAATGGCACCCCACTCCAGTACTCTTGCCTGGAAAATCCCATGGACGGAGGAGCCAGGTAGACTACAGTCTACGGGGTCATAAAGAGTCGGACACGACTGAGTGACTTCACTTCACTTCTGTAGGCTGAGGTGAGGTTTAAGCAGGTGGGGCTTCTTCGCTTTTGTGACTGCCTTTTTGTGCAGTCTGTGGGGGCCTGTGTCGTGCTGTGTAGTCACTGCTGGCGCAGAAGTAGCTAGATGTTTGTGAGGAGTTGGCGGTCTCTAGCGTCAGGGGAAAATGCTCTTTGCTTATTCTGGAGACAGTCGACCTAGAAGAGCGCTCTCCCTTCTCCGTGGTATTAACCCCGTATGAATAATGGATCAGCTGCAGTTCCATTCCTGGGTCTTGCTGATACCAGTACATATTGTCATGGCCCATAGTTTGAGAACATTCTAGAGTAATCTTCTTTCCTGTCCCTATCACACAGTGTCTTGGGGTCTGGTAAACATCAGCATCCATGAAGCCTGAGAGAAAAAGACAAAAATTGGTCACAGAGTCCAAGATGGGCCTTAATGCTGAAGCCGGAAGCAAACCTAGCACAGAGAAAGATGTTCCTTTTTGATTTTAGGGAATTCTGCGTCTATGACTCACCTGCACCCAACAGGTTAAGGGCCACACAGAAGAAGAGCCTGGCAGCCATGCCGCAGTCAGGGCCGGGAGCGTGCCTCCCGGGTCTGGGGAAGTGGGATGGGCAGCTGGTGAAGTCTTCAAGACTGTGACGACAGTGTTGCTGCGTTTCTGGGCCCCACATCCTGTCGAAAGCGTGGTGTCATGTATATCCCTTTACTCATCAAAAGACTGATATTTTTGTTCACTTCTCTCATCCACAACAGGCTAGTGCTTGGCTTCTCTTAAGTCTCTACTCTTTTTGCTGCTAAGTCGCTTCAGTCATGTCTGACTCTGTGCAACCCCATAGACGGCAGCCCACCAGGCTCTCCCGTCCCTGGGATTCTCCAAGCAAGAACACTGGAGTGGGTTGCCATTTCTTTCTCCAGTGCATGGAAGTGAAGAGTGAAAGTGAAGTCGCTCAGTCGTGTCCGACTCTGTGCAACCCCATGGACTGTAGTCCACCAGCCTCCTCCATCCATGGGATTTTCCAGGCAAGAGTACTGGAGTGGGCTGCCATCGCCTTCTCCGACTCTTTTAATGAAACATTAAATCACACCTGTTTTACAAACTATGAAGATGAGGACACCAACGCTCTGAAAGCTTATAAAAGGAGGATTTTGTCTAATTAAGGAGGTTAGAAAAGGAAGTGATGTTTGAGATGAGTTTGGAAGGATGAATTGGTCGGAAGTCTACAAAGCTGAGAGAGAAGAACATTCAGGTAACAGAGTGGCCCAGTCAAGCATGACGCAGGAGAGCGTGTTGTGAGGATTAATTGAGGCAATACACACGAAGCATTTAAAACAGTGACTGGCCATCACTGAGTTCTCAGAAAATATGCTGTTATTATTGTGTGATAACCACACATTGTTCTCTGTCTCATTTCTCACTACTTGGTGTTTAGATTTCATTCACTTTCTCAACTTAGGCTTCATGATATTAGGTTCATCTTTCTTTTAACTGCATTGTCAATTGCACCAGAACAGAAAATTGAGATCCACAGTCTTTTCCAGTACAGACTTTGGTAGTGTTGGCTAAAAAATTGTTGGTGCTGCTGCAGTAAACAGCTTTCAAACCACTCTCCTCTCTCCTCTCTTTTCTTCATCTCAAGAAAAAATTTTAGCTTTGACTGTGAGTCACAAAGGTTAATCCCAGGATCTTTTCCCTCTTTGTCTGTTCCCTTTGCCCCAGCTTACTAGAATACACAGCTGACATTCAATAAAATGCTTGCATCAAGGCTGCTGAGCTGGGGTTTTGGATTTTGACTGTTACGGATTCATTATTTAAGGATCAGGGCTTCCCAGGTGGCTTAGTGGTAAAGAATCCTCCCATTAATGCAAGAGACACGGGTTTGATCCCTGGGGTGGGATGATCCCCTGGAGAAGGGAATGGCNAACAGAAAATTGAGATCCACAGTCTTTTCCAGTACAGACTTTGGTAGTGTTGGCTAAAAAATTGTTGGTGCTGCTGCAGTAAACAGCTTTCAAACCACTCTCCTCTCTCCTCTCTTTTCTTCATCTCAAGAAAAAATTTTAGCTTTGACTGTGAGTCACAAAGGTTAATCCCAGGATCTTTTCCCTCTTTGTCTGTTCCCTTTGCCCCAGCTTACTAGAATACACAGCTGACATTCAATAAAATGCTTGCATCAAGGCTGCTGAGCTGGGGTTTTGGATTTTGACTGTTATGGATTCATTATTTAAGGATCAGGGCTTCCCAGGTGGCTTAGTGGTAAAGAATCCTCCCACCAATGCAAGAGACACGAGTTTGATCCCTGGGGTGGGATGNGGAGTGGGTTGCCATTTCCTTCTCCAATGCATGAAAGTGAAAAATGAAAGTGAAGTCGCTCAGTCGTGTCCGACCCTCAGCGACCCCATGGGCTGCAGCTTTCCAGGCTCCTCCGCCCATGGGATTTTCCAAGCAAGAGTACTGGAGTGGGGTGCCATTGCCTTCTCTGAATGGCCCCTGCAATGTCCATTTTCCAGGAAACCAAATCTATGACAATGTGCCATATAGAAGTAATAGATTTATCAAGCAAGGGAATGTTAGGATTAATGGAAAAGAGGAACTCAGAGGCACTGCTCCTATTACTGACACACAAATACCACACATGGGCCAGAATGGATGCAGGCAGGGGTGGAAAGGCAACCAATTCAGCAATAAATTACTTGACTTTGAATTGTGGAGCATCCAGCTGGAAGTGGCCAGTAGATGGTTGGATTTACCAGTTAGGAACTTGTGAAAGAAATTGTCATGATCATGGATAGAAAGGTTCAGTGTTAGTCACCCAGTCGTGTCCAACTCTTTGAGACCCCAAGGACTGTAGCCCGCCAGGCTCCTCTGTCCCTGGAATTCTCCAGGCAAGAATACTGGAGTGGGTAGCCATTCCTTTCTCTAGGGCATCTTCCTGTCCCAGGGATTGAACCTCGGTCTTGTGCATTGCAGGCAGATTCTTTACCCGTGCACCACCCGGGAAGCTCACGGGAAGGTTAAGGATGAATATTTATACTGAGGAAGAAAGAGGGCACAAGAAATGTCTAGGAAAATCTACCACTAGAAATGTTCAGTAGACAAATTGAACAGTTACAGTTTATGAAATAAAGATAAATTATTATTACAGATGAGACTGCTGAAGAAGTGTGCATAGAAAAGCTGGGAACAAAAGGCCACAGAAAACTGATTTCTTTTTGAAAGGGATAGCAGATGAGATAGAACTCATAAAGGAGAATGAAACAAAGAACTATGACTTTTCCCCCAATTAGAACAGGTAGAAAATAAAAGAAACTGGGCTCTTTGTGTCTGAACTGTTATCAGGTCCTGTGGATTCTTCTGTGGAAATAACTGAGGTATATGAGTTAAGAATACAAAGCCCTTGAGGAAGGCTCCAACCTGATTCTCAGGCAGACTTTTGGACCATATTTAGCAGCTTTTGATTAAGCACTTTTGTGTCTAGAGTTCACTGGCTCCAAGTAGCGTCCTCCCAGCAGGGCAGTCAGGGTTTTTTCCAATGTCCTGAGAGAAAGGGCAGTCTCCAAGCTCCTAGCTTCAGCTCCATGTTGGACAGCAGGCAAATATTTTGGAATTCAGTAAATCCAGAAAATGAAGTGAGTCTATTTGCTCCTGCAGGTTAAGATTGATCTCAGCAGAGATCCATGTGTCAGGCAGTAGGTGAAAGATAACTTTTATAGATCACATTTTCCAGTGGCTTTAACTTCATCTTCTGCGTCAGATTTAATGGTGATTAAATTTACTTGGAATGAAGTTTTAGGAAACAAGTTAGTCAGTGTGTTCTTGGTATAAAGGCAATCAACTACAGACCTAAAGAGTAGGCTTGGAAGGGATGGGATGAGAAAAGGGCTGGTGGGGTAAAGGAACTGTCAGCTTTAACAGAGTGGATGAGGATATAGCAAGGTGGGTTGAGACAGGCACCAAAGGACCATTAAAAGTGACAGTGTGGATAAGCTAATAAGAAACACTTTTATTAAAAATCATGATGGTGTTCCCAAACGCTCAGGCTCATTCTCCCAGGAGGACAGTATTGGGCTGGCCACTACCACTAGAAAAAAAAGAGGTTCAGTAGGCAGGGAGGTAGGATCAGTCTAGTCTGAGGTTTAGGAGTCACCCCATGGCCTGGGGACACTGTCCCAAGGTGGCCCTAGGTTCAGACTGAGGCTCACATAGCACAGAAACAACCTCTAAGGAACCCACACCCCACATCGAGGAAGCCCGTGTGCCCTTCCAAGCAAACACAGCGGCCTTTCTGTGTAGAGAGCAGGTGGCCAGGAAGCACTGTGCAAATACTGCTGGCACAGAAGTAAATGGCCGTCTGGCTGGGGGTAGCAGGCTCTAGGTAGAGGGAGAATTTTGCTTTCTCCTTACGAGAGACATTGTACCCATCAGAGACATCTCCTTTGTTAATACCATTGATATCGTAGGAGGAGTAGGTAAGCCGGAGCCCCCGTCCTGGGTCTTGTCGATACCAGTTCATAGACTCATGGCCCTTAGTCTGAGAGCATTCCAGTACAGTGCTCTTTCCTGTGTTTGCGATCCTATTTCTTGGGGTCTGGGTAACACCGGTATCCATGGAGCCTGTGAGGAAACAAGAGAGAAACTAGAGACAGAGCCTAGGAAGGGACCCCTTGCCACAAGCTCAAGGGAGAAGCTTCAGCCACAGCCCAGGAAATTTAAGGCAAGGGTTTCCCATGTTTCCCAAACGCACCTGTTCCCAGGAGACACAAGACCACACAGCAGAGGCACATGGAGCTCATGGTGGGGAAAAGCAGGATGAAGATGGCCTCAGCTTTGAGTGCTGGGGGAACATGGCATGAAAACAGGAAATTGTAAGGATTCTGCTGGTGATGTCATTGCCCCTCCCAACTTAGCAAGTCTCAGAGAAAGATACAGCCACACCCTTTCCCATCACATCCCCCAAGGCCCTAACCTTCTTCACTCCCTTACTTCTTAGGTGATGCTTTGGCTTATTGTATATCATATCAGCAGATGCTGAAATTTTTACTCTTTCCTCTTCTCTGCCATCTGTCAGAAAGCAGAGTCTCTGCTTCTCAGACCTTATCTATTTCAGCCATTCAAGGGAGCAACACGCTCCCAGTTGGCTAGGCAACAGAGAACATTCAGAATCCTCTCAAACAAAAGGGATCTAGTCTCACTGGAAGTTTGTGTAACTTTTCTATTTCTCAGCATTTATTTTTTTCTAACTCAGGTCTAGATAAGTTTTGCAACTTGAATATATGCACTGTGAAGTTTGAGAATTCTTTTAAAAGAAGGGCAACATGATAGCTTTGTTTCAAATTGCCACAGTTCTTTTAAATGGCTGATGCTTTTCTGGTCAATGTTTCCAAGGTGCATATCTTTACTGAAAGTATTGGTGCATGGCAGGGAGATAGTCACTTAATATGGGCATAGATTTCAAAGAAATGTTAACATCTTCACTGATATTTTGAATAACTGTAAATGGTTCCTTCAAGAGAGAGAATTTCAGCATAACATAAATTGTTCCTGATTTTAGGAGGCAAGTGCTCAGTGTTTCAAGGCAGCATACTACAAATAATACCATAGTTAAGCTATGATGATCTGAAGCACTTTGTGACATGATAAGCAAATGGTGTTTGCTGTCTGAGCTTGTCCTGGCTCCACCCAATCTGTGGATATATCATGGCATCCCACAACAGTCTATCCCGCTTCATCTCACATCAGGCAAGCCTTCTTTCTAATGTTTTTTCTTTTGATTATGAAAATTTTTAACATATGCCGAGTAGATGTAATCATATAATGAACTTCCATGTCCCCACATTGTTGTTTTTCAGTAGCTCAGTCATGCCTCATTCTTTATGACCCCAAGGCCTGCAGCATGCCAGGCTTCCCTGTCCTTCACTATCTCCCGGAGTTTGCTCAGACTCATGTCCTTTGAGTCGGTGATGTCATCCAACCATCTCATCCTCTGTCGTCCCCTTCCCCTCCTGCCTTCAATCTTTCCCAGCATCAGGGTCTTTTACAATGAGTCAGCTCTTCACATCAGGTGGCCAAAGTATTGGAGCTTCACTTCAGCATCAGTCCTTCCAATGAATATTCAGGGTTGATTTCCTTTAGGATTGATTGGTTTGATCTCCTTGCAGTCCAAGGGACTCTCAAGAGTCTTCTCCAACACCACAGATCAAAATCATCAACTCTTCAGTGCTCAACTTTCTTTACAGTCCAACTCTCACATCCACATATGCCTACTGGAAAAGCCATAGCTTTGACTATACAGATCTTTGTTGGCAAAGTAATGTCTCTGCTTTTTAATATACTGTCTAGGTTTATCACAACTTTTCTCCCAAGGAGCAAGCATCTTTTAATTTCATCCCCACATTACCTGGCTTCAATAATTCCCAACTCATGGGGACTTTCCTGTGGTCCAGTGGTTGAGTCTGCCTTGCAAATGCATCGATCAAGTGTTCAATCCCTGGTCTGGGAGCTAAGATCCCACATGCTGTGGAGCAACTAAACCCGTGCACCACTGCTAGAGAGCCCTTATGCCAATAAAGATCCTAAGACTTGATGCAGCTAAATAGAAAGACTGGGCAGGGGGGGTGGGGAAGAAAGTTTTTAAATTAGCATAAAAAAATGAATTACCAGCTCATGGTCTCTCTCATTTATTCCCTATTTGCTTGTCTCTCTCTTTTGTTATTTTGTACAGTTCCTGATTTATTTAGGAGCGCCCAACCACATTTCCCAGCTGGTGCACCATTCCATGTGACATATCCCAGTGTTCTCTTCCTTCTCTCTTTCTGATAGAGAGTTCTCCATTAATCATGCCAACAGAAAAGTGGATTTATTCCAGTAAATTGCTTATTCTGATGTTCAATTAACACAAACAGGGTAATTGTAATAAAGATGAGCACTTCTGGTTTGTCCTTAATGGGAAAAATATAATTGCCCTAATTTGCAATTCTTAAGCTTAATGTTTTGCTGCCCTCTACTATAGGCAGTGATTTGACCAGAACAGAGATTTAGGAGGTGACTACAACCTGCTATCAGACTTCCTAGATGCCACTAGTGGTGCAGATCTGCTGATTCAAGGGACAAGAGATGTGGGTTCGATCCCTGGGTCAGGAAGATCCCCTGAAGGAGAGCGTGACAACCAGTATTTTTGCCTAGAGAATCCCATAGACAGAGGGGCCTGGAAGGCTACAGTCCCTAAGACTGCAAAGAGTTAGACATGACTGAAGCAACTGAAGTAACAATTATCCATTTACCTCAACATTATTTGTTAAGTAAATTGCTATCTTAATGCACTGAAATTTTCAATCCGTAAACAAGGGTTATCTTTCCATTTTAAAATTTTCTTTAGTTTCCCTTTGTGATGGAACATCATCTGTTAAATTTATTTCTGTTGTTGATACTATCATATATGGAATTGTTTTCTGAAGTTTATTTTTCACTTGTTTGAAACTAGTGTAAAGACACTTGATTTTGCATCTTGTGATCTTTTGAAATTCACTAATTCTTTCTATCTGTGGCTCATTGATTCTTATATAAACAAGCAGTGAAAGTGAAAGAATGAAAATGTTGGTTGCTCAGTCGTCCACCTCTTTGCAACCCTGCAGACTGACTGTAGCCTGCCAGGCTCCTTTGTCCAAGAAATTATCCAGGCAAGAATACCAGAGTGGGTTGCCATTTCCTTCTCCAGGGGATCTTCCCAACCCTGGATTGAACCCGGGTCTCTTGCATAGCAGGCAGATTCTTTATCGTCTGAGCCATAAGTAACGCACTATAGTCAATCATGTAATCTGAAAATAGTGACAATTTCACATCTTTCTTTACAATATCTAGGATTTCTTTTTCAGTTTTATTTGGCCCTATGACACTGGTTAAGACCTCCAGTATAATGTTGAAGAAAAGTAAGTAAGTTTATCAGGTCCTAGATTTCCAGGCTTCCAGGTGAGTTCGGGGGAAATGTAGCTGAGAATTGCTTCTTGGACCAACTTGATTTGATCAAAGACTTGTTCATTCTGAAAAGAAATTTAAAAAAAAACTCCAGCTCTTTTTTCTAGATCCATTGATATCGATTAAAAAAATGTATGTCCTTTGTGGGGAATACACTCCATCCTTGCTTTCTGTCCTTTGCTTTGACCAAGTGTCCTGGAGTCTGGATAACTCTGACATCTATAGAACCTATAGAGAAACTAGACAAAATCCAAGAGGGACCCTGACAAGGAAAACACTTGGTTGAGGGAGTTGGCAAGCCCAGAGCAGGATTTTTCGTTTGTGCTCAGGACTCACCTGATTCCAGGAGACAAAGAGCTACACAGCAGAGAAGCTGTGGCCCATGGTCACACCAAAGAAGCACGAGGGTGAGGTTTTAAAGTCTCCATCAGCAGCCTTCTAGTGAGGTGATCATTTTATAGACTCATGACCATCACGTTACTGGGCAGAACATTTCATGGTATCAGAAGAAAAGCTTTTATCCTAGTTCAGAAAATATAGCTAGTTTATATTTCATTCAATTAAAGTTTTCATTTGTTAAAATGTTTATTTTTAAGCTCTTTTATATTTATTTTTACTAACAGAAATAATGCTAGTTGTGGTGCAAGGGATTTGGTGCTCTGTGGCATGTGGTATTTTCCCAGACTGGGTATGAAACCTGTGTCCCCTGCATTGGCAGGCAGATTCTTAACCACTGGACCACCAGGGAAGCCCCTCACATTCTATCTTAATTCCCTCTTTTTTTTCCTCAAATATTCCATGCCTTGATCAATCCCCATACAGTTCATTCCTGTCTTCTTTTATCTCCTAAAGGAACTAGAATACCACAATATATATTTCCAAGTATTTTATCCCTACCTAAATCTGTATTTTGGGTGGACTTTTCTGGTGCCATAGTTTAATCCTTTATAGGATGGATTCTGCAGAACCTGTATCTTGAACCCAGCTCTATTGACCTCTGTTATATACAACTGCCTACTTCCACTTCTTATCTCATTATCTGATAAACAATTCAAACTGTACTGTCTCAAGTGGGGATTGCTACTGATAACATGGTCCCATTTTCTCTGACCTTGCAGCTTTGTAAGGAACCAAAGTCATACAAAGACCACTGAAAAACTGTATTGATCTCCTGTCTGCTAATGACAGCTGAATATTTTCCTTGTTTCAGTTCCCTCTTTTGAGCAACAACCTATCATACATGTCTACACTTACATCCATGAAACCAGAAACTCGTCTTGTTAAGAAACTCCATCCCATCAACTCTCTCAAAATTGTTCTACTGGATAAAATTTGTACCGGTTGATTAAGTTCTTTCTTTTCTGCAATTTTTTCAAAGTATGACTCATTAATATGAATGTCCTACTCACAATCAGATCCATCTCATGAAGCTCAAATGCTCTTAGCTTTCTCTAATCCAACCAGACAGAACTGGCATGTCTTCCTCAGAGTCTCAAAAGACTTCTGATTATAGTATTGCTATTATATTGTATTATTATATGCTATATGATTTTATAGATTACTATATTCAAATCCATCATAATTATTTCCTTACTAGGCTGTCAGCTCCTTAGAGAAAAGATCTGTTTTCTACCCAGTTTTGTACACTTTGTATTTGGAAAAGTAGCAGAACATAGGAAAATGTCGAGAAAAACTATTGGTAAGTGTACAGTGCAGTTTAGTTCAGTCGCTCAGTCCTGTCTGACTCTTTGCGACCCCATGAATCGCAGCACGCCAGGCCTCCCTGTCCATCACCAACTCCGAGAGTTCACTCAGACTTAACGTCCATCGAGTCCGTGATGCCATCCAGCCATCTCATCTCTGCTGTCCCCTTCTCCTCCTGCCCCCAATCCCTCCCAGCATCAGAGTCTTTTCTAATGAGTCAACACTTCTCATGAGGTGGCCAAAGTACTGGAGTTTCAGCTTCAGCATCAGTCCTTCCAAAGAAATCCCAGGGCTGATCTCATTCAGAATGGGCTGGTTGGATCTCCTTGCAGTCCAAGGGACGCTCATGCTCAGGAGTCTTCTCCAACACCACGGTTTAAAAGCATCAATTCTTCGGTGCTCAGCCTTCTTCACAGTCCAGCTCACATCCATACGTGACCACGGGAAAAACCATAGGCTTGACTAGACAGATCTTAGTCGGCAAAGTAATATCTCTGCTTTTCAATATACTGTCTAGGTTGGTCATAACTTTTCTTCCAAGGAGTAAGCGTCGTTTAATTTCACGGCTGCAATCACCATCTGCAGTGATTTTGGAGCCCCCCAAAATAAAGTCTGACACTGTTTTCACTGTTTCCCCATCTATTTCCCATGAAGTGATGGGACCGGATGCCATGATCCTCGTTTCCTGAATGTTGAGCTTTAAGCCAACTTTTTCACTCTCATCTTTTACTTTCATCAAGAGGCTTTTTAGTTTCTCTTCACTTTCTGCCATAAGGGTGGTGTCATCTGCATATTTGAGGTTGTTGATATTTCTCTGGGCAATCTTGATTCCAGCTTGTGTTTCTTCCAGTCCAGCGTTTCTCATGATGTACTCTGCACGTAAGTTAAATAAGCAGGGTGACGATATACAGCCTTGACGTACTCCTTTTCCTATTTGGAACCAGTCTGTTGTTCCATGTCCAGTTCTAACTGTTGCTTCCTGACCTGCATACAGATTTCTCAAGAGGCAGGTTAGGTGGTCTGAT
>SJYW01010778.1:168596-182680 GCA_006410735.1 Raphicerus campestris
CGGATGTTGGCAATTTGATCTCTGGTTCCTCTGCCTTTTCTAAAACCAGCTTGAACATCAAGAAGTTCACGGTTCACGTATTGCTGAAGCCTAGCTTGGAGAAATTTGAGCATTACTTTACTAGCGTGTGAGATGAGTGCAATTGTGCGGTAGTTTGAACATTCTCTGGCATTGCCTTTCTTTGGGATTGGAATGAAAACTGACCTTTTCGAGTCCTGTGGCCATTGCTGAGTTTTCCAAATTTGCTGGCATATTGAGTGCAGCACTTTCACAGCATCATCTTTCAGGATTTGAAACACCTCCACTGGAATTCCATCACCTCCACTAGCTTTGTTCTTGGTGATGCTTTCTAAGGCCCACTTGACTTCACATTCCAAGACATCTGGCTCTAGATTAGTGATCACACCATCATGATTATCTGGATGGTGAAGATCTTTTTTGTACAGTTCTTCTGTGTATTCTGGACAGAAATGATAAGTGTACAAGGAGTGATGAAAAGACAAAGGAACAAAGTGTATCCTCTGGGTCTATTCTGAAGAGTTCTTGATTAGGAATTCAGAGCGTGAAGGGAAAGCGTGCTTTATAAGTTTTTAGAGGGAGGCTGTATTGGGGGCTGTGGGGCTGGAGTGGGTTTGTGCACAGGTGAGAGGTGGCTATGCTCCACTGTGGTGCTCGCGGAGCAGAGGTACACAGCTGTTTGCTTGGTGTGAGCAGACTTCACAGTCAGAGGAAACAGCTCCTTCTCTCGAGAGACACTGTAACCTTCAGATAAGTCTCCTTTCTGAATATCCGTTTCAACCGTAGAGTAATAAATCAGCTTCAGACCCTGCCCTGGGTCCTGCCGGTACCAGTACATGGTATCGTAGCCCAGGTTCTGTTTACACTCCAGGGTCACATCCTGGCCAGCCTCAGCAAGCAGAAATCTTACCTGGTAGATTTCAGCATCTGTGGGTCCTGTAGGATAAAGATTCAAAGGCTGGTGATGACACCTAGAAGGGAGCCAGATACTACTGTGAGATGAGGGTGCCAGAGTAGGCAGGGCGCTGCATGCCCAGGACGAGGCTTTACTGACTGGGTGTTGGGCTCACCTGCTCCCAGGAGACAAAGGGCCAGGTAGAAGGCCCAGCTACCCATGGCAAGGACTGGGTCTTCGCAAAACCCCGGACAAAGTATGAGGGAGGCCAAGGGCCGAGGCTGGAACCTCGAGCTCCCCCTGGCTCAACACGCAGAACTTGTCACTGCTGTCAATTGACTGTTGCAGCTGAGTTTGCACACGGAGACACCGAGAAAGATCAGGACGCTTGCATTTCCCCTTCCGCCCAACAGAGCTCTTTATATCCCTTCTAAACGGACAAATGCCAAGTGGTGAGGAGACTGAATCTCCCATTTCCTGGTCAGAGTCACAAACAGACGGTGCCTGTGCATTCACCGTGATGAAAACTAGGAAAGGGAAATACCTACCATGTTCAGAGCCTACTGCCTCTCTATCAACAGCTTGATTTCCCGCTAACACTGTTAGTGGGGAACTCCAAACACAAGAAGAGGCTCAGAGGTTTTGCTATAACATAAAGCCAGTTATCTCTGTCCTCTATATTTATTACAAATAACTGATACAGTTACTTCAGCTGAAGCTGAAGCTCAGATACTTTGGCCAATTGATGCAAAGAACTGGCTCATTAGAAAAGACCTTGATGTTGGGAAAGACTGAAGGCAGGAGGAGAAGGGGATGACAGAGGATGAGATGGTTGGATGACATCACCAACTGGATGGATTTTGAGCAAGCTCCGGGATTTGCCGATGGAGAGGGAAGCCTGGTGTGCTGCAGTCTGTGGGGTCACAAAGAGACAGACATGACTAAGTGACTCAACAACAACAACAAATTTATACAGTAGAGATGAAGCAGAGATGAGTCGGGTAATTTTAGCAAAAAGCAAAGGGCCCTAAACCCACCCCCACCCCCATGTTGGTGGACTAGAGCAAGGATTTGGGAGAAAACCTGGGCTTGAATTCTGGCCCTGCCAACTAGCATCCATGTCACTGGGCAAGTCTCTTATTTGAGAGACTTGATTTTCTCACCTGTAAAATGGATGTAATGAGCATTTATCTGCTTGAAAAGTTATTCTAAATATTATATAAAGAATCTAGAACAGTTCTTCACACAGAATAAGCATCATATTTGTGTTTGCTATTATTATTTTCTGGACTTTTTATTTCATTAAGAGGACTTAGGAAGCTAGTACTACATCCAAGAAATTCAGATATTTACTGACATGGGATTGTGCAAGCTCACAAACATATCATTTTCCAGCACTGAGCTGAAATTTATGCAATAAGTTTACATTCGTTGCATAAAATCATTTATTCCAGAATCTTAGATAAATGATAATGTGGTCATAGATTATTTCTTATCAAATGTTGTTACTTTGGTAGATAAATGTTTGTTTTATTTTTATATCGGGGGGTCATCTGTGAGAAAAGACAATTTTATGATGAAACCTGGTTGGAATCTGGTGGTTCAGACACTGTCGCTGTCACTTTCTGGAAGAAAGGTACATGTGTGAGTGTATGTGTGTGTGTGTGTGTGTGTATGTGAGAGACAGAGATACAAAGGGAAAGGAAATGACGTGTGATTTAGAAGATGAATGATGAGAAAGTACAGTTCTGGGGTAGAACTCTGAGAAAGAATGTGGGCTGAGAGCTCACTTCCAAACATTGGATCCAGGCTTGAGGTTGAAAAGCACATCTGTAAAGTTGAGGACCTCATTCTTCACACAGGAACACTTTTGGTGATTTGTTAAATCCTAGGCACTGCTTCTGAGAATAATGTTTTAAACTCATAAAGTAGGATATACAGTATTACAAAAGACACCACTTATTCTGAAATGCAGAATAAATGCAAATGTTATCAAGATATTTTCAAGGAAATGTATGATATGTATACATCTTCAAAATTCATTTAATAAAACATATCCTGGAGGACTTCCTTGGTGGTCCAGTGGTTAAAAATCTGCCTTCCAATGCAGGGGACATGGGTTTGATCCCTAGTCTGGGAACTAAGATCCCACCTGCCATGGGGAACCAAACTTGTGTGTCACAACTAGGGAAAACTGTGAGCCCAACAAACAATCCCCCATGCCGAAAGCAGACCTGTGCAAACAATCCCCCCATGCGGAAAACAGACCAGTGCAAACAATCCCCCATGCCGAAAGCAGATCAGTGCAAACAATCCCCCCACGCCGAAAGCAGACCCATGCAGCCAAATAAAGTAAATGTTGAAAAAATACATGTATATTCTGGAATATATCTGAAAACTGCAAGATTTCCAAGCAGGGAGTGATGACAGTACTATTTGCTTTATGTAATGGGATATGAAAACATCTGAAAATTTCATATCAACTGGGATACACATCAAGTGTTATACTACACAAAAAATTTATGCAAATACCCTGTGACTTCCATTATTGACTTTGTCACAGGTTGACACTGCTCTGGTTTATTCACTACATCTCTCGTGAACTAAAAGCTCTAACTAAAAGATTTTAGTTAGACATTAGTAAAAATATAGACTCATTTTCCCACTCAGATTCATGGATTCCTGAATTCTATCCTTGTACCCCTTGGAGGGCCATGGGTCCCAGGTTAAAAATTTGTGCCTTAGAAGAGAATATTCTCTGTGATAAAATACATGGACGGGAAGTATTAGGAAGAAATATTTTATCTACAGTGCCAGTTCAGATTTGTTAAAGGGGTTTGATTAACAAAATAAAACACTTTTAGACTGATTGACAAGTTATGACAAGACCAGGACTTACTAGATTGTGTTCTAGTCCTGGAAACATGATTTTTACAGACATGAGGTGATACCTCATCTCAGGTGTGGCTGCTGGTAAACACAAATCTTCACTTCTGGAGAAGGTGTTTTTATATAATATGTTAAAATTGAGACATCAGTTGAGAGTTGTAAAGACTAAAAGGAAGTGGGCTCATGTAAGGTCTTAGCAGAAACTATTTTAATCAATAAACTCCTTCTGAGTATTAAAAGGTACATTTATAAGACATTAAAAAATAAATTTGGGAAAAACAGGAAAAAATCAACAAAATATATGTAAGAAGTGTTGGATAAAAAGTACAGAGCAATGCTGAGAGAATTTAAAGACCTCAATAAAGCAGCATGTGGGGACATTTGGAAAGGGGGAAATATTCTGTATCTTGAGTATCATGCTTGTTATTGTTGTTTAATCTCTAAGTCATTCAAACTAACAGTGTCCAACTCTTTGGCGATGTAGCATGCCAGGCTCCTCTGTCCATGGGATTTCCCAGGTAAGAATACTAGGGTGGGTTGCTGCTTCCTCCTCTGGGGGGGGTCTTCCCCACCCAGGGATCAAACCCTTGTCTTCTGCTTTGGCAGGCGGGTTCTTTACCATTGAGTCATCAGGGAAACCCATCAGGTAGGTCTCCCATGTGTGTGTGTGTGTGTAGTTCAGTTGTGTCCAACTCTTTGCAACCCCGTATACTATAGCCTGCTAGGCTCCTCCGTCCATGGGATTCTCCAGGCAAGAATACTGGAGTGGGTTGCTATTTCCTTCTCCAGGGGAAGTTCCCCAAGAAGTAAACCCAGGTCTCCCCCGTTGCAGACAGATTCTTTACTGTTTGAGCCACCAGGGAAGCCCTATCATGTAGGTTACATGGGTCTAAAAACTTATCAAACATGTTAAAATATATACTTGAAATGGGTATATTTTATTGTGACTATGTTTTACGTCAAAGTGCTTTTAAAGCTTGTGACTGTAGTGTTCAGGAGGTAGGGAGCTGCTGGCTGTCTTGCTCAGTTTCTCTGGCAGGGACAGCTGAGAGAAGCGGTGATGAGCCCTGAGGAGTCTCTGGGTCAATGAATGCCCAGAGCCAGGAGATCAGGGTACCCCTGCTGATTATCCTTATTCCTGAAGGCACAGTTTTGTGAGATGAAAAGCACAGAACTGCATGCTTTAATAAAGATCGTTAGGAACCCAGCAACGTCACATCCTGTGTCTCCTTTGCCAGATACCCTGCCAACTGGGGAATCTGAGACCCCTTACAGCTTCCTGTCCCATCCTTGGGTTTGTGTTCCCATCAGCTGTTTTCTACCTCTCCTTCTGCTCATACTGTGTTGTCATTTACAGATTTTTCCTTCCGGTGTATGCTTTCTCAAGGTGGGTTTCTGTTAGTTCCTACCCTCCTATGACACCACTGATTTCCTGAGCTGGGTCCACNCACCTCCCCTTCTGCTCATACTGTGTTGTCATTTACAGATTTTTCCTTCCGGTGTATGCTTTCTCAAGGTGGGTTTCTGTTAGTTCCTACCCTCCTATGACACCACTGATTTCCTGAGCTGGGTCCACAGTGAGTTTGTGTTCTAAGAAGAGCTGATGTGCAGCACTGTGGACTGGCTGCTGGCACAGAAATACAGAGCTGAGTCCGCTGCCTCAGTGGACTTGATTTCCAGGCTGCAGGGTGAGTTTTGGGGGCACTCAGCTGAAAATCGCTGTTTGAACACAGCTGTATCCTCCATAATGTCTTGATTCTGAAAGTAAACCAAAAATTCAAATGCTTCTTCCAGCTTCTTGCGATACCAATAAACG
Source organism: Raphicerus campestris (assembly GCA_006410735.1). Lineage (NCBI taxonomy): Eukaryota > Metazoa > Chordata > Mammalia > Artiodactyla > Bovidae > Raphicerus > Raphicerus campestris. Next base: position 174,215 of record SJYW01010778.1, read on the forward strand.
TAAGCATGTCCTTCTTTGGGAACACAATCCATCTTTGCTTTCTGGTCTTTTGCTTTGATCAGNCCATAGTGTCTTGATTCTGAAAGTAAACCAAAAATTCAAATGCTTCTTCCAGCTTCTTGCGATACCAATAAACGTAAGCATGTCCTTCTTTGGGAACACAATCCATCTTTGCTTTCTGGTCTTTTGCTTTGATCAGATGACTTGGACTCTGGGTGACCTCAGTGTCCAGGGAGCCTGTGAGGAAAGAGACAGATGGTGTAGTGAAAGCCCAGGAGAAAGCCTGATTTTGCAACCACAGGAGAAAGTCCTGAGATTGGAGTCCAGCAACTTCACAACAGGGACTTACCTGCTTCCCAGAAAAAAAGGGCCACACAGCATAGGAGGCTGAGGCACATGGCTGGCTCGGGGAGAAAGCAGAGCAGCGGCTTTTTCTCTAAGGCGCCTCATCCCCTTCAGCACCTCCTTGTGGCGTGGTCGGTTTCTGTGGTCATCACAGTCCCAGGGTACCTGAGACTCTAACATTTCTTAGGCTTAGGGGAGGGAAAGCTGGTAAAACAACTAGCTTGAATTTTAAACTGCTTCAATTTTTTTCCTGAATCTTCTCTTTCATTATCTTCTAAATAAAACCACACATCATTAATTTATTTGCTTTTCAGATTTGTCAGTTTGCCTCCTCCCATCCTCACTTCCCTCTCAGGCAAGGAAACATACAACTTGCCATATGTCAATCACAGCTCTTCTACCGCACTTACAAAAGCATACAGCCGCTATTTAAATTAAACGTTGAACTTAAAAAATTACATTTCTGTTGAATATGCAATGCATCTGAAAGTGAAAGTGAAAGTCGCTCAGTCCTGTCCGACTCCGCAAGAAGATGGGAGAGCAGATCTCACATTCCCGTCTCTGCAGCCAAGGGACTCAGNAAAAATTACATTTCTGTTGAATATGCAATGCATCTGAAAGTGAAAGTGAAAGTCGCTCAGTCCTGTCCGACTCCGCAAGAAGATGGGAGAGCAGATCTCACATTCCCGTCTCTGCAGCCAAGGGACTCAGGCACATATGTGATTAAGAATAAAGAAACAGGGCTGTCTCAGGTGTGAGGTGCATGGCGCTCATGGGGAAAGGTGATTGGGAAAAGGTATGGCAGTCCTGATCCTGCACAGGGGTAATTAAGCTTACAAGTCTCTGCAGGTTCATAAATGAAGTCTCTCAGCATGATCTGAGGGTGAAGGTTCTGGTTCTCTAATGGTAAAAGTCACCAAGCGGACACTTGCTTACTTCCAGCTGGAGGGTCTCTGGTTCTGTCCCTTCCTAACCAGCTCAACCGGAAGTAGACACAGTCGAGCTACAGGCAGCTGACTCCAGGTCCTGGAAAACAAGTGGGACAAACATCTCCTTGTTGAGACTTACCCCTTGGAGGCTATGCAAGGCTTAAAAGGACTGAAGGCAGGTGAGGGGGCTTTGACTAATCATTACCCACAGTTGTACAGCCACTATTTAGAGATCTCACTTGAGTTCCATGCAGCACCCAACAACTTCTCAGATGGGAGGTCAGTCTGTGCCTGCACTTCGTGCTCAGAGTTTTACAGAAAGACTCGCATCACCCCCTAGTGGTCAGTTTTTGCAACTCTTCTTCNTGGGACTACATTCTCATATCTTTCTTTATAAACCAAGCTGTAATATTTCTCTATACCTGGGAATATAAAACTTGAGTGGTAGGGTCACCACGTTAACTTTACATACTCAGACAAGATGCTTTCCAAATTCATTAAATCAAATGACCTCAAGAACATTTTATCGCGTGTTTTCTAGTGTTACACATCGAGGACTCACCTAGCACAATTCTTTTGCCAGTCTATTCGGGTAAAATGGTATCTGAGTGTCGTCTTAGTTTGCACTTTTAAGGAGGCTGAATACATTTTTTTCTGTTTATAGGCCACTAGTGTTTTCTGTACACGGCTATGCTCATATTTCTTTTTGGTTTAGTAGCTCCTACTTATCTGTAACAGTTCTTCTATATTCTGGTCACCAAATTTTGTCAGTTACATTTGCTACCAATACCTTTTGATTTTGTGGCTTGTGTTTCACTGTTTGTAATTTTTAAAAAATATGTTTATGTTTTTCTTTGGCTGCTCAGGGTCTTGGCTGTGGCACACCAGCTCATGGTTACAGCCTGTGGGGGGCCACCTCGTGTGAAGAGCTGACTCATTGGAAAAGACNTAATTTTTAAAAAATATGTTTATGTTTTTCTTTGGCTGCTCAGGGTCTTGGCTGTGGCACACCAGCTCATGGTTACAGCCTGTGGGGGGCCACCTCGTGTGAAGAGCTGACTCATTGGAAAAGACCTGATGCTGGGAGGGATTGGGGGCAGGAGGGGAAGGGGATGACAGAGGATGAGATGGCTGGATGGCATCACTGACTCGATGGATGTGAGTCTGAGTGAACTCCGGGAGTTGGTGATGGACAGGGAGGCCTGGTGAGCTGTGATTCATGGGGTTGCAAAGAGTCAGACATGACTGAGTGACTTCACTGTGGGGTCTAGTTCCTTGGCCAGGGATGGAACCTGGGGCCCCTGCACTGAGAACACTGAGTCTTAGCCACGGACCCCAGGAAAGTGCCTGGAGTGTTTTTTATTTTTATTTATAATTTAGTTGGGTCTATGTTCTTTTTATGGAGTGTACACATTTAATTCTTTATAAGCAACGCTTTCATACTCCAAGGTCATAAAGATAAATTCACAAGTTATTTATCAAACAGCGGACATTTTGAATGTTGCACTAAAGCATTTAATTCTTTTGTAATGCATGGAATTTTAATTTTAAAAATCTTTTATAACAACTTGTCCCAGAAGAACATTTTGTGTCGTGCCTTATTCCTCTGTATACATGCAGTGATGATTCTATCATATATAATATGCTAATATAAGCCTGCTGCCCTTTCAAGTCTATGATTTTCCATTTGTAAATTCTTATGCCTTTTTAATTGTCCTAAATTAGGAAATGGTTTGGTGATTCAAAGAGGAACCACTTCGTTTTCTACTTGTTCAATATTATCTTCCCTGTTCTCTCTATTCCACATAAGTTTCAGTTTACTTTCATCAAATTTCATGAAAATACCTATTGTGATTTTGTTTTGTGCTGCACTGAATTCATAGATAATAGTGCAGAAACACTACTGGTTTAATTTTTTCATGATCATGGTATAAATCTTCACTTATTTCAGATTTTTAAATGTTTTCCTTTAAGATTTAATATTTTTCTGTATTAAAGTCTCATTTACCTAATCAATTTGTTTTTATGTATTTTATATGTTATTTTAGAATTTGTAAATGGTCTTTCCCTAAACATATTTTAAACTGTTTGTTGCTAGAATATAGAAATAAACTGACTTTTTATATTCATGTTAAATTCAGTACTTATTAAATTTATTGTTGTTAATATGCAATACTTCTCTAGATTCCTTTGGTTCTTCTAAATTTGCCATCTGTCTTTAATCACTTTCCCCCCTCCTTTTCTTATTCACACTCTTTTCTCTTGTTCTGCTGGTTTGAAATTCAGCACAATCTTGACTAGAAATTGTGGTCACCTTCATTTACTTATTCATCAGCTATGTTTGACATAGACAACTACAGATACTGGATATGTGGTAGATGCTATGGGGGTTACAAAGTGTAACATTAGATCTTACTATTAAAGGAGTTACTGGCATGCCAGGGTATCTGCAAATCATTATCCCAGATGCTACTGGACCAGGTTCATCTTGGCTGACCCACAGGAAGACAAGACACTAGATGCCCATGTTTGGAGCAAGAAGAGGTTTGTTTGCACAGCAGCGAAGCAAGGAGATGAGAGATCTTATGCCCAGTTTGTAACTGGGTTGTTTTGTGTTTTTTTAAAATGGAATTGCCTGAACTGTTTAGATATTTTGGATACTAATGCTTTACTGGTGTTATTTTTTGCAAATATTTTCTTCCATTTATTAGGTTGGATTTTTGTTTCGACTTTTTTTTATCTCTTCTTCTTTTTTTTTTTTCTGTGAGAAGATTTTACTCTTCATTAGGTCCCGTTTGTTTATTTTTGCTTCTGTTTCATTTCTTTGTGGAGACAGATCAAAAGCTACATTGCTACAATAGATGTCAAAGAATGTTCTGCCTGGGTTTTCTGGGAGTTTTATGGTTTGTGGCCTTACATGTTGGTCTTTGATCCATTTTGAGTTTATATTTGTGTATGGTGTGAGAAAATGTCGTAATTTCATTCTTTTATGTAGTTGTCCAGTTTCACTAGTACTATTTATTGAAGAGGAAGTTGTTTCCAAACTGTATATTCTTGCATTCTTTGGCATAGTTTAATTGACCATACATGCTTGGGTTTATTTCTGGGCTTTCCATTCTATGTCCATTATAGCTTTGAGCATTCACTGACATCAGAGATTGTACTATCTCTAGCTTTGTTCTTTTTTCTCTTGATTGCTTTCATTATCTGGGGTCTTATGTGGTTTTATAACAAGTTTAGAACTATTTGTTTTAGTTCTGTTCATAGGCACTTTGATAGAGACTACAGTAAATCTGTAGTACAGACCTTTTAACAATATTAATTGTAGAACTGGCCAATGGGAAAAATAAGAAAAGTACTCACAGACTTGACCAGCAGAGAGGCAGCATCCACATTTTTCTTTGCCAATCATGTGCTTTGCCAAGTATTCTCCTTAATTATTCTTAACTCACTAGCTTATTTTCATAAGCAAAATGTATTTCTTCTTAACTTTAACAATATGTTTGATTTCGTCTCTTTTACTTTCAAGCAGAGCAGTACTAACAGTTGGGCACACAGAAAATGAGGCTGCTTGTATGATCTCAGTTTTGGTTGCTGGTAAACACTAACTTCTGGAAAAGGTCCTTTTCTATAAACCTCTATACTGAGGCTGAGACATCAGCTGAGAAATGGAAAGACTGAATCAAAGTAGGAACATACAAAGTCTTCACAGAAAATATTTTAATAAATAAATTCCTTATGAGTATTAAAAAATGCATTCATAATATATCTCTTAAAATAATTTCAGGGAAAACTAAGAAAAATTCAACAACATATGTGCAGAACATGATTGATAAAGAAAAATATACAAAGCAATAGTGAGAGCAGTTAAAAGGACCTCAGTAAAATGCCACGGGGGATGTTTGGGGATGGTGGAAATGTTCTGTGTCTTGATTGTCATGCTGGTTACATGGGTGTAAAAACATCAAAATACATCAATATGTGCCTAAAATGGGTGTATTTTGTTGTGGGCATGTTATGCCTCGAAGATGCTTTTAAAAGTTGCACGACTGCAGGAATCTGGACGAAGGGAGCTGCTGAGTTTCTCGCTCAGTTTCTCTGGCAGGGACAGCTGAGAGAAGCGGTGACGAACCCTGAGGGGTCTCTGGGTCTGGATCAGTGAATGTGCAGAGCCAGGAGATCAGGGTGCCCAGGGAAGACAGATGACCTGCTGATTATCCTTATTCCTGAAGGCACAGCTTTATCAGGTGAAAAACACAGAACTACATGTCTTAATAAGATTGTTATTAATCCACCAAGGTCACATCCTGCCAGATACCCTGCCAACTGGGGAATCTGAGACCCCTTACAGCTTCCTGCCCCGTCCTTGGGTTTGCGTTCCCACCAGCTGTTTTCCACCTCCCCTTCTGCTCATCCTGTGTTACCATTTACAGATTTTTTTCCTTCTGGCTAATGCTCTTTCAAGGTGGGTTTCTGTTAGTTCCTACCCTCGTATGACACCACTGATTTCCTGAGCTGGGTCCACGCTGAGTTTGTGCTCTAAGAAGAGCTGACGTGCAGCACTGTGGACTGGCTGCTGGCACAGAAATACAGAGCTGAGTCCGCTGCCTCGGTGGACTTGATTTCCAGGCTGCAGGGTGAGTTTTGGGGGCAGTCAGCTGAAAATCGCTGTTTGAACATGGCTGTATCTTCCACAATGTTTTGCTTCTGCAAGTAAACCAAAAATTCTAATGCTTCTTCCTGCTTCTTTCGATACCAGTATACATGAACGTGTCCTTTTATGGGGACACAATCCATCTTTGCTTTCTGGTCTTTTCCTTTGACCAGATGACTGGGACTCTGGGTGACCTCAGTATCCATGGAGCCTGTAAGGAGAGAAAGTACAGTGAAAGCCCAGGAGAAACCCTGATTTTGCAGCCACAGGAGAAAGTCCTGAAACTGGAATCCAATGAATTCACCTCACCTGCTCCCCAGAAGGAAATAAAAAAAGCCACATAGCACAGNGAGAAAGTACAGTGAAAGCCCAGGAGAAACCCTGATTTTGCAGCCACAGGAGAAAGTCCTGAAACTGGAATCCAATGAATTCACCTCACCTGCTCCCCAGAAGGAAATTAAAAAAGCCACATAGCACAGAAGGCTGAAGCACATGGCTGGCTCAGGGAGAAAGCAGGGCAGGGACTGTTTCTCTAAGGCTCCTCATCCCCCTTCAGCTCCTCCTTGTGACGTGATTACTTTTCGTGGTCATCATATGAGACTAGCTTTGCACAGCCTGGGAGGGCAGAGAAAGCTGGTTAAACAACTGGTGTGAATTTCAAACTACTTTAATTTTATTTTTCCTGATTCTGCTCTTTCACTATTTCTTTAAAAATAAAAGTTATTTACATATTAACAATCAATTTCCTTTTTTAACTTGTAGATTTGCCTCCTCCCTTCCCTCTCAGACAATGAACAGCTTGCTGTTTATCAATCATAGTTTCCACTGCACATAAAAATCATATATCTGCCTCTTTAAATTAAAAAGTTAAATGTTGAACTTATGCAAAATAATATTTATGATGAATATGCAAAGCATTTAGGGAAAAAATAAAATGAATCCTCTTGTTTGAATCAATTAGCTTAGCAGTTAGATTAGCAGTAAGAATTTTTAAGCCACTGTCTTATTTTTATAGACTTTATTGTTTTTCTACCTTCTCCATGTAACTACACTCCTGAAGTTCATATTTTTATTCACTTCTTTTCATTACAGTTTTTCTCATTTACGTAAGAATCTGAAAATTTTGTATTAGTCAGTGTTGTATGTCTTTTAAATTTTTTGTGGGAGTTCTTTTTTTAGCCATGCTGTTTTTTTATTCAACATATGCCATGATATTAAATCATGTTGTCTCATGTAGTTTTAGATAAATCAGTTTCACTAATATGTAGTATTCCATTTATTAGTTTGCAATCTATTATCCATTTAACCTCATGCACCCTACTTGGCTTTTTTTCACCCAGATTTTAATGCTACTACAAATAGGACTGTATTCTTACACAATTCTTTACATACTTAGGTGTAAAGTTTCTCTATACCTGGGATTGTAAAAATTGAGCCGTAGGGCACCTTGTCTATTTTACATAGCACGACAAAATGGTTTCCAAATTAATTAAGCAAATAAATAGTCCCACAACAGTTTATGACCTAAATTCAAATGTTCCTCATCGAGCACTCAACTGGCATGTACTGTTCTTTTACTTTTGTCAGTCTATTACGTTAAAGTGGTATCTCACTGCAGCTTTAGCTTGCATTTTTATGACTGCTACGGAGATTGATATTCTGAATTAATACATTTATAGGCCACTGGTCTTTCTGTACATTGCTCTTTTCTCATATTTTTGGTAGATTAACTATCATTTATTTGTAACAGTTCTTCATATATCTCAGATACTAAACTTTGTTATTTACATTATGCTAGTATCTTTTCAATTTGTGACTTGTGTTTTAACTCTTTATAAATTTTTTGTTGATATTTCTTATTTAGTAAAGTCTATCTTTTTTTAGGGGGGAGGTGTGAATTCTTTAATTCTTTATAAGCAACGTTTCCATAGCTCAAGTTCATAAAAATATATTCCTATAACATTTACCAAATAGTTAATAATTTAAATGTTGCATTTAAACATTTAATCCTTAAAAAACTTTTTTTTCTTATGTTGTGAGAAAGAGTTTAGATTAATTTTTCTTCCTGTGAAGAACTACTTGTCCCAGAAGAATTTGTATATTGCATTACTCCCCTACATACCTGCAGTGGTGGCTTTACCATATATTAAGTGCCTATATATGAATAGTGCTATTTTAAATTTATGATTTTCCATTTTTCCACTTAGCTGTACAAAATTATAACATAACTTGATGATTAGATTGCAAATTCATATCACTTTGTAGTTCTTTAATATTATCTTGAGTATTCTTTCCTCTTTTTTCCACTTAAATTTTGACTGCTTTTGTCAAATTTCATGAAATTCCTTTAGTGACTTTGTTTAGTGCTATAGAGAATACGTAGATGATAGTGTTGAAACTGGAATACTTTTAGTACTAGTTTAACTCATTCACAGCTATCTGTAAGGCCTCCCCAGACAGCCATTTTGTTTTTTTGCATTTCTTTTCCATGGAGATGATCTTGATCCCTGTCTCCTGTACAATGTCATGAACCTCATT
>SJYW01010781.1:0-53306 GCA_006410735.1 Raphicerus campestris
GACTGAATGACTTTACTTACTTACTCACTTAGGCTTATTTATCTAAACGGCTTCACCACGAGGTAGAGCGGAGAGCACAAGAGTTATGCTCCTCGGAAACTGCTGGCTTGCTGGTTCCCGTGCACCTGCTGGGCTCCCTTCCGCTTTCTCGCTTTCTCGGAGTGGATCTGGACCTAGATCCCCAGGGCTCTTGTTTGCAGCTTCTGGTCTCCATCGCAGAAAGCACAGCTCAGCTTACAAGACATGTCTGCTGCTCCTCACTTTCTAGAGAAAGTTGAAAAGTTCCTCGATTCTCACTCGCCCCTACCTGCTTGCTCTATCTCTTCTAGCACCGCTTTTTTCTGTATGAGATGCTTGCACGCGGCTCGCGGCTCGCCTCTGGCTGCGTGTCACACGTGGAGCCTTGAATCAGTGGCACTTTCGAGGTGTGGAGTCTCGCAGAGGAGGAGAGTGTTTGGGAAGCGGCTCACTCGGAGTATGTAAAAAAATACNGCTTGCACGCGGCTCGCGGCTCGCCTCTGGCTGCGTGTCACACGTGGAGCCTTGAATCAGTGGCACTTTCGAGGTGTGGAGTCTCGCAGAGGAGGAGAGTGTTTGGGAAGCGGCTCACTCGGAGTATGTAAAAAAATACTTCAACTATTGCCTTGATTACAATGTAGAGTGTGATTTTAAATATGATTTTGTGTTCTTGAAACTGGCTGTGATCTGGCTACTCAGGGTCAGGCAAGCCCTGTCAAGGTCCACGGTCAGATGGCAGTGAAATCACGGGCGTCTGCCCTTGAGGGTTTTCTCAAGTTCAGGGGCGTTACTTCTCCCCAAATATGACAATCCACTTTTTGTTCCTCTTGGCTCTGCAAGCCAGAGCGAAGGATTTTCTTTTTGTTTATATCCAAGGAGGAAATTCTAAACTTTGCCTTTCTTCTTTCCTATATATAAACATATTTCTTGATTCTAATATTTGTATAAAGAAAGCAAAGGAAGCTGATTCGGAAATAGACATAATCCAAGTATTTAAAAGTGTTCAGAATGTTTCCCCTCCCCCATTTTAAACAGGCACATGTCGGTTTTTACTAGGTGCCTAAATTAAGAACAAAATGCTTGGAAAAATAGTAGCAGAGCCATTATGAGTGGCTTACGTGTGCCTAGCTTTGGGGCAATGAACTTGGTTTTTATTCTGTTTGGTTCAGGTAGAGGGACCAGATTCATTTATTCTTTTTCTTGCTCAGTTCTTAATTTCTTTCCAGCCTTGAGGTTTTGCCTTCATAATAGTCTTGGAGCGTGGTGATAAATAGAAGCTCTATTTAACTCTGTGGTTTTGTGTTAGGGTGGCAGTTCCTGACGAATCTTGTCACCTCTGTCAGCATGGAATTTTTGTTTCCAATTATAACGAGTCTCTAAATAATTTGAAAGAACAATAATTAGATCTGAGTTTATTTTTTACTTGCTGTGTGTGGTCTTATCCTGTAGTCTTCTAATTTAATCAAGTTAAGTTATTTCTAAGCTCCTAATTTGTACTTTTTCTGTGCTGAAATGCTGACATGTTATTGACCTGATTCTGTAACTTTTGCCATCACGGGCTTATCTACCTTAGACGTTGTTTCTTTTTATCCTGTCATTTTCTCTGCACAGCTGGTCCTTTCTCCAGACCACCCATCTGGACTTAAGGTTTCGGATTTTCTGTCCCATAACACAGTCTTGGAAACTGAAATGGACATTTAATTGGTAGGGTCCAAGATATTAGGTCTGCCTCATTAATTGAGCCATTCAAATATACTTAAATGAACCCTGGGCTGACCTCTCCTCTACTCCAAGCATCATTGGATATTTGATTATTTTACACCTGTCAGCAGGAGTCAGGAGGGAAGAGCTGCTGAGTCCATCAGCTGGGCAGGTCTCTAGGCAGCACAGCTTTGAAGCAACAGTGAAACCGCATATGGAACTAAACGCTGAATGTGGACTGAGTTATCTGCGACCCCACTTGGGTGGAAGCGCATCAGTGTAGGCTTTTCTCACAGTCTCTTCTTGAGTCACCTGGTGGCGATGTATTGAGAGAAACAGTAATGCATTCTTTTTTTTTTTAAATCTGTCAAATAAGGACTGTGATATCCATTTTGCTCAATGGGTGGCTATGAGCAATTACAAATAATATGTAAAATAGCCAGTGGGAATTTGCGATGTGACACAGAGAACTCAACCCAGTGTTCTGTGACAACCTAGAGGGCTGGGATGGGGTGGNTAATTTAATCAAGTTAAGTTATTTCTAAGCTCCTAATTTGTACTTTTTCTGTGCTGAAATGCTGACATGTTATTGACCTGATTCTGTAACTTTTGCCATCACGGGCTTATCTACCTTAGACGTTGTTTCTTTTTATCCTGTCATTTTCTCTGCACAGCTGGTCCTTTCTCCAGACCACCCATCTGGACTTAAGGTTTCGGATTTTCTGTCCCATAACACAGTCTTGGAAACTGGAATGGACATTTAATTGGTAGGGTCCAAGATATTAGGTCTGCCTCATTAATTGAGCCATTCAAATATACTTAAATGAACCCTGGGCTGACCTCTCCTCTACTCCAAGCATCATTGGATATTTGATTATTTTACACCTGTCAGCAGGAGTCAGGAGGGAAGAGCTGCTGAGTCCATCAGCTGGGCAGGTCTCTAGGCAGCACAGCTTTGAAGCAACAGTGAAACCGCATATGGAACGAAACGCTGAATGTGGACTGAGTTATCTGCGACCCCACTTGGGTGGAAGCGCATCAGTGTAGGCTTTTCTCACAGTCTCTTCTTGAGTCACCTGGTGGCGATGTATTGAGAGAAACAGTAATGCATTCTTTTTTTTTAAAAATCTGTCAAATAAGGACTGTGATATCCATTTTGCTCAATGGGTGGCTATGAGCAATTACAAATAATATGTAAAATAGCCAGTGGGAATTTGCGATGTGACACAGAGAACTCAACCCAGTGTTCTGTGACAACCTAGAGGGCTGGGATGGGGTGGGAGATGAGAGGGAGGTTCAAGAGGGAGGAGATGTATGTGTACCTGTGGCTGAGGCGTGTTGATGCCTGGCAGAGGCCAACATAATGTTGCAAAGCAATTATCTTCCAATAAGAAAATAAAACAAACAAAGAAGAATATAAACATAGCTCTCAAATAGTCTGAATGTCCATAAAAATTCCTGAAAGCAATCTTAACACTTTCATTGAGATTACGATTTTTACATCATACAATTCACCATTTTAAAGTATACAATTCAGTGATTTTCAGTACTTTTACAACTATGTGTAATCTCACCATGATCTACTTTAGGTCATTTTTTATCACCCTCCAAAGTAGCCCCACACTGGCTTGCAGCCACTCTCCACCCTCACGCCCCAAGTCTTTAGCAGCTCCTAATCTTTTTGTCTCTATGGATTTCCGTATTTTAGACATCTCATAACCAGAATCATACAATTTGTGATCTTTTGCGATTCGCTTCTTGCACTTAGCATAATGTTTTCAAAGTTTATTCATGTTGAACCTTTTCACTGTGTGGTACTGGCTTCCCAGTGGCTCAGTGATAAGAATCTGCCTGCCCACGTAGGAGAGGCATGCGATACAAGTTTAATTCCTCAGCTGGGAAGATCCCTTGGAGGAGGAAATGACAACCCACTCCAGTGGTCTTGCCTGGAGAATCCCAGGAACGGGGGAGCGTGGTGGGCTGCTGTCTATGGGGTCACACAGAGTCGGACACGACTGAAGCAACTTAGCAGCCAGTATTCTTGCTTAGATAATTCCATGGACAGAGGAGCCTAGCATGCTACAGCCCATATGGGGTCACAAAGAGTTGAACACGACTGAACACACACACATACCCACATGCATGTATCATTTTTACAGACATACCACAATGTGTGAACCCATTCACCTACTGATGGGCATTTAGACTCGTTCCAGTTTTTGGCTATTAAAAGTAACGCCACTGTGGACAGTAGTGCACATTTTTTAATTGGGTCAAATGCATGCCATTCTCCTAAGTAAATACTTAGACGTTAACTGGCTAAATTAAATGGCTGTGTGTTAGTCGCTCAATCATGTCTAACTCTTTGAGACCCCAGACTGTAGCCTGCCAGGCTCCTCTGTCCAAGGAATTCTCCAGGCAAGAATACTGGAGTGACTTGCCATGACTTTCAACAGGGAAATCTTCCTGACCCAGGGATCAAACCTGGGTCTCCTGCACTCTCAGGCAGATTCTTTACCATCTGAGCCACTGGTGTATTAAATGGTTAACACATATTTACTTACTCAAGAACTGTAATCTCAACATATTCACAGATCTAGCCCCCACTTAGGGAATTATACAGAGCGCAAACACCAGGGAACTAGAATGTTAAGGACCATCTTAGAATTCTTGTCTAACATAGGCAAGATGTATCATCCTTTTAAATGTTTCAGTGGATTCCACTTGTTGAAATTTTGTTTAGAATCTAGGCACCTACGTTCATGAGGTGTTTAGGCCTGTTGCTTTCTTGTGACAACTTTATCTTTTTCTTATAAAGGCAATTGTAGTCTCAAAGAATTACCTGGGAAGTACCATTTTAATTCCTTCCTCTTGTCCATTCAGGAATGTTTTGGGTAAAACTAGAGTCATTTCCTTCTTAAGCATGTGATCAAATTCACTGGCAAAGCCACCTGGATTTGGAGTTTTCTTTGTGGGGAGACATTTAATTACACATTTAATTTCTTTAATGGATATGAGATTCTCTAATTTATCTGTTATGAGAGAGAATGAGCATAATGTGCTTTGATAGTTTATCTTTTTCAAGGAATTTGTCCAGTTCATCTCCTTTGTTGAATTTATTGGTATAAATCTTAGGTAAGAAATACTTATAACACTAGTAAATGTAGAATCGATACTGATAGCTCTTTTCTTCCATATCGATATTAGTAGTTTGTCTTTTCTCTTGATCAGTTTGTCAAACATTGACTTTTCTCAAAGAAATAGCTTGCAGTTTCATTGATTTACTGCATTGGTTTTCTGTTTTCTATTTCAATAATTTCCACTTTGATCTTTATTTCCACTGCTTACTTGGAGTACTGTCTCTATTTTACTCTCTTTAATATTTTAGTTGAAGATGGAAGCTTCAGCTCTTGATTTGAGATTGACCCCTTTCTTAAAATGATAATTTTTATTATAAATTTTTCCCTAAGTAAATCTGTGTCATCTCAGATTCTGATATTTATTTTCCTCAATTCAATAGTATTTTCTATTTTTACTTTTGATATCTTGGAAGTATTTTCAAATATCTAGAGAGTTTTCAGAAATCTTTCTACTATTGACTTTTACTTTGAGTACAATGGAATTATATTATCTCTTTATGATTTAATCTTTTTAAGTATAATGAGACATGTTTTCTAGCCCAGAAAGTGGACTATATTGGTAAACGCTTAACGAACACTTAATAAGAGTGTATATTCAACCAGCACGGCCTGCTGCTCATGCAGGAATAGTATGACTCTGCCCAGTGTTGTGTGGCAGCCTGGATGGGAGGGGAGTTTGGGAAAGAATGGGTACATGTATATGTATGGAAGAGTCCCTTCATTGTTCACTGAAATTATCATGACATTGTTAATCAGATATACCCCAATATAAAATTAAACGTTTTAAAAAAAGGAAGAATGTGTATTCTGATGCTGTTGGCTAGACTGTTCAACAAACATCAATGAGCTCAAGTTGGCTGATAATATTAGGTAAATCTTCAATATCCATTACACATAGTTGTTCTGTTCATTACTGAGAAGAACATTCGAATCTCAATTACAGTGAGAGATTTTGTTTATCTCATTGCAGTTCTAGGTGTTTTTGCTTTATATATTTTGAAGCCCAGAGCAAAGTCTTCTGTTATAATTATAGCCTCCTCTTTACCATATAGCCGTCTTCTCTGGTATTGCCCAACCTAAAATCAACATGTGAAATGTGTTGTAGGCTGGTCAGAATATCGTACGAAAAAGGCAGTGAGACTTGAGGCATTCTTGTTCTCCAGGTGTTGTTCATATAACCAAACCTTCATTCCCTGTATCCACTACACTTGAAATACTTTTCTTCTTATTTTTTTTTTTAACATTTATAGCCTCTATTTTTATTTATTTATTTATTTGATTTGGTTTATAACAAATCCCATTAGTGACACTGACCACCCAATAGTAGATAGCGAGAGGGGGATATTCAAGCTGGATGTGTTTAGATGTTCATGCAAATAGTGGGGAAGAGGCCGCACTCACCCACTGCTCCTTGCGACCCGAGTGGCCATGCTTCTAGAACAGCACTTCATGCAGATTGTTTAGTTTAGTTTTTTTTTTAATGATTCTAGTTGCTGCGACAAATCTCTTCTGTATCACAGGCCATCTACTGGAAGGTTCTCTCTGCCTCTTCCAAAAGCATGATAAAATACATCACCGTACTTGGAAAACAAGCAAAAGTTTTTATTAAGAACTGTNGTTTAGTTTAGTTTTTTTTTTAATGATTCTAGTTGCTGCGACAAATCTCTTCTGTATCACAAGCCATCTACTGGAAGGTTCTCTCTGCCTCTTCCAAAAGCATGATAAAATACATCACCGTACTTGGAAAACAAGCAAAAGTTTTTATTAAAGAACTGTTTAAGATTATTTCTTACCCATGTGTGTATAGGCTGAAAAGGAAATTTTCAGAAATAAGGACCATTAAAACGGAAACCAGTGTAGTTTTATATATATATATAACTATATATGTATATACACACTTAAGATTTCATTTCTTGGGGCAAATAATTTTTCTTTATTTCAACTGACTTTTCAATTTATAATTTTAACCCAGAGTATAGATTTAAATTTAATTAAAATAATGTACACAATAATTACTTTTCTGCATAACATAACCTAGAGACATACCTCAGAGGCAACTTACTGGGAAACTGGCAAAACTTTCTTTTTGGGGGCAGTAAAGATTAGCTTTCTCTGAGTAGTTGATCTAGACTAATAATTAAGTTCAGTGATGACATAAAAATAAGAAATAAGGAATTACTAGGAGGTGGTTTTCAAATGTCTGTGGCTTGTAGGAATATTGTGTGGTTTGTCACTGCCAGCGGGACGAAGGAACAGATTTAAGGTCACTTAAAACTGTATTTTAACTGAGACGGGTAAGTACGTAGGAAAGCTGTTTCCTGTATACAGACAGGCATAGCTGGTCTGGTTGCCTATCATCTGATCACTGTTTGGGAAAGGCGCTTCCCACATGGCGCTAGTGGTAAAGGACCCACCTGCCAATGCAGGGAGCTTGATGAGATGTGAGTTTGATCCCTGGGCCAGAAGATCCCCTCAAGGAGAGTATGGCAACCCACTCCAGTATTCTTGCCTGGAGAATCCCATGGAGACAGGAGCCTGGCAGGCTACAGTCCTTGGGGTCACAAAGAATTGGACACGATTGACGCAATTTAGCATGCATGCATATAGGAAAGATATTTATCTTAAAGTCAATTCCATTTTTTAATGTCACTTATGGTGATACTCAGAGAAGGCAATGGCACCTCACTCCAGTACTCTTGCTGGCAAATCCCGTGGATGGAGGAGCCTGGTAGGCTGTAGTCCATGGGGTCCCTGAGAGTCGGACACGACTAAGTGACTTCCCTTTCAGTTTTCACTTTCATGCATTGGAGAAGGCAATGGCAACCCACTCCAGTGTTCTTGCCTGGAGAATCCCAGGGACGGGGGAGCCTGGTGGGCTGCCGTCTATGGGGTCGCACAGAGTCGGGCACGACTGAAGCGACTCAGCAGCAACTTAGCAGCAGCAGCATGGTGATACTGTCAGGAATTCTATATCCGGATATCTCATTGTTATCTTAGCTTCAAAACATATTTGTATTTTTAATTTGCTTTGGCATTCTAAAGTAGTATTGGGAAGATAATGTTACTAATATCAATAGCAACGTTAAAACTAATGATATATAATCTGTTTGAGTGACCGGAGACCATAACCTAGAGACTAATGAGCCATTCCCTGTATATCAAACAATGTGTCTCACTGACATCTGAGCAGAGCTCAAAACGAATCAGCTCTGTCAGTCACTAACCAATGTGCAACTCACACTAGGCACGGTGGTGAAGACAAGTCGTAGAGAGGCCATGATCTCCCAAAGCTGTCTTTTGGGCCCAAGAAGCCAGCTAGTTATTAATACTTGACCACGCACAGCAGATGCCAATAACAAGGTTCCACAGGGCCCGATGGCAGTAGCATATCCAGTGGGTACAGAGCTCAGAGACTCAGATTACCCTGGCATCGGGTGGTGAGGATTGGGAGGATACCGGAGCTCCAGGAGGAGGCAAGGAGCTGGGCTTCAAAGGGTGAACAGTTCAGGAGTTCATTGCATCTGACATGGAGGTTTGGAGGACAGTGAGATGGAAAGAGGCAGAGATTCCAAGCGGAGGGCCAGGAAGTAAATGTGCTCAGATGTCCACATGCAAGGTTTGAGGTCATTCTCCCCCAACCCCACCTCTACCTTGGAGGGCAGAGACCCCCCCCGCCCCGCCCCAGGAACCAGAGATGTGCTGGGGGTTCAGTGGGGAGGGGTGAGCAGAGATGCAGTCCCCGTTGGCCCCCAAGCAGGCGTGGCGAGAACAGAGAAGCCTCAAACTCAGGGGAAGTTCTGAAGTCTTTGACTCCAGGGGATGAAAGATGGCAATCAAGGGCATGAGACAGTTACTGCGATGAGAACCAATAGATTTGTTACCTGAGTGTTAGTAAATAGTAGGCTGCTGCTGCTGCTAAGTCACTGTAGACTCTGTGCAATCCCATAGATGGGGGCCCACCAAGCTCCCCCGTCCCTGGGATTCTCCAGGCAAGAACACTGGAGTGGGTTGCCATTGCCTTCTGCAATGCATGAAAGTGAAAAGTGAAAGTGAAGTCACTCAGTCGTGTCTGACTCTTAGCAACCTCATGGACTGCAGCCCACCAGGCTCCTCTGTCCATAGGATTTTCCAGGCACGAGTACTGGAGTGGAGTGCCATCACCTTCTCCAAGGAAATAGTAGGAGACCAGTCTAATTTATTTTATCTTAAAGGAGGAGGGGGTGAAAGAACCAACAGAGTAGGTTTCAGTGTACAGCCATAAGGAGCAGCAGTGTTGTCTTCTCAACCTATGTGGTAAGGCCTGATGTTTTGAAGACTGGTATTTTACATCTTAAATACCCATTATCTAAATCGTGGGTCCACAAACTTAGGCCAGGTAGGAAATATTTTAGGCTTGGTTGGCCAAGGGCAAAATCAAATATGGGATGTGGATACTTCTATAACATGAAAGAAAACACACTGGTGCAATTTTTTGATGAAATTCAAAATATAATTGAGTCTGGTATTCTGTAATACTGGTCTACTTATGGGGAGGGAAGTATTTTTGAAGGCATGTTTTTCCTACCTGGAGTTAGTGTGCACTCTCAGCAAATCAACAGCAGACATTCGTCTCTATGAACTGTTCTTAGAAACAGGAGAAAGGAGGGCTAGATTTGGTCCACAGGCTGTCGTTGCTGAGTTTGTTGAACCAGGTACAAAAAAAAAAGAGGTTTATCTTATCAGCACATTTCCTAGAATGCAATGAATAGAATGAGATGACATTATTGGTGAAAATGAATTAAATGTGATGGGGGCAAGTTGGGGTAATAGGGTAATGAACCCTCACAAAGAAATCGCAAAGGAAAGCTTTTTAACCTTCAGGTTGATTCCATGAGAACCAAGAATCAGAATAACTGTAAGCTCCCCTTGATACTAAATTGAATTTTTACTTCATCCTCAGTAATCATTTTAATAATTGATTGCATTTTACACGTACCCTTTCATGATTCTTAAGTTCCAAAAAAGTGCAAATAGTCACAAATTTCATTGACCTTCTTCTTGGTACACGAAAAGAATGGAAAGAGTTGTCTAAATGCTATGACTCTTAATGGGGTACATATTTTGACTGCTGGGTTACAAATTTGTTTGTGTGTATTGGGGAGGGACTGGAGCCTGGAAAGTGAGGAGGAAGCAGAGTGTGAATAACAGCCACACAATAAAATGGGGTGGGGAGTGCTGGGCAGAGGCTCGCTTGAACTTGAGGCCATGACGCACCACATGTGGAAACTGCGCTGAAATATGTAGTAGACCAACGGCTACACCCCTGTTAGGAGCCTTTCATATTTATGCGCCTCACATCCGCAGCTTTGTACACATACACGAAAGTGAGGATGTGGAAAGAGTATTAGAGTGTTTATCATTTATACCCTGTGCTATCCAGTATGTTCATCCTTTTTCTTAAAAGATGAAAATTCTACTTTCACCTATATATCTTTCAACTCAATGAATTAATCTTTCCGGCCATACTCGTGTTTATTTCACTGTCATGAAGCACAGTGCTCTTGCCTGGAGAATCCCAGGGACGGTGGAGCCTGATGGGCTGCCGTCTATGGGGCTGCACAGAGTCGGACACGATTGAAGCGACTTAGCAGCAGCAGCAGCAGAGTAAAAGGGCTTCCCTGGTAGCGCAGTTGGTGAAGAATCTGCCTGCAGTGCAGGAGACCTGGGTTCGATTCCTGGGTTGGGTAGATCGCCTGGAGAAGGACATGACAACCCACTCCAGTATTCTTGCCTGGAGAATCCCATGGACAGAGGAGCCTGGTAGGTGCCTAGTCCACGGGTTGAAAGAGTCGGACACGACTTCGCGACTAAACCACCACCACCAGCACAATAAAAACTTCTCATTGCTTTAATCATTGTCTTATTTTTGTTCTCTGGTTTGCCAGTTTTGGTTTTCTGGTTTTAAATTTCGAGTGATATGAAAGAAAAAAATGTGTATCAGAATTTGAGAATTTATAAGGAAGCTAAAATGTCATCAATTTCAACTTCCCAGCCAACTAAGAATTTTCATTCTTTCGGCTCCAGCCATAATCATTTACCATTTTTATAATTGTGACTTCTTTATATTGTTCTTTCTTTTCACCTTTCACCTGCACTTTCCGATTTAAACAATTATGGAGAACAGAATAAGTGTTTATCATTTTTTTCTCTCCTTTAAACTTTCTTAACCCCAACAGCCTTCTCTCCAAGAAGATAACTTTTAGGTTCTTTACTTCTTTGTTTCCTACACAACAAAGATTTAGTTTTTCTCCAACGATTCCAGTTTCTGAGTCTTATACATAGAAATTGGAGAAGAAAACGGCACCCCACTCCAGTACTCTTGCCTGGAGAATCCGTGGACAGAGGAGCCTCGTGGGCTGCTGTCCGTAGGGTCGCACAGAGTCGGACAGGACTGAAGTGGCTTAGCATGCATGCATGCATTGGAGAAGGAAATGGCAACCCACTCTAGTATTCTTTCCTGAAGAATCCCAAGGACGGAGGAGCCTGGTGGGCTGCCGTCTATGGGAACGCACAGAGTCAGACACGACTGAAGCGACTTAGCAGCAGCAGCAGCATACATAGAAATGTATCAGTATAAAGACTGGTAGATAGATTATAAGTGAAGATGTAGATAAATGCTTATCAGTTCAGTTCATTTGCTCAGTGTATCCAACTCTTTGCGACCCCATGGACTGTAGCACTCCAGGCTTCCTTGTCTATTACCAGCTCTTGGAGCTTGCTCAAACTTGTGTCCATCGAATCAGTGATAAATGCACACATATTCACATGTGTTCCTCTGGATTCTGCTTGCTCAGAATTGATGATTGTATTCCAGATGTGTGTGAACTCTTTTTTTCCTCCTTCATATTCTAGTTGTTAACAGATACCCTCCTTACTTATGTTTGTGTAGGGACTCAGTCTTTGAAAGCAGTTACATTGTTCCCACAATTAATATAAATCACATTAATGACTTTTCTCCTTAAAGATTTTTCTTTTCTTTCTTGTATGATACCAAAGGAGTTCGTAGCCAAGAGTACTCATGGGCCTCTAGGATGAATTTCAGGGTGTCTGAGAGATCTAGAAATGACAAGCATTTCCTTCTTTATCTATTTACTATTGGATGTTCTCCTTATCAGCCTCCCGAAATCCATTTTGGAGTGAGAAAGAATATAAGTGCATAACCAATGATCTTGTTGAATATCTCCAGTAGTAGCTTGGGAGTAGTTCTGAGCATTTATTAAGTTTTATTTAATAAAGGTTATAGGATAGCTCAGTTGGTAAAGAATCCACCTGCAATACAAGAGTGTGTTCGACTCTGCGACCCCATGGACTGTAGCCTACCAGGCTCCTCCGTCCGTGGGATTTTCCAGGCAAGAATACTGGAGTGGGGTGCCATTGCCTTCTCCAGCAATACAAGAGAGCACGGTTCAATTCCTGGGTTGGGAAGATCCCTTGGAGAAGGGACAGGCTACCCACTGCAGTATTCTTGGGCTTCCCTGTGGCTCAGCTGGTAAAGAATCTGCCTGCAGTGTGGGAGACCTGGGTTCGATACCTGGGTTGGGACGATCCCCTGGAGAAGGAAAGGCTGCCCGCTGCAGCGTTCTGGCCTGGAGAGTCCTGGGACTGTGAGTCAGACACGACCGGGCGACTTTCACTTTCACTTTTCACTTTCAGTTCCAGTCTCAATATAGAAAATTCGGGGCTTGTTGCTGCTGCTGCTGCTGCTGAGTCGCATCAGTCGTGTCCGACTCTGTGTGACCCCATAGACGGCAGCCCACCAGGCTGCCCTGTCCCTGGGATTCTCCAGGCAAGAACACTGGAGTGGGTTGCCATTTCCTTCTCCAATGCAAGACAGTGAAAAGTGAAAGTGAAGTTGCTCAGTCGTGTCTGACCCTCAGCAATCCCATGGACTGCAGCCCACCAGGCTCCCCCGTCCCTGGGATTCTCCAGGCAAGAGCAGTGGAGTGGGGTGCCATTGCCTTCTCTGTTGGGGCTTGTTAGTTTTTTTAAAAGACAGTTGGATTACCCTCATGCCTCAGATCACCAGAAAATAAGAACAGTATTATCCTCACGTATTTGAAAATTAAGGAACCTGATGAGAGTGGTGTTGACCCAGTGAACTCTCCTTATTTATTTATTTTTGGCTTAATAAATAGTCCATGCTAGACTCTTTTCCAAGTCCTTTACAAGTTTTCATGCATTAAGTGCTCATGGTTCCTGCCCCATGGGCTTGTTACCATCATAATTGAAACAGAAGAGGGGAAATGGAGCCATAAGCAAGCCAGGAGTCTTGGCCAGGCTCACACACACACAGAGGGGGAAGGGCTGAAATTTGAAGGCTTCTGTCTGTAGAACTCATGGGTTTTTTTTTTTAAAGACTACATTGCTGTGTTCTGCTACTTCCCAAGAGCTGGGGAAACAGTTTGGAAAGAGGACCTGTGAAAAACGGGCAAGTTCACAAGGTTTTCCATGCCATCCCTAGAATGGGCTCCCTGGGGATTCATGGCCAAATCATTATTCTAGAGCTGGTGGTCCCACAGATGTTGGCCATTGAGCTTCCCTATAACCTTCGAGAAGTGTCAGAGAGCAGCTGTTGGAGAAGCTGAGCTTCCAGCAGCCGCTGAGCAAACACCTCCCGCTGCAGTGGGGTGACTGCCTTCAGTAGGTCAGCAGAGGCGTATCCTGGGTGGCGAGCCAGGGGCAGACCGTCTCCTCCCATCTGGGACTGGTGGTTCCAGGGGAAGGTTTGGAAGCAATAACTGATTCTAAAACACAGGAGGGTGTTAAGGCATCTTGGTGTTTATAAAAATGACACCCAGAAGCACATGTGTGCTCTTCCAATGGGGATTTAATTCAGAGCTGGTGATTAATGAAGAACTCAGACTCTGTGTATGCACAGCCGTCATGTAAACTCCATGCAGGGTGAACAAAACAGTCATTAATTTGTAGATACATTTTCTTTCTCCGTCAAACTTTCCAATGTTTCTTAAGCATGTTGTTTATATAAAATTTATTTATAGCGGATTTTTACCCTCCCTCAGTAATCACTGAAGAGAGAGATATATAAACAGGAAATGTCTCCCTTTAATTCCAGCTAACACCTTTGTTATTTATACTAGCATGCATAAGTCTCTCTTTATGACATAACATCTGTTGCTGGAAGAATGGCTTTGTTGGCAGAAGTGAGTAATGTCCTTTGAACCAAGCAAAAGAAGAGATCAGTCACAGAAGAGAAAAATAATCTGATTCCATACATTGGCTATAATGCAGACCAAACGCACACACTTGCACACAAATTGACATGGTGATATAAAGCTCTTCCTGGATTGCTCACGGGGGGCAATGTGAGCTGAGAATTCGGCTGCTTGTCCACTCTTGCAGATGAACTTGCGAGGTTTTAGGGGCTCTGTGCTTTCTCTCATTCGTGATGAAGACATTCCTATTTGTGAGAAGTTTGCATTTATGACATTTTATATTTGCCCTTAACCATTTTCTTTCTTAAAATTGTCAGTATGTGCAATGAAATTATAATTTAATTCTTATTGTAAATTAAATGTCTCCTGAGTTTACTTTACTGAATAAACTCTGTTTCTTAATAGAAACATATATATACACACATATTTTTTCTTTAGCTGTATTTTTGCTAAAATGAAGCAAAATGATATTAATGTGGTTTGGAATGAAAATCCCAGCTTATGCAAACAGATATTCACCTTTTTAAAGATAAGGTTTACATACCAGAAGTTTCTTTCAGTCTTTGATACACAAACCAAGGATCATGGAATCTCTTATATTTTGTTTAATTTTTGGCTTTATACAGTCATTGTCAATTTTACTATTTCCTATTTACTATACACATGACATGTGATACTCTTCTGGTTAAGAGGACAGAAAATATACTATCTCTTATCTTAAAAAAAAGATAAGGTTCATTTTAAACACTGTAAATCTAATATGTGCACTCCTGAAAATTTGGAAAATGTGTAAAAGCAGAAAGAGAATGTGCTTATAATCTACTACTTGGGATTTCCACTCATGTTGGTGATCCAGCATGGGATCTTTGGAATTGCAAAGAATGAAAACTATAGAATTACTTGGAATAAAGTTCTACTCTTTGGAAGAAAAGCTATAGCAAACCTAGACGGTGTATTAAAAAGCAGAGACATTACTTTGCTGACAAAAGTCTGTATGGTCAAAGCTATGGTTTTTCCAGTAGTCATGTGTGGATGTGAGATTTGGACCATAAAGAAGACTGAACACCAAAGAACTGATGTTTTCAAACTACGGTGCTGGAGAAAACTCCTGAGAGTCCCTTGGACAGCAAGGAGCTCAAACCAGTTAATCCTAAAGGAAATCAATCCTGAAAATTCACTGGAAGGACTGATGCTGAAGCTGAAACTCCAATACTTTGGCCATCTGATGTGAAGAGCTGACTCAGTGGAAAAGACTTTGATGCTGGGAAAGATTGAAGACAGGAAGAGAAGTGGGTGACTGAGGATGAAATGGTTGGATGGCACCATTGACTTGATGGACATGAGTTTGAGCAAACTCTGGGAGATAGTGAAGGACAGGGAAGCCTGATGCACTGCAGTTCATCAGGTTGCAAAGAGTTGGACATGAGTTAGTGACTAAACAATGCAACATATTGAATATACTTCTCGGTGCTATACAGTAGGTCCTTGTTATCTACTTTATATATAGTAGTGTGTATCTATATAGTTATAGTGTATCAGTATAGTTAATCCTATACTGAGAGTTCAGTTCATTCCATTCAGTCGCTCAGTCGTAACCGACTCTGTGACCCCACGAACTGCAGCACGCCAGGCCTCCCTGTCCATCACCAACTCCCGGAGTTCACCCAAACTATACTTATCCTATAGTTAATCCTGTACTCCTAATTAATCCCCCCCCCCCCNTTTGTGAGAAGTTTGCATTTATGACATTTTATATTTGCCCTTAACCATTTTCTTTCTTAAAATTGTCAGTATGTGCAATGAAATTATAATTTAATTCTTATTGTAAATTAAATGTCTCCTGAGTTTACTTTACTGAATAAACTCTGTTTCTTAATAGAAACATATATATACACACATATTTTTTCTTTAGCTGTATTTTTGCTAAAATGAAGCAAAATGATATTAATGTGGTTTGGAATGAAAATCCCAGCTTATGCAAACAGATATTCACCTTTTTAAAGATAAGGTTTACATACCAGAAGTTTCTTTCAGTCTTTGATGCACAAACCAAGGATCATGGAATCTCTTATATTTTGTTTAATTTTTGGCTTTATACAGTCATTGTCAATTTTACTATTTCCTATTTACTATACACATGACATGTGATACTCTTCTGGTTAAGAGGACAGAAAATATACTATCTCTTATCTTAAAAAAAAGATAAGGTTCATTTTAAACATTGTAAATCTAATATGTGCACTCCTGAAAATTTGGAAAATGTGTAAAAGCAGAAAGAGAATGTGCTTATAATCTACTACTTGGGATTTCCACTCATGTTGGTGATCCAGCATGGGATCTTTGGAATTGCAAAGAATGAAAACTATAGAATTACTTGGAATAAAGTTCTACTCTTTGGAAGAAAAGCTATAGCAAACCTAGACGGTGTATTAAAAAGCAGAGACATTACTTTGCTGACAAAAGTCTGTATGGTCAAAGCTATGGTTTTTCCAGTAGTCATGTGTGGATGTGAGATTTGGACCATAAAGAAGACTGAACACCAAAGAACTGATGTTTTCAAACTACGGTGCTGGAGAAAACTCCTGAGAGTACCTTGGACAGCAAGGAGCTCAAACCAGTTAATCCTAAAGGAAATCAATCCTGAAAATTCACTGGAAGGACTGATGCTGAAGCTGAAACTCCAATACTTTGGCCATCTGATGTGAAGAGCTGACTCAGTGGAAAAGACTTTGATGCTGGGAAAGATTGAAGACAGGAAGAGAAGTGGGTGACTGAGGATGAAATGGTTGGATGGCACCATTGACTTGATGGACATGAGTTTGAGCAAACTCTGGGAGATAGTGAAGGACAGGGAAGCCTGATGTGCTGCAGTTCATCGGGTTGCAAAGAGTTGGACATGAGTTAGTGACTAAACAATGCAACATATTGAATATACTTCTCGGTGCTATACAGTAGGTCCTTGTTATCTACTTTATATATAGTAGTGTGTATCTATATAGTTATAGTGTATCAGTATAGTTAATCCTATACTGAGAGTTCAGTTCAGTTCAGTTCAGTAGCTCAGTCGTAACCGACTCTGTGACCCCACGAACTGCAGCACGTCAGGCCTCCCTGTCCATCACCAACTCCCAGAGTTCACCCAAACTATACTTATCCTATAGTTAATCCTGTACCCCTAATTAATCCCGCCCCTCCTAATTAATCCCGCCCCTCCCGCCCCTCCTCTGGTGACAGTAAACGTGCTTTATGTGTGTGAGTCTGTTCCTGTTTCGTAAGTAAGTTCATTTGTGTCATTTTCTGATTCCACATAAAGGTGATACCATAAAATACTTGGCTTTCGTTNAACGTGCTTATTTGTGTGAGTCTGTTCCTGTTTCGTAAGTAAGTTCATTTGTGTCATTTTCTGATTCCACATAAAGGTGATACCATAAAATACTTGGCTTTCGTTGACTGACTTCACCTAGTGTGATAACCTCTAGGTCCATCCATGTTGATGCAAATAGCGTTTTTTTTTCTTTTTATATAGCTGAGTAATGTTCCAGTGTGTGTGCGTGTGTGTGTGTGTGTGTGTGTGTGTGTCTTTATCCATCCATCTCTTGATGGATGCTTAGGCTGCTTCCCTATCTTGGCTATGTGAGCAGGGCTGCTGTGACCATTGGTGTGCATGTATCTTTATAATTAGAGTTTTCGTTTTTTTCTGATATATGCCCAGGAGTGGGATTGCTGGATCGTATGGTAGCTCTGGTTTTAGCTTTTTGTGCAGTATCTATACTGTTCCTCATAGCTGCTGTACCAACTTACATTCTCACTAACAGTGTAGGAGGATTCCCTTTTCTCCACACCCTCTCTGGCGTTTATTATTTGTGGACTTTTTGATGATGGCCATTCTTACTGGTGTGAGGTGGCACTTCACTGCTTTGGTTGCCATTTTTCCAGTGATTAGGAATACGGACATCTTTCCGCGTGCATGTTGGCCCTCTGTGTGTCTTTGGAGAAATGTCTAGTTAGGTCTTCTGCCCATGTTTAGATTGGGTTGTTTGCTTTCTTGAGATTAAATTGTGTGAGCTCTTTGTGTATTTTGGAAGTTAAGCCCTTGTCAGCTGCATCATTGCAAATATTTTCTCCCAGTCCATAGATTGTTTTTTGTTTGCTTATGGTTTCATTTGCTGTGGCTCAGATGGTAAAGCGTCTGCCTGTAATGAGGGAGACTTGGGTTCGATCCCTGGGTCGGGAAGATCCCCTGGAGAAGGAAATGGCAACCCACTCCAGTGTTCTTGCCTGGAAAATCCCATGGATGGAGGAGCCTGGCAGGCTAGAGTCCATGGGGTTGCAAAGAGTCAGACATGACTGAGTGACTGAACTGAGCGGAACTTGCTGTGTAAAAGTTATAAGTTTAATCAACTCATAATTATTTTTGATGACTGCCAGTGACAAAGTCAGCTGAGAATCCTTAGTCTTGTACAAAGATTCCCTCTACTTTTCCATAGAGGAAGGCACAGTTTGGTTGAAGGCAATATCCTGTTAAGTGCTCCAGGAAATCAGAAATCCCCTGGGAGAATTCCGAGATGACTTTGGCCACCAATTTTTCAGCTGGATACCAATAACCATAGTATGATGAGCTGAGTGCTCACACATTTTTTCTCATTCTATTCTGCTGTAGTGAATCTTGAATTTCTTACATTTTGATAATTATGAGAGCTCCATAAAAAAACTCTTTAAGTGATAATTTTCACAGTATTTTATCCATGTAGAATTGACCTCTCTTGTGAATAAATGGGACTTCCTAGGTGGTGCTAGTGATAATCTACCTGCCTGCCAATGCAGGAGACTCCAGGAGACTCAGGTTCGATTTCTGGGTTGGGAAGATCCCCTGGGACAGGAAGTGGCAACCCACTCCAGTATTGTTGCCTGGGAAATCCCATGGACAGAGGAGCCTGGTGGGCTACAGTCCATGGGCTCGCAAAGAGTTGGACGTGACTGAGCTCCTCACTTTGAGATTGTTAGATTAATATGACTTTGAACAGTAAGGGACTACCTTATTAAATATAAATGCTGCACCACAGAATTTGGATTAATGAAAAAAAAAACACAAGGTTTCTTTTCACTTGGGAAGTTGAATATGCCTCATTTCCCAAGTCTTGATAGATAAGCTGGCGTCCGTCCATTTCATCCTAGTAAGTGTGTGCTAACACGGGGTGGAAACGTCATTCTCTTCACTCTGGAATCCAGCATGTCTTTACTCACATTATCTCTGTAATATTCATTGTGCGGCTGTTAGGAAGATGTCAGATGGGATTTCTGCCAATTAAGCATCTGAGAAGTTGAGTCACGAAGCAGATCCATGACTTGCCTAAGGTCATGACCCAAATCCACAAGAAAGCAGAGAACATTCTTGGAAGTCGGTGTTAACTGTTCCTCACCGGAAGCCATCACTCCTGTTTGCAGTGGAATGGTCACTGTAAAAACACGGCTGGGGAGTGTTTTCCCTCCTGCGCAGGCTCTATTTCTTGGGCTGATGGCAGCTATAAATCTTAGTGGTTCTCTCAGAACAGAATCTGACTCCAGCTTTTATAGAATTTGCCATTGCAGGATATCTCTCATCCACCACCACTTACTCACGTATTTTGACTGATAATAGTTGAAATGGGGGAAAAATTATGCTGGGGAAGAATAAGAAAGATTGGGGGACTGTGTCATTCTTTCCTGTATAAAAAAGCAAACTGTTGCTTTTTTATGGAATGGAACATTGATTGTTAATAGATGCTTAAAGACTCTGAGATCATTGTTGAATGGAATTTTGGTTTGCACGTGCGATGTCGTCTCTGAGATTCATTCAAATGAAATGTNTTGCAAATATTTTCTCCCAGTTCATAGATTGTTTTTTGTTTGCTTATGGTTTCATTTGCTGTGGCTCAGATGGTAAAGCGTCTGCCTGTAATGAGGGAGACTTGGGTTCGATCCCTGGGTCGGGAAGATCCCCTGTAGAAGGAAATGGCAACCCACTCCAGTGTTCTTGCCTGGAAAATCCCATGGATGGAGGAGCCTGGCAGGCTAGAGTCCATGGGGTTGCAAAGAGTCGGACATGACTGAGTGACTGAACTGAGCGGAACTTGCTGTGTAAAAGTTATAAGTTTAATCAACTCATAATTATTTTTGATGACTGCCAGTGACAAAGTCAGCTGAGAATCCTTAGTCTTGTACAAAGATTCCCTCTACTTTTCCATAGAGGAAGGCACAGTTTGGTTGAAGGCAATATCCTGTTAAGTGCTCCAGGAAATCAGAAATCCCCTGGGAGAATTCCGAGATGACTTTGGCCACCAATTTTTCAGCTGGATACCAATAACCATAGTATGATGAGCTGAGTGCTCACACATTTTTTCTCATTCTATTCTGCTGTAGTGAATCTTGAATTTCTTACATTTTGATAATTATGAGAGCTCCATAAAAAAACTCTTTAAGTGATAATTTTCACAGTATTTTATCCATGTAAATTGACCTCTCTTGTGAATAAATGGGACTTCCTAGGTGGTGCTAGTGATAATCTACCTGCCTGCCAATGCAGGAGACTCCAGGAGACTCAGGTTCGATTTCTGGGTTGGGAAGATCCCCTGGGACAGGAAGTGGCAACCCACTCCAGTATTGTTGCCTGGGAAATTCCATGGACAGAGGAGCCTGGTGGGCTACAGTCCATGGGCTCGCAAAGAGTTGGACGTGACTGAGCTCCTCACTTTGAGATTGTTAGATTAATATGACTTTGAACAGTAAGGGACTACCTTATTAAATATAAATGCTGCACCACAGAATTTGGATTAATGAAAAAAAAAACACAAGGTTTCTTTTCACTTGGGAAGTTGAATATGCCTCATTTCCCAAGTCTTGATAGATAAGCTGGCGTCCGTCCATTTCATCCTAGTAAGTGTGTGCTAACACGGGGTGGAAACGTCATTCTCTTCACTCTGGAATCCAGCATGTCTTTACTCACATTATCTCTGTAATATTCATTGTGCGGCTGTTAGGAAGATGTCAGATGGGATTTCTGCCAATTAAGCATCTGAGAAGTTGAGTCACGAAGCAGATCCATGACTTGCCTAAGGTCATGACCCAAATCCACAAGAAAGCAGAGAACATTCTTGGAAGTCGGTGTTAACTGTTCCTCACCGGAAGCCATCACTCCTGTTTGCAGTGGAATGGTCACTGTAAAAACACGGCTGGGGAGTGTTTTCCCTCTTGCGCAGGCTCTATTTCTTGGGCTGATGGCAGCTATAAATCTTAGTGGTTCTCTCAGAACAGAATCTGACTCCAGCTTTTATAGAATTTGCCATTGCAGGATATCTCTCATCCGCTACCACTTACTCACGTATTTTGACTGATAATAGTTGAAATGGGGGAAAAATTATGCTGGGGAAGAATAAGAAAGATTGGGGGACTGTGTCATTCTTTCCTGTATAAAAAAGCAAACTGTTGCTTTTTTATGGAATGGAACATTGATTGTTAATAGATGCTTAAAGACTCTGAGATCATTGTTGAATGGAATTTTGGTTTGCACGTGCGATGTCGTCTCTGAGATTCATTCAAATGAAATGTGTGAGCGTGTGTGTATGTACGTGTGCACGCACATGAGATGGATGTGTGCATCAGTTTATGCAACCATCTCTGTGGCTTTTCTTGGTGTTTGGAATATCTTAATAAATCAAACTGCTCTGTCACTTTATTATATAAACCAAACCATAAATGTAAACGATTCCACTTCAGTTTATTTTTTTATATGGAGGTGAAGCATAAAAAATAATTAACCTAAAGTTAATTTGAAGGGTATAATTGCCATTTTAGGCAACAAATGAGTCCTTATAAAACTCACAAGCTCTCTTTCATAAGAAGCAAATTAGAACATTTGAGAAATCATTTTTTTTAAAAAACCAGAATGAAGAATTTGTGAGTTACCATTAAGATCTGATCTTCCACCGCTTAAAAAGGAGAATACTCAAAAAAAGTGAATCTGGGGAGAACAGTGAGAAAAATCATACACTCTGACTTTAATCTTTAAATAGTGAAGTGAGGTGAGGTGAAGTCGCTTAGCCGTGTCTGACTCTTTGTGACTCCATGGACTGTAACCTACTAGGCTTCTCCGTCCATGGGATTCTCCAGGCAAGAATACTGGGGTGGATTGCCATTTCCTTCTCCAGGGCATCTTCCCAACTGTGGAAATACTGGTGACTTTTTTTCTCTTTAATTTTTTCATTGGCATGCAATTGCTTTGCTCTTCTGCGTTGGTTTCCGCTGTGTGACAGCGTGAATCAGCCCTAAGTACAAATGCACCACTCCCTCCTGAGCCTTGCGCCCAGCCCTCTAGGCCCGCCCCGAGCCTGAGCTGAGCTCTCCGTGCTCAGCAGCAGCCTCCCACTGGCCGTCTGGCTCATCCATGGTGGCGTTTACATGTCAGCGCGACTCGCAGCGTGCCCCCCTTGCCCCTGCTCCGGCTGGGCCCACAGGCCCATCCACTATGTCCGCATCTCTCTTCCCGCTCTACAAATAAGCTCATCAATGCGGTGACATTACTTACAGTCTAGTTTTGTAAATGCTTTGGGGGAAATTCAACATATCTGAAATTAATAATCAGTAAAGCCTATACTTTGAATGCTGAGAGGGCAATGGCACCCCACTCCAGTACCATTGCCTGGAAAATCCCGTGGACAGAGGAGCCTGGTGAGCTGCAGTCCATGGGGTCACTGAGGGTAGGACACGACTGAGCGACTTTCATTTTCACTTCCATGCATTGGAGAAGGAAACGGCAGCCCACTCCAGTGTTCTTGCCTGGAGAATCCCAGGGACGGGGGAGCCCGGTGGGCTGCCATCTATGGGGTCACACAGAGTCGTACACGACTGAAGCGACTTAGCAGCAGCAGCATACTTTGAATGGGTTTCCTCAGTGGCTCACCCGTACAGAATCCGCTTGCTATGCAGGAGACGCGGGGGACTTGGGTTCAGTCCCTGGATTGAGAAGATCCCCTGGAGGAGGACATGGCAACCCACTCCAGCACTCTTGCCTGGGAAATCCCATGGACAGAGGAGCCTGGCGAGCTACAGTCCAAAGGGGTGCAAAGAGTTTGACATGGCTGAGCACACAAAGCCATGTACCTTGAAAAGCAAATGACATTCTTGACCTGTGCTTTTTTGATTGTGGTGATTTTATTTCTCTATGCTTGCTATTTTGGTATAGGATTTTATTTATACTGGCGTTTGTGCATGACTGTGGTATCACTATAATTGCAATTTAAATACAAAATTGCTCAGCCATATCCATCTTGTTTGCTTTCCACGGCCATATGAAGGAGGGGGTGATGCCCTATATTTTCCCACTCCTTAAGTATAAACAATGACTCTTGGTCTTTGAGTTGGTTAGTAACTGAATGTAGGTTGGTTTGTTGTAAAGGCAGATCTAATAGTGTAATTTTTAATAAATGAAAATCCTTGTAGCAAGTATAAGTCATTTGCAGTATATTACAATCAGAGGGCTCCATAATAAACTGCTAATTGCAACTTGGCTGTAAATGTTACATTTTGTATGCAAATTGGTCTGTAGGGAGTTATTGTTTGGTGTACCATTGGTAAGAACACTAACATTAGTTTGCAATTTGTTTGAAGTGGCACGCCATTATTACTAATACATTAGATGTATTTTAGAAAAAATATTACTTCCTTGTGGAAGAGAGAAATATTTTGTTACTGTACTTTTTGAAGTTTTTATTTGATGTGGACCATTTTAAAGTCTTTATTGTATTTGTTACGACACTGCTTCTGTTTCACATTTTGATTTTTTGGCCACAANTACTTTGAATGCTGAGAGGGCAATGGCACCCCACTCCAGTACCATTGCCTGGAAAATCCCGTGGACAGAGGAGCCTGGTGAGCTGCAGTCCATGGGGTCACTGAGGGTAGGACACGACTGAGCGACTTTCATTTTCACTTCCATGCATTGGAGAAGGAAACGGCAGCCCACTCCAGTGTTCTTGCCTGGAGAATCCCAGGGACGGGGGAGCCCGGTGGGCTGCCATCTATGGGGTCGCACAGAGTCGTACACGACTGAAGCGACTTAGCAGCAGCAGCATACTTTGAATGGGTTTCCTCAGTGGCTCACCCGTACAGAATCCGCTTGCTATGCAGGAGACGCGGGGGACTTGGGTTCAGTCCCTGGATTGAGAAGATCCCCTGGAGGAGGACATGGCAACCCACTCCAGCACTCTTGCCTGGGAAATCCCATGGACAGAGGAGCCTGGCGAGCTACAGTCCAAAGGGTTGCAAAGAGTTTGACATGGCTGAGCACACAAAGCCATGTACCTTGAAAAGCAAATGACATTCTTGACCTGTGCTTTTTTGATTGTGGTGATTTTATTTCTCTATGCTTGCTATTTTGGTATAGGATTTTATTTATACTGGCGTTTGTGCATGACTGTGGTATCACTATAATTGCAATTTAAATACAAAATTGCTCAGCCATATCCATCTTGTTTGCTTTCCACGGCCATATGAAGGAGGGGGTGATGCCCTATATTTTCCCACTCCTTAAGTATAAACAATGACTCTTGGTCTTTGAGTTGGTTAGTAACTGAATGTAGGTTGGTTTGTTGTAAAGGCAGATCTAATAGTGTAATTTTTAATAAATGAAAATCCTTGTAGCAAGTATAAGTCATTTGCAGTATATTACAATCAGAGGGCTCCATAATAAACTGCTAATTGCAACTTGGCTGTAAATGTTACATTTTGTATGCAAATTGGTCTGTAGGGAGTTATTGTTTGGTGTACCATTGGTAAGAACACTAACATTAGTTTGCAATTTGTTTGAAGTGGCACGCCATTATTACTAATACATTAGATGTATTTTAGAAAAAANCTTGGCTGTAAATGTTACATTTTGTATGCAAATTGGTCTGTAGGGAGTTATTGTTTGGTGTACCATTGGTAAGAACACTAACATTAGTTTGCAATTTGTTTGAAGTGGCACGCCATTATTACTAATATATTAGATGTATTTTAGAAAAAATATTACTTCCTTGTGGAAGAGAGAAATATTTTGTTACTGTACTTTTTGAAGTTTTTATTTGATGTGGACCATTTTAAAGTCTTTATTGTATTTGTTACGACACTGCTTCTGTTTCACATTTTGATTTTTTGGCCACAAAGCATATGGGATGTTAGCTCCCGGACTAGGGATTGAACCTACAACCCCTGCATTGGAAGGCTAAGTTTTAACCCCTGGACCACCATGGAAGTTCCTGTTACTGTGTTTTGAAGAAAAGCAGAGCAAGGGCACTCAGATTGAGAACCTGAGCATTTCATATAAATAGCAGAGAATGGAAATCTACAGCAAATTATATAATTAAAATCTTTATTCACTCTGAATTATGTGTTTCATATCCTCATAGCAAAGGCTGCTTCTATTTTTGCAAGCAAATTCTGATGCTAGTATTTTTTAAAATATCTTTTTCCTTCTTATATGCAAAATACAAACAGGTAAAATGGCCTTATCAGCTTAGATGGTCAGCAGAACTGATGTTGTCTGAACTGCAGTGGTTTCATTGAGAGCTGCCTTGTGGGTAATTATCTAGGTAAGTGATTTGACGTGTACATATGCATAAGCTATTTGGCTGGAAATATGACAACCGGTCACTTGCTGTTACTTGATTGAATACCAGGTAGTGCTTCCCTGGGGGCTCAGTGGTAACGAACATGCCTGCCAGTGCAGGAGACACGGGAGGTGCGAGTTTGATCCCTGGATCAGGAAGATCCCCTGGCAGAAGAAATGGCCACCCACTCCAGGATCCTTGCTGGAGAATCCCAAGGAGAGCGGAGCCTGGCGGGCTGCAGTCCATGGGGTTGCAAAGAGTCGGACGTGACTGAGCGACTCAACAACAACAGTCACAGTGCTGGCCTTTTGCCTGCTCAATTAGGTTTATTCCTAGGTATTTTATCATTTTTGCTGTGATGGTAAATGATACTGTTTCCTTAATTTTTCTTTCTGCTCTCTCATTGCTAGTGTATAGGAATGCAAGTGATATTATGCATTAATTTAGTATCCTAGAAAAACGGTATAGATGAACCTATTTGCAAGGCAAGAATAGAGACACAGATGTAGAAAATGGGCATGTGGGCATGGAGGTGGGGGAGGAGCGAGTGGGATGCCTGGGAGGGCAGCAGTGACGTACATACACTGCCGAGTGTAAGGCACATGGGGAGCCCCATGGACAGAGGAGCCTGGGCCACAGTCCACGGGGCCCCTCGGAGGCAGACATGACTGAAGTGGCAGCACACACGCACGTATAAAACAGATACCAACTCGGGCACTCCTGCATTGCAGGTGGATTCTTTACCAGCTGAGCCACCAGGGAAGCCCCATGAAATAGGCAGCTAGTAGGAACCTACTGCATAGCTCCCTACAGGGAGCTCAGCTCGGTGCTCCGTGATGACCTAGAGGGTCGGGAGACCCCGGAGGGAGGGGATGTATGTAAACATACAGCTGATCCACTTCATTGTACAGCAGAGACTCATCCAACATGGTAAGGCACTTATATTCCAATTTTCTAAAATGTGTATTATAGAGAAAAATAAATAAATATGGTCTGTGCAGCAAATAAAAAGCAATGGAGTGCAATAGTGTGTGGAAAGCAGTACAGACAGAAGAGTGGTGATTCATATCTGTCTCTCTGCCCCAAGCCTGGTTTTCCAAGTTCAAGTTTAAGGACTCGTGTTATTCCTTGATGACTATGACTTGGCATGCCTGTGAAAAGGTACAAAGCAACACTAGCAACTGTCTGAAAGAGTCCAGGACTTTTCCAAAATGAGCCTGAAGGCACAGAGGGCAGGAGTTTCTCTTCCCGACCCAGTGGATCAATTAGATTGCGTCAAAAGTGTTGAGGAGCAAAGCAGGATTGCCAACACCTGACCTGATTGAACTTTGTCCACCACCACTGGACTTAGTCCACCGCTCTTGGACTAGGACCTCCACCACTGGGGAGACCTCCACTCCACTGGGATCAAGTCTCTGCTGGACATGTGGAAGTGCTCACGTCCTAGGTCGATGCGTATGTTGCTTCAGTCATGTCCAACTCTTTCAGACTCCATGGACTGCAACCCGCCAGGCTCCTCTGTCTGCGGGAATCTCCAGGCAAGAATACTGGAGTGGGTTGCCACTTCTTTCTCCACAAGAGGTCCAGAGATGAAGCAGAGCATGAAACACTTTGCAAATACAAGCCAGGGGAGACCAAACCCATGCAAAGTGTTTTCATCAGCTCTGTTTTGTTTTCATGTAATATACAGCACTTACTCTTTACGGTTCAAGTCCTTGATTTTATCGTTTTCATGAGACGGTGTTTTGATATGACCGAGATCTACTCTCAGGTAGCTAGGATGCGGGACAACCAGGAGCGCCACTTCCAAGCGTGCTTTCTTCGCTCTTCTAACAGGCTTCTGCGATCTGCAGAAGCACGCGGTCAGGCAAGCCCACCCAGTCTTGTGTCTGTCACGGGCTTTCTTCAGGGGACTGTGGGCTGTGCTATGTTCTTAGCCAACAGGCAGGAGGCAGGGGAGTTCAGAAGGGTAATTGATTTGGAGAATAAATCAGCAAGTTCACACTGGGGCTAGAAAACACAGCCTCCCTCAGCATTTTAATAGATAGACAATCATTAATTTTACCCCAAATTACAAGCATGCTTATAATGTTTCAACAGCTGCTGATTAATTGTCAGACAGCAATAATGGGAGGATGAGAAAATCTTGTTGATGGAAAGTTCAGAAAGGTCAGCAAATTTACGTGGAACACAGCTGTCCCTTCTAACCTCCAGTGAAACTGTCAGACCATCTATCGCCCTGCCTGGAACCGACTCTTCTGGGCTATGCGATGCAGATTTTCTTTCTCTCAAAAATAAGATGTGGTGATTTATCATTAGAGCATTAAAAAGCTGTAGGACTTTTAAATGTGAATGCACTTTGTAATTTTAATTCAGGAGGGTGCAAAAAGTAGAGAAAGATGGTGAATCTATGTTTCTTGTGAGAAAAAGCCCAAGGCCATGGACCTCTGTGTGTTGCTGCTATTGGACAGCACATTTCAGGAGGGTGCACGGGTGTTCTACCTACTAGGTGGACTTTTTTTTTTTTTTAATGTTCATCCTCTTTGAGCCTGAGTTTCATTATCTTTAGGATATGAATATGAATTTTTATTTTGCCATGCTATTGGAATACTTGAAGAATGTGCATATGATGTCCAAGTGTAGGTACTCACCCACTAAAAATATGCAATAAATATTTCTCTCAGAACTTCCCCGGCAGTGTAATGGTTAAGAATCCACCTCTCAATGCAGGGGACACAGGTTCGATACCTGGTTGGGAAATACCCCACAAGCAGCAGGGCAACCAAGCCCATGTGCCACACCTAAGACCCAATCCAGCCAAATAAAAAAGAAATATTAAAAAAACCACAAGGAAATAGAGACGTAATACAATATAATCTAATCCTAAAAATGAAAAATGTTAATAAAAAATCCTCTCACCTTTCCTTTCTCTGCCCTTCCAAAGTGAATATGAAATGAGAGATTGGTTTTAACTGTTGAAAAGCAAAACAAGCGAACAAGTACCTTTGATTCTGAGTTGGATAATTTCCTTATCTGCATGCCATTCTGATCNAAAATGAAAAATGTTAATAAAAAATCCTCTCACCTTTCCTTTCTCTGCCCTTCCAAAATGAATATGAAATGAGAGATTGGTTTTAACTGTTGAAAAGCAAAACAAGCGAATAAGTACCTTTGATTCTGAGTTGGATAATTTCCTTATCTGCATGCCATTCGGATCTTAGGA
Source organism: Raphicerus campestris (assembly GCA_006410735.1). Classification (NCBI taxonomy): domain Eukaryota; kingdom Metazoa; phylum Chordata; class Mammalia; order Artiodactyla; family Bovidae; genus Raphicerus; species Raphicerus campestris. The sequence goes on from SJYW01010781.1 coordinate 28,916, forward strand.
CAATTTGAGCTAAATTATACATGAGGTATGGCAGAATCCAGAAATACATTTTGTTGATTTTTTTATAAGAATAAGATGTGTACATACATGTTTAGGACATAGGAATTCTTTTCATGCAATAAGGTTGAACCTGCACCTACCAATTCTGTATTATTGTAAAATAATAAATATGAGAAAAATATCAAACCTAGGAAGAATATTAAAAAATTGCCGTAGCTCCGTCAACAACAGTGCCTGGCTGACCACCGTTTAGAACAGAGCAGCTGCAAAGTAGCACGTGGCACCTGTGACTTTGAACTTGACTGGGCCAGGAAATGATTCCCTCTTGCCGTGTTTCCCTCGCTCCAGTGACCCTGCCTGACGGTCACAGATGCGTCTCTGCCTGTCAGAGCCAAGCTTGTGTGTGCGGTGCTGTGAGGAAGCAGTCACACTCTGCTGTCACAGCGTGAAAGCCACAGGCACGCCATGACTGTGCAGCGTCGTGAAGGCGGAGGGAGGCTGGTGGCCGCTGCGGCAGCTGCGTTGCAAAGGAGGAACGTCCCGGTTATTGTCGATGCAGTGAAAGTGGGAAAAGAGCAGGGGTGGAAAGAGATGGGCAGAACTGGGCTCTCTTCTTCCTCTGGAATGAACAGGGCTGAGTGTTAGGCTGCGGGTTGAGCAGAAGCGAAGGACGTGACCACTGGGCGCTGGGTGTGCGGCGTCAGAGGTAAAGCGGGCCATCAGAGCGCGGAAGATGGACACGGGAGGCTGCAGGGTCAGATGGCACAGTCGGTACCCTAAGTGGAGATGTCAACTGGGCCCAAAACATGATTCTGAACGGAGATTAACAGAGTCTGGAGCATAGAGTTGGTTCATTCTTGGCTTTCTCCCCTTGCTTTTCTTCNAGCCAGGGACAATTTTTTTTTTTCCCTCTGAAAATTCTAGCTGCAAGTAAATCAAACTTTTGGAGGGTTTCAACAGTTCCCACAGAAGAAGTACAACTTTGTTTCAAAATAAAACTAGCTTTAACTTTGTTCATCTTAAAATAGCACACATTCATAGTAAAATGTAAGCAACATAAAACATTATTTTTAAAATATTCCAAATTTCCTGATCCTAAAATAATCACATCTTTGGCATTATTATAAGTATTTGTTTAACCATATATAAGTCCTGATCTTGTAATTTCATTTTCTATTAACAATGACAGTTTAAATTATTTTATATTTATAATAAATATATTTCACATGACCAGTGTTCATGGCTGCATTTTTTTAAACAAGTTGCTTAATTGTGGACTTAATATTGCCTTAAGATTTTTAGGATTACATTAACATCCTGAACATCCTTGTACATCTTAAGAAACTTTCTAATTTATAAGTTGTATGATTAAAAATTTGTTTAAATGCTATGTTGTTCAAAAGGTCGTGCAATTTATGTATGTCTTTTTCCTTGCATCCTTAGTAATACTAGTCAATATTTTTAATTACATTGTACCTGTTAGATAAACACTGTTTTATTATTTTTACTTAATATTAGGATTTTTAAAAACCTACTTTTGATCTACTTATTGGCTTTTGAGTTTCTCATTTTCTAACAGAATAGCTTTAAAAATTTTTTGTGTTCTGGTCCTTTTTTTCTGTTTTTTTTTTTTTACTTTTTTCTTTTTATATGAGCTCTTTGGGACTTCCCAGTTGGCTCAGTGGTAAAGAACCCATCTGCAAAGCTGGAGACGCAGGCTTGTTCCCTCTGGGAGATTTCCTGTAATGGAAATGGCAACCTACTCCAGTGTTCTTGCCTGGGAGATCCCACGGACAGAGGAGCCTGGTGGGCCAAAGTCTTTGGGGTCTCAGAAGAGTTGGACATGACTGAACGACTAACCACCAACAGGAAGCTCTTTGTATATCGAGCCACAGAAAGAATATTGCACCCAGTCTTTCCAGGTTATTTGTCAATCTTAATTGTGCTCATATTTTTTGCTATAGAGTTGTAAGCATTACGTGTTTATCTCTGTTTTATCAACAGTCTGGTATGTGGGCTCCTGTATATCAGTATTTTTGCATAACCCGCATTTAAATCGAGGTACTTTGCTTCTGCTCTTCCTCCAGTAGCTTATAGCTGACCTATTACATAATTAAACACAAGCTCTTTAAATGGAACTGGTTCTCTATAATGGCATTCCAAGTGTGATAATGGTTGGGAGAAAGAATATAAGAAAAAGAAGCTGGAAGCTTGCCATGATCGGTGCTGAAAGGCTTTCTGTACTACCGTGAGGGTGGGGTGGGAATTTGAGACATTTAGAAGGGTGGTTTCCTTGCAAATTTGACTGTGCCAAGAGTTAATGATGGTAGGGAGCATTACCTGAGTATTAACCAACATTGATCAATTAACCAGCTCTCCTGTTTTACACATGTTTATTTGGTGATGAAATTTAATCGGGCACCACTGGAACTGCATAGTGTTTTTACAGAGGATGAGAAGATTCTTAGTTTATTGCTGTTTCTTAAAAGTACCTTTATGTTGCACCTGCCGTGGTTAATTGTTTGGTATTATCACCATCAGCTTCACTCCCAGATTATTCTATAGATGTGTAGGAGGAAAGCTAACCAGACAGCGACTTCTATCTTTGCCCTCCCTGAACACTAATTGTACTTTATAAGACATTCATATAAGCTGTCGGAGAGACCTTGATGATAGGGTTTATGATTGGGTGGTTATTAATATTATTATTAAGGAGGATTTAATGAGCCAGACATTGTTCTAGGCACTTTATATGAATTATCTCACAGAATCACTGTTTCTCAGATAAGGAAACTGAGACTGGAAAAGTGTGATATCTTGATTCAAATCATCTAGGTAAGAAAGTGGCAGCATAAAGACTCTAAATCGTCTATTGTGAACGCTTATGCTTTTCTGAAACCAAAGACTGTGTTTCTGAGCACTGTGGAAAGAATTCAGAAATGGGGGCAGCTTGGAAACCATAGCTATCTTTGCAAAACCTGGAAGAAATCGTCCAAAGACTGAAAGTACTGTATTATCTACATCCATCAGGAATTTGTAGCAGCTACTGTATGAAATAAAAGCTAGTCTCGGCATCAGAAGATCCACCACAAACTCGAGAATACTTCTGACAGAATTTTCTGGCTACAAAATAGGAAATATTTCTCTAAAGCACAGCACTTGGGAAAAATGTGACATGCCGTAAGGAAACTGACCAAGCAACAGTCACCCAGGTGATTCAAAGTGAGTTAAAGCCTGCCGATGCTCAGAGTCCGTGCAAGTCTACAGTATCTGCAGAGTCAAAGGGGCAACTCAAGCAAGTGCACCCCAAGTGTGTTTTCCCTGTGAATCCCGTGTGTGTGTGTGTGTGTGTGTGTGTGTGAAAATATCGCCCTCCTCCAAATGTAGGAAGGAAAATCAGAGGCCCTAGAGTGTATTAAGCAAAGAGAGACAGGTGCATCCACTTTCAATGCTGTTTGGTTAACCCCCTTGGAAGCATGTTGTTTTGAGTTCTTGGAAACTGTCAGATCTGTTGTGGGTATTTTAATTTATCCATCTCAGTAAGTCAGAAAGAGAAAAACAAATCTCATATATTAATGCATATATGTGGAATATAGAAAATGGTACAGATGAACCTGTTTTCAGGGCTTTCAGAGATACAGGGGTAGAGAATGGACATGTAGACAAGGGGTGGGGAGGAAGGGATAGGATGGATTGGGGGACCGGGACTGACATATATATACATACACCACCACGTGTGAGCCAGCTGGCTGGAGGGAACCCACTGTATCGCAGGGAGCTCAGTTGTGCTGACCTAGAAGGGAGGGCTGGGGGGTATATATGCACATTGGTGTTCAGTTGCTAAGTCATATCTGATTCTGTGATGCCATGGACGGCAGCATGCCAGGCCTCCCTGCCTTTCACTGTCTCCTAGAGTTTGCTCAAACTCACATCCACTGACCCGGTGATGCTATCTAACCATCTCTTTGCTTTGTTGAACAGCAGAAACTAACACAGCATTTTAAAACCACTGTACCCCGATGAAAAAAGGAAAGCTACATGGGGATGATGTCATCATTTCATCATTTCATCTTCTTGCTGTAGAGCACAAAGAATTTGTCTGTGTCCACGGTTGCAGAGAACGGCTTTTTAATAGACAATGCCGTCTGACCTCTGTCCACTCAAATTGATGTGCATCAGACAAGCTAGCCATCTATAAAATTACTCTTGCCTATTTTTTTGTTCTTATTTATTAACTTTGCAATGATACATAGATGTCTATATATACTTTCAATCCAGCATATTTCATGTGATAAACAATGGATAACTATGTTTCGGTAGGAACTATAAGAGATTTCCTGGTCATTCTGATATCCATTATTTTCTTAGAAGTAAATCTGACAGTTGAACACTGAGTCAAAACTGAACTTCTTTCTTTATGGTGGAATTTAAAACTTAGATGAATGCTAATGTTTGGATGTAGCTCCTTGAAAAAAAAAACCTCACAAAAACAGATTGCATTATGTCAACTTGGGGCTCATGCGCACTTCCCCCATAAAGACACTAGAAAGACAAGAAGCTATAAAACAAATGAAAAGTGAGCCACAGGCATAAACTATAAAAATGGAAATATATGAAAATATCTCACAGCTTCTTTTAGCAATTATGTTGGAACCAAATTGAACACTTCAGAAAAGTGTTGGAGGATTGTCAAAAGTCAAATTGGAGGATTTGGAAGCGTCAGTTTTCATTAGGGATTTGCACCTCTGCACTGTGGGCTGAGATAAAGCCTGTGTTTGGATAGACCCAAATGGGAGTAATGGACTCAAAAGGGAGTAAACGAAAGCCATGTCTGCAAACCACTGTATCAGCAGACATCACAGTAGAGACAATTGCTGAAGAGCCAAAAGCTCCTGATGCACTTGTCCCAGAGATAACTTTTCAAGGCGGAAATGCATTTGCTAGGGCCTGGCAAGAAGCAGCTCCCTTGCTCCCTTTCTGATAATCAAAGAAGACTTGGCAAAGTCTTTGACAAAGACAAAGATAATCAAAGACCGTCCACAGTTGTCAATTAGTTTCTTTAGCTCTGACTTCTGTTCTTAACTCCACTTTCAAGTCCATGTTCATGTAACGTGTTTGATCTGGGTTTGCTTAGGAAGATGGATGGTAATTTAAAAAAATGACGTTTTATATTTTTATCCAAAATTTACATTTCTCTAACAGAAAACTTCAATGCTTGCATCCTTGACTTTTTTTTTCTATTATTTACTATTTTTCTTAGAAACTGTGAGCATGTCTCCACTGTGATTTCAGCTGTTGTTCGTTGATGCTGTTTAGTCACCACGTGGACTGTAGCCCACCAGGCTTCTCTGTCCATGGGATTTCCCAGGCAGGAATGCTGAATGGGTTTCAGTCCATTTCCTTCTGCAGGGGATCTTCCCGATCCAGGGATCAAATTTGCATGTCCTGCATTGGCAGGCGGATTCTTAACTGCTGAGCCACCAAGGAAGTCCATTATTTCAATTCTTTTTAGTTAAATGCTATTTGCGTTTACAACTTTGTCCTAAACGTCAAAATCTAACATCAAAAAGAAAAGTGTGATGATCTAGAGTAAAAACTGTTTTTTTTTTCTTCTTATAATTCCAAATGAGATAAGCAAAAGGTAGCAAAGAGGCTTTTTAAATTTACTCTGGTCCCTTCCATGACCCGCTTTTCTTTCAATCATGGCTTGAAAATTGGTGACAGAGGTGAGGCAGCTCCCTTCAGTTTTAAAAGAATGTATCTCTTTACCATGTGAGCAGTTTTAGCTTTCTGATGAAATTGAGAGGAAGGCAGGGGATCTCCCATCCTCTCCCTGCTCTCATCATTTTTCACCCTTTCCTTGGCTCATCCCTCATCCCCAGCGTTAGATGATCCACAGGTGAGAGGTTCATTTGAGACCAGCTTTGGGGAATTCAGCCACAAACAGTAACTGGGAATGAGATTAGGGGACAGTCAACGTGCTCCCTCTCCTGTGGGTGGTGGGGTGGGGGATTAAAAACAAAAGAAGCAACTATTGAATCTTTGATCTGAGTTGGAAGTTCGAATGCAATGAGTACTGATAAATCAGTTCAGCATGTTCTCTGCAGGAAGCACAAAGCATTTCATGTCTAGCACAGCTAGACATCCTCATCCAGGAATGTATCTGTCTGCTTTTTTATTCCTACGCAGATATTTCAGATGGAAACTTCCAAGACATTAGAATGTCATACGAATCATCGATGTCAAGGCTGCTTTCCAAGAAATTCTCTTTTACTTAATGTCTGATCCCCATTTCATTCTCTTCTCCCCATCTGGCCCTTGTCACTTAGGCAGATGGCCGCCAGCTGGAAGGGCAGGCTGTGTGTCTCCCCTCCACATCCGGGGGGCTCAGAGACGCGACGTGAACTATACTACGTCACTCCATTAGGGGACCGAAAGCGCAGACACTGCCTTGTCAACCTGTCACCACCTGAGGGCTTCCTGAGGGAGTTCCTTTATGAATCTGGGGCCTTAAGTTGTATTTTGTGATGTCATGATACCCCATATTGGCTTCATATAAGAGAATGTAGCTAGTATAGCTTCACAATCCAACTCTCCCAATTAAGAGGGTACGCAGGACAGCAGTGAGCTACTTCAAATGAAAAGATGGAGAAAGACAAAAGTCTTTAAAGAAATCCCGGCTAAAGTCAGGTGTAGGTTAAGGATCAGATTTATTCTACCCTAACAAATATGCCCGTATTATTATGACCACTTTGTGCCAACACTAAGATTTTTCAGCAATTTAAAATAGCCTAATGATCTGTGAGTGTGGTGGCTGTAATATATGTGTTTTGCTCCTGGGTTTCTGAAAGAAATGCTCTCTTTTTTCAAAGACATCTTGTTACTCTGCCTTCTTACTCCTTTCTCACATGTGAAAATTAGTCCTAGTTAATTTCACTGCTGGGCTTCCCAGATGGTGCTAGTGATAAGAAGCCTGCCTGTTAAGTCAGGAGGCCTAAGAAATGCTGGTTCGATCCCTGGGTCCAGAAGATCTCCTGGAGGAGGAAATGGCAACCCACTCTAGTATTCTTGCTTGGAGAAGCCCATAGACAGGGGAGCCTGGTGGGCTACAGTCCATAGGGTGGCAAAGAGTCAGACACCACTGAAGCGACTTTGCAGGAACGCAGCAGTTCATTGTTGCCACTGTTCTTTGAGAAGCTTCTTGCTGTGTTGGTCTTGGTCCCTGAGACTTTGGGTCAGCCAGAAGATACATGGTTCTTCAGAAGAAACTTTGTTCTATTGACAAATGCCTGGTTTTTCCTCTTCTTCGTCAAGGCTGTTTTTTCCAGTGGTCATGTATGGATGTGAAAGTTGGACTGTGAAGAAAGCTGAGTGCTGAAGAATTGGTGCTTTTGAACTGTGGTGTTGGAAAAGACTCATGAGAGTCCCTTGGACTGCAAGGAGATCCAACCAGTCCATCCTAAAGGAGATCAGTCCTGGGTGTTCATTGAAAGCACTGATGCTGAAGCTGAAACTCCATTATTTTGGCCAACTCATGCGAAGAGTTGACTCATTGAAGAGTCTGATGCTGGGAGGGATTGGGGGCAGGAGGAGAAGAGGACAACAGAGGATGAGATGGCTGGATGGCATCACTGACTCGATGGACATGAGTCTGGGTGAACTCTGGGAGTTGGTGATGGAGAGGGAGGCCTGGCGTGCTGCAATTCATGGGGTTGCAAAGAGTCGGACACGACTGAGCGACTGAACGGAACTGAACTTATAGATGCATGTTCACGGGGAGGAGGGGAACAGAGGATGAAATAAAACAAAAATGCAGAGTTGCTCACTACTTGTGTCTGTTTGTATTACCTGTACACATCTGTAAGAGACACACACAAAACTGTTGCGCTCATGTTGATCTAAATCTGCACCAAACAATGTACTTTTTTCCATTTATTCTCATGCTGTGAGTTTGTTATATCTCAAAACACCCTACGATTTTTTATTAATGGCTGCACACTCTCCAGTTTATGGCTAGACCATACTTATTTAAAAGCTCACTATTAGACATTTAACTTTTTGATTTCTTAACCTTTTCAAATAAAATATTCAGTAAAAGTGGATTTTTTTTTNGGAATATAGAAAATGGTACAGATGAACCTGTTTTCAGGGCTTTCAGAGATACAGGGGTAGAGAATGGACATGTAGACAAGGGGTGGGGAGGAAGGGATAGGATGGATTGGGGGACCGGGACTGACATATATATACATACACCACCACGTGTGAGCCAGCTGGCTGGAGGGAACCCACTGTATCGCAGGGAGCTCAGTTGTGCTGACCTAGAAGGGAGGGCTGGGGGGTATATATGCACATTGGTGTTCAGTTGCTAAGTCATATCTGATTCTGTGATGCCATGGACGGCAGCATGCCAGGCCTCCCTGCCTTTCACTGTCTCCTAGAGTTTGCTCAAACTCACATCCACTGACCCGGTGATGCTATCTAACCATCTCTTTGCTTTGTTGAACAGCAGAAACTAACACAGCACTTTAAAACCACTGTACCCCGATGAAAAAAGGAAAGCTACATGGGGATGATGTCATCATTTCATCATTTCATCTTCTTGCTGTAGAGCACAAAGAATTTGTCTGTGTCCACGGTTGCAGAGAACGGCTTTTTAATAGACAATGCCGTCTGACCTCTGTCCACTCAAATTGATGTGCATCAGACAAGCTAGCCATCTATAAAATTACTCTTGCCTATTTTTTTGTTCTTATTTATTAACTTTGCAATGATACATAGATGTCTATATATACTTTCAATCCAGCATATTTCATGTGATAAACAATGGATAACTATGTTTCGGTAGGAACTATAAGAGATTTCCTGGTCATTCTGATATCCATTATTTTCTTAGAAGTAAATCTGACAGTTGAACACTGAGTCAAAACTGAACTTCTTTCTTTATGGTGGAATTTAAAACTTAGATGAATGCTAATGTTTGGATGTAGCTCCTTGAAAAAAAAAACCTCACAAAAACAGATTGCATTATGTCAACTTGGGGCTCATGCGCACTTCCCCCATAAAGACACTAGAAAGACAAGAAGCTATAAAACAAATGAAAAGTGAGCCACAGGCATAAACTATAAAAATGGAAATATATGAAAATATCTCACAGCTTCTTTTAGCAATTATGTTGGAACCAAATTGAACACTTCAGAAAAGTGTTGGAGGATTGTCAAAAGTCAAATTGGAGGATTTGGAAGCGTCAGTTTTCATTAGGGATTTGCACCTCTGCACTGTGGGCTGAGATAAAGCCTGTGTTTGGATAGACCCAAATGGGAGTAATGGACTCAAAAGGGAGTAAACGAAAGCCATGTCTGCAAACCACTGTATCAGCAGACATCACAGTAGAGACAATTGCTGAAGAGCCAAAAGCTCCTGATGCACTTGTCCCAGAGATAACTTTTCAAGGCGGAAATGCATTTGCTAGGGCCTGGCAAGAAGCAGCTCCCTTGCTCGCTTTCTGATAATCAAAGAAGACTTTGGCAAAGTCTTTGACAAAGACAAAGATAATCAAAGACCGTCCACAGTTGTCAATTAGTTTCTTTAGCTCTGACTTCTGTTCTTAACTCCACTTTCAAGTCTGTGTTCATGTAACGTGTTTGATCTAGGTTTGCTTAGGAAGATGGATGGTAATTTAAAAAAATGACGTTTTATATTTTTATCCAAAATTTACATTTCTCTAACAGAAAACTTCAATGCTTGCATCCTTGACTTTTTTTTTCTATTATTTACTATTTTTCTTAGAAACTGTGAGCATGTCTCCACTGTGATTTCAGCTGTTGTTCGTTGATGCTGTTTAGTCACCACGTGGACTGTAGCCCACCAGGCTTCTCTGTCCATGGGATTTCCCAGGCAGGAATGCTGAATGGGTTTCAGTCCATTTCCTTCTGCAGGGGATCTTCCCGATCCAGGGATCAAATTTGCATGTCCTGCATTGGCAGGCGGATTCTTAACTGCTGAGCCACCAAGGAAGTCCATTATTTCAATTCTTTTTAGTTAAATGCTATTTGCGTTTACAACTTTGTCCTAAACGTCAAAATCTAACATCAAAAAGAGAAGTGTGATGATCTAGAGTAAAAACTTTTTTTTCTTCTTCTTATAATTCCAAATGAGATAAGCAAAAGGTAGCAAAGAGGCTTTTTAAAATTTACTCTGGTCCCTTCCATGACCCGCTTTTCTTCTCAATCATGGCTTGAAAATTGGTGACAGAGGTGAGGCAGCTCCCTTCAGTTTTAAAAGAATGTATCTCTTTACCATGTGAGCAGTTTTAGCTTTCTGATGAAATTGAGAGGAAGGCAGGGGATCTCCCATCCTCTCCCTGCTCTCATCATTTTTCACCCTTTCCTTGGCTCATCCCTCATCCCCAGCGTTAGATGATCCACAGGTGAGAGGTTCATTTGAGACCAGCTTTGGGGAATTCAGCCACAAACAGTAACTGGGAATGAGATTAGGGGACAGTCAACGTGCTCCCTCTCCTGTGGGTGGTGGGGTGGGGGATTAAAAACAAAAGAAGCAACTATTGAATCTTTGATCTGAGTTGGAAGTTCGAATGCAAGGAGTACTGATAAATCAGTTCAGCATGTTCTCTGCAGGAAGCACAAAGCATTTCATGTCTAGCACAGCTAGACATCCTCATCCAGGAATGTGTCTGTCTGCTTTTTTATTCCTACGCAGATATTTCAGATGGAAACTTCCAAGACATTAGAATGTCATACGAATCATCGATGTCAAGGCTGCTTTCCAAGAAATTCTCTTTTACTTAATGTTTGATCCCCATTTCATTCTCTTCTCCCCATCTGGCACTTGTCACTTAGGCAGATGGCCACCAGCTGGAAGGGCAGGCTGTGTGTCTCCCCTCCACATCCGGGGGACTCAGAGACGGGACGTGAACTATACTACGTCACTCCATTAGGGGACCGCAAGCGCAGACACTGCCTTGTCAACCTGTCACCACCTGAGGGCTTCCTGAGGGAGTTCCTTTATGAATCTGGGGCCTTAAGTTGTATTTTGTGATGTCATGATACCCCATATTGGCTTCATATAAGAGAATGTAGCTAGTATAGCTTCACAATCCAACTCTCCCAATTAAGAGGGTACGCNCTCATCAGAAAGATCGCTAATCTTTACAGATTAGTTCAGTCCTCAAAGAATGTGTATACTAGAGCTATTTTTGAACAGTAATTTCCTCTTAAGCATCATTATGACTGTAATAATCACTGCCTCTGTTTCTACTCGGATCCTTCTATTAGACCTAAGCTTCTCAAGAGATGATGGATGTCTAGTTTCTACTTTGTTTCTCAAACACTCCTTGGGACAGAAAAATTTGATGGATATGAGCAGAGGTTGAACAAATATGTTCCCAGGATTCTGTGACGCCAATTCTATTATTTGAGAAAGCTGGAACCAAGCGTTCAATAGCTCTAGAGACTAGCTCCATAGATAGATAAGGCTTTGAGGCATTACCATTTATCCTGCTGGTTGGACATATTTCAAATCTAACCAATGTTTCCCTCTTTCACTACCTCCCTATGAACATCAACATCATATGATGATAATGATGAAAACTAAAGTTGGAAATAGTCACACGAGGGATGAAATTAAATGGTTAAGATGGATGCTCTAAAGCTATAATGTTGTTTGATCCTTAAGTAAGTCCACTGGAATAAATAAGACATTTTTTGCAAAGATTGTACAACTGAAGTAAAAGTTTTGTTATAATTGACAAAAACCATGTCCACACTGCAACTCTAAGAAATCTTGAAGAAGACAGGTGTGACTCCATTGGAAGTATTGGGATTTGATTCTTTTCTGAGTCCCTAACCTGGGCTGGGATTCAGGTAGGAAAGGGGGATGCCTGATGTTGATATTTTTTATTGCTATTTTGTCTCTGGGTATAAGAGAATGCATAACAAAGGATTTAAGTGTAGAATGTTTACAGTGCCTTAGCAAAATAATAATAGTGGCCTGATGGTTCAGACAGTAAAGAATCTGCCTTCCATGCAGGAGACCTGGGTTCCATCCTTGGGTGGGGAATATCCCCCGGAGGAGGGCACAGCAACCCACTCCAGTACTCTTACCTGGGAAATCCCATGGACAGAGGAGCCTGGCAGGCTCCAGTGCATAGGGTCACAAAGAGTTGGGCACAACTGAGTCATTAACACTTTTACTTTTCACTTTCAAGAGTATCAACATTAAAGGCTAAACTCCTAATATTATGTATTCTATTGGGAGTGCTGGTGGAAAGAGTGAAGTAGGATATTCCCCCAATTTTAATTTCCTTGAAAATAAGTGTTAGGCAGAAATGGAGTACAGTTCTAAATTGGTAAGCATAGATGCCATGCTAAACTGATACATGCAGATGTTGAAAAGGAAGAGCTACAGAAATTTTAGTTCAAATCACTCAGTAATTAAAAACCGACTTAAGAGCCATTCTGAATTGGTCATAATTTATCGTCCATGGTTTTATTACAGCAAACCAGGGTGAATATTCCTTTTTCACATACCACTTCATGTTTCTAGAATTTGCATGACCTATGTTAGATTGCCCTTTTTCTGGAAATTAATTTTTAGTTTTTCAGATGATGTTATTTGGTTCATATGGGGCACTGGATTTCATAATAAAAGTGCTAATTCAAGAGTTTATTTTTTGAAAGCGTATTTGTTAATGCTTATTCCTCAGTCTTACCTTGTCAGTGTGTGGATTTTGCACACAGTTATTTTAAATGTTCATCCTTTCCAGAAAGACAGTAAAGTACTTCTTGTATGAAAATCTTTTTCTTTAAGCATTTGAAATACAGTGCCCATGAACTGAGCCAGCGTAAACTCCTAAACCCAGAAGCAAGAGTACAACTTCAGGAGGAAGTCTACCAAGTCCAGTTCATCAGCTACATGCAATAATACAGAAAGCTTGAAATGCTTAAAGAAATAAACGAATTCTATAAAATAGCATTCGACTAGTCAGTCGATATCCAGCCTTATTGAATTGTTGCCATTAGTCACCAAAACAAGTATCAGATTGTGTCCACTGTGTGTTCATGATGTTCATGAAATGCCAAGGTTTCTATAGAGCTTAGGATATGAGGTATTCCATTCTCTATTTTTAGATACTCATATCTGATAATTTGCTGGAAAGGAAGAGCTATGCATATCTTAGGTGTTTGGGGAGTGGATGCCTCCACAATGATCATGTTACTAAAGATAAACAGCTGTACGAGTATTGCTTTCTCTCATGCATGAGACCTGAGTCAGAAAATGTCAGTGGGCATCTTTTCATAAAGAGGATAGATGCTATTTCACTAACACGTAGGTATCGAATCTTACTGAGACAACCCACAATTTTTTTTTCCAATTCAATCTGACAAATACTATATGGTATGCCAGTTTCTGTGCAAGATAAGACAGCATGGGCAAAAATGAAAAGCCTTAAAGCGTTTGGAATCTAATTGAGATGGAAAATGTATACAATTTACTGTAACACAGAGCATATTATGATACCAGTATGTATACATACAGTCTTATGAAGCAGAGAGATGAAAAGGCTTGTTTGGAAAAGTAGATTATAAAAGCCATCACTCAGGCAATGGCATGTGAACTGGCTCTGACCGGTGGAGATGGGAGAATAAAGGGCAGTTCTGATTGGGGGGGGACATTATGGGGTCAAGTCCTGGAGAGCAGATGGCTTTGGGGGGCACGNATTATGATACCAGTATGTATACATACAGTCTTATGAAGCAGAGAGATGAAAAGGCTTGTTTGGAAAAGCAGATTATAAAAGCCATCACTCAGGCAATGGCATGTGAACTGGATCTGACGGGTGGAGATAGGAGAATAAAGGGCAGTTCTGATTGGGGGGGGACATTATGGGGTCAAGTCCTGGAGAGCAGATGGCTTTTGGGGGCATGGGTGAGGACATTCCAGTGTTCAGGAAAGGGTCTGAAGCAGTGTAGTAAGAGGTGCATTTGAAGAGCAAGGGTGGGTCCTAAGAGACTCAAGCTCAAGATTTTGGACTCTGTTCTAAATTTAGGTGATAATTGTCGAGTATTTTGAGCAAGAGAATGACCTGCTTGTCTGCTGAGTCGTTCCAGTCGTGTCTGACTCTTTGTGACCCTAAGGACTGTAGCCTGCCAGCAGATTCTCCAGGTGGGAATACTGGAGTGGGTTACCAGGCTCTTCTCCAGGGGGATCGTCCCCAACCAGGGATGGAACCCAACATCTCTTGGCTGCTGAGGCTCTTGCATTGGCAGGTGGATTCTTTATGTCTGAGTCCCCAGGGAAGCAAGAGAATGACAAGAGTCAATTTGGTCTCATTTCAGTACAAAGGGTGAAGAGAAGGTGAATGGAGTCAGAGCCTTGACATCATCAATCATTAGTCTTATCGTTTGTATGATAAGCAAGTGCTTAGCACCATTTTATGCTGAAGCCTAAACAGCATCAGTAATGCCAGGAAGTGGATTACTTCCTAGGCCCTCCAGAACAAACAGTGTGACTTAAGTAACTACTGTATTTTCTCAGAGTCCTGAAGTGTCGGCCAGAGACTCGTTCCCTCTAAAACCTTTAGGAGAGCGTCCTTCCTGGCTTCTTTCAGAAGCTGCTAATGACACGCGCTCCTTGGCTGACGGCTGCAAACCTCTGGTCTCCGCCTCTGTGTTCGCTTGGTCGACGCCCCCCACGTCTGTCTTCTGATGGAAGCTGCAGCCAAGTCACATTAGAGCGCGCTCTGATGGCCTCGGCTTAAATGGAGCTCATCTGAGATGACCTGCTTGCAAATCAGGTCAGGGTCACAGGTGTGAGGTTAGCACTCAACCTACCAGTCTGGGAAGGGCGCGCTTCAGCCCCTCACAAGGATGAAGAGTGGCGCCCAACGGGAAAGACAGCAGCAAGACAGGATCACTCTGTGACTGCTGAGACTCGGGAGGGAGCAGGATGAGGTGGCTGGAAGGGGAAGAAAATGCTCAGAGTCGTGAGACTCCCCTGGCAGTCTAGGAGTTAAGGCTTCTTCCAATGCAGAGGGTGTGGATTTGATCCTTGGTCAGGGAGAGCCAAAATTTAACTTGCCTCATGGCCAAAAATCAGGACAAAAAGAAGTGTTACTGTAACAAATTCAATAACGTCTTAAAAAAAACTTATAAAAAGCTGAAGAGTCAGGCAACTGGGAGAGGAAGGAAAGGAAAAGTAGGTGATCTCACCTATAAGAGTTCAGCATCTGTGAAGTTCTGATCGCATCTGTGAGCTGACCTCAGTCATTCAGCAGTGATCAGGGAACCGCCCCCCAGCAATTTGACTTGCGTGTGGTAGGGATCACAAGTATTTGTGGCTACAGCCTGAGTGTGTATCACACCCACATTTTGTGTTTGTCTTACTATAGTGTGGCTGGTGGTGGTGGTTTTGTTGCTAGGTTGTGTCTGACTCTTACGACCCCGTGGACTGTGGCCCACCAGGCTCCTCTGTCCACGGGATTTCCCAGGCGAGAAGACTGGAGTGGGTGCTGTTTCCTTCTCCATAGCATGGGTAATGATGGTTAAAGCAGTTATCAGATGGAAATCCTCCCAAGGGGAAGATGTTATTAGCAAGTAGGAAAAAAATTAATAAATAGACATGTCATGGAGATATTTATAAGCACAGAGTCACCTCCATTCTGCCTTACACATTCTGACAAGCCCTTGGCATGAAAGCTAATTCTGAGATGAATGCAGTTGTATCTGGCAGGGTTGACCAAACTTCTAGGCAGATCAGAAGAAGTCTTCTCTTTGTAGTTGGTAGCAGGGGAGCAGGAGGAGGATGAGGTGAGCAGGGGCAGGGGACAGAGAATATGACAGGGGATGGGGATTTAAAACATGGCCCAAGACAGCTCCAGGCATGAGACTGCATGCAGTTACCAGCCTGCTGGATCTTATGCCTCATGTAACGGCAGTGAGCTCCATGAACTCTTTTGTGAACTCTTTCGTGAACGGTACTGATTTCACCCGTGAAAAATTATGCAAAGATACATGGGATGTTCCCCTCTCTTCTAAAAGGTGAGACTCTTTCTCTGATACGTGACTGACACAATTATTGCTACAACGGTCGCAGTCGCTCTTGCAGCGGTTCAATAGCTCTAGAGACTAGAGATATTCACATCGTGATTTTGGTGCTTTTCTGAAGTGCACTCTCTTAGTTTCCTAGGTCTGCTGTAGCAAAGAACCCCAAACTGGGTGGCTTAGCACAACAGGAACGTATTTTCTCATAGTTCTGGAGGCTAGAAGTCCAACATCAAGGTGTCGGCAGGGTCTCGCTCCCTCTGAAGGAGGAGAGGTTGGAGGTGCCTTCCTTGTCTCGTCCCAGCTTCCAGTGGTTGCTGTCAATTTCGGTGTTCCTTGGCTTGCAGACATGTCACTCCATGCCCATGGCATGCAGCCCTCTATGAGCTGAAGCCTCTAGCGCCTGGCTAATGACTGGTAAGTCAGTGGCATCACCTCCATGAACGCATCAATAATACAGTGTAATTGGAGAACATCAAAACAAATGGCCATCTGCAGTGGGCTCCATGCGCTGAGTCCTGGAAGTTAATGATGCCTTATTGAGAAAGCATTGCAGGAGCTCCACGGCATATGCCTGGTGGTGGCACGTAATTTCATAGTCCACAAACCATAATGATTCAATTTTCTCAGAGGTGTATTTATCTATGTGTGGTGCTTACCCCTCTCTACTGTGTTATGACTTGACAGTTATTTAATGTTTACATGAGACAGAAATTGACCAAGAAGGGGAAAATTAAGCAACATGGAGGATTTGAGAAGTCTTGTTTCCCATAGTTTTATTGAGAAGTAATTGACCTGCAGAGCTGTATAGGTTTCAGGTGGACAGCACGATTGTTTGATTTAAGTATATCATGAAACGATCACCACAATATGTCCAGCTAACATCCATTGTCTCATAGATACAAAATAAAAGGAAAAAAAAAAAAGAGATTGAGAATTCTCTTCGTGGTAAGAAGTCTCAGGGGTTAAACTCTTCGTGGCTCTCTCGTGTATTGTTAAGCAGTGTTAGCTGCACACTGCATCCCTACGTGACCGGAAGTTTGCACCTTTATGTCCATATTTGTCCAATTCCCTTCCCCCTCCCCCAGACACTGCCTCTGGCAACCACAAGTCTGCTCTTTTTCTCTGAGATTGCTTTTGTCTTAAAGTCCACATATAAAGGGGTCATGCCATATCTGTCTCTCTCTGAAGCCCTTATTTCAGTTAGCACGATGCTTGCAAGGTACTCAAGGTACTTGTGCTCAGATGGCAGGATTTCCTCATTTTTCATGGCTAAATATTATTCCATTATACACAGAGATCACAACTTCTCCATCCATATTCGAGATCCATTTATAATGACATGGACTCTGAAAATCTGCTGCAAACTTGCTTTTTAAAGCAGACTTTCTGTCTGCATCTTTAATTGGTCAATCCATTTATTGAGACAGGTGATAAACATTGCTGAGCATCCTCTTACCGGGACTTGTGCTAGTATTACACTGGATACAAAGGTGAATTTTTAAAAATCTTGCCATTTAGGACTTTAGAGTCTGATTGAGCAGATCAATCATCCAGATGCTGATTCACATGTCTGCTAGTGAGGGTCCACACGCAGAGGCTGAAACTAGCCAGAACACAGTAATTTAGCTGAGGCTACCTGGGAACCATAAAAAAGATAAGGAACACGACACGGGTGTTCAGAGAAAGAGAGAAACGTAACTCATGAAAGATTTGCCAAAACTGGGAAATGGGGGTTTGCCCCCCGTCCTCCTCTCTCCTCTCCCTTCTTGCACTTTCTCTTCCTCCCTCTCTCCCTCTCCAGTTCCCACTATTTTATCTCTTTCTCTATCACAGTCTCTGTCCCTTCCGTTCTTCTTGACACGTCCACCTCCCTTTGTTTAAATGATAAAATGTTTGCACTCCACATCTCTGTCCACTACTGTTTAGTTTCCTTTCCAGAATCTCCTTTCTCTGCTGCCTGTGATTCCCAGAGCTTTGTCAAAGGTCCCTGTTTCTCCTGATAGCACACATGCTTCAAAGGCTAAATCCTGTGACTTCATTTATACGACCTCCTGGAAAAGGCAAATCTAAGGAACAGGAAACAGATCGGTGTTTCCCAAGAGCAGAGGCTGGGGAGAGGGGTAAAGGGCTATGAGAGAACTCTCTGGATCTTAACTGTGGGGACGGTTAGGCTACAGTGTACTTGCAAGGATTCCTACAGCTGTACACCTGGAGAGGGCAGACTCTGCTGTCACATGCATTTTACCGAACACACCTGACTTGCCCTCCAAATCCTTGCTTTGCACTGAGTGGAAAGGCTCACACAATTTTAATTTCCTTTTCTCATCACCCTTCTTAGTTTTGAACTTAGTAGCTTCTGCTTCAAATTAGAAAATTATTTTGAGATTCTGGACCAAGAAATTATAATTATACAGGTATATGCTATGTGAGTGTGTGTTGTGTGTGTGTGTGTGTGTGTGGGGGGGTGTTCTAATTTGTAACCCAAAATGGAAATCAGTGAAATAAGCAATAAAGAAGCACTTTTGAAATGTCTAGACCTGAGCTTTGAAGTGTTAATCAAAGGATGGTAGCACAATCTAGAAAATTAAATGCTGTGCTATTTTGTACTCGCTGCTATTCTAGAACAATTAAAGCAATAAAAATTTAGTTACCTTTATTTCAGTTGTAAAAAGCAAGTGAGTTCCCATGCCGGGTTAATTCATAGCTAAAGGACTAAAGTCATATTTTTCCCGACTAGTGGTGCTGAGAAAGACTAGCTTACAAGGGGAATTTAGTGTTTATAAATAGAGCCCAGCGCTTGTTGCTTTGCAGGAAGTCAGTTAGAGAGATGGTCCTTTTCAGTTCTTTTGCTGCAACTTGGAATAAGCTTGTAGCTAGAGAGGTTTTTCAGAAGTGAACACTAAGTACTCAAGTCCATTGTACACACTTCGTGTTTTAAAGAAGCCACAGAAAATCTTCTTTTCCCCCCAAGGAGAACTTCCTCACTCCCCAGAAGCGTGGCAGAGCAGAGGAAGGAGTTTCTGATTATAGCTCCCGAGATGCAGTTTCCTGTCCTAGCTCCACCGTGAAACTAACTNAGTCCACATATAAAGGGGTCATGCCATATCTGTCTCTCTCTGAAGCCCTTATTTCAGTTAGCACGATGCTTGCAAGGTACTCAAGGTACTTGTGCTCAGATGGCAGGATTTCCTCATTTTTCATGGCTAAATATTATTCCATTATACACAGAGATCACAACTTCTCCATCCATATTCGAGATCCATTTATAATGACATGGACTCTGAAAATCTGCTGCAAACTTGCTTTTTAAAGCAGACTTTCTGTCTGCATCTTTAATTGGTCAATCCATTTATTGAGACAGGTGATAAACATTGCTGAGCATCCTCTTACCGGGACTTGTGCTAGTATTACACTGGATACAAAGGTGAATTTTTAAAAATCTTGCCATTTAGGACTTTAGAGTCTGATTGAGCAGATCAATCATCCAGATGCTGATTCACATGTCTGCTAGTGAGGGTCCACACGCAGAGGCTGAAACTAGCCAGAACACAGTAATTTAGCTGAGGCTACCTGGGAACCATAAAAAAGATAAGGAACACGACACGGGTGTTCAGAGAAAGAGAGAAACGTAACTCATGAAAGATTTGCCAAAACTGGGAAATGGGGGTTTGCCCCCCGTCCTCCTCTCTCCTCTCCCTTCTTGCACTTTCTCTTCCTCCCTCTCTCCCTCTCCAGTTCCCACTATTTTATCTCTTTCTCTATCACAGTCTCTGTCCCTTCCGTTCTTCTTGACACGTCCACCTCCCTTTGTTTAAATGATAAAATGTTTGCACTCCACATCTCTGTCCACTACTGTTTAGTTTCCTTTCCAGAATCTCCTTTCTCTGCTGCCTGTGATTCCCAGAGCTTTGTCAAAGGTCCCTGTTTCTCCTGATAGCACACATGCTTCAAAGGCTAAATCCTGTGACTTCATTTATACGACCTCCTGGAAAAGGCAAATCTAAGGAACAGGAAACAGATCGGTGTTTCCCAAGAGCAGAGGCTGGGGAGAGGGGTAAAGGGCTATGAGAGAACTCTCTGGATCTTAACTGTGGGGACGGTTAGGCTACAGTGTACTTGCAAGGATTCCTACAGCTGTACACCTGGAGAGGGCAGACTCTGCTGTCACATGCATTTTACCGAACACACCTGACTTGCCCTCCAAATCCTTGCTTTGCACTGAGTGGAAAGGCTCACACAATTTTAATTTCCTTTTCCCATCACCCTTCTTAGTTTTGAACTTAGTAGCTTCTGCTTCAAATTAGAAAATTATTTTGAGATTCTGGACCAAGAAATTATAATTATACAGGTATATGCTATGTGAGTGTGTGTTGTGTGTGTGTGTGTGTGTGTGGGGGGGTGTTCTAATTTGTAACCCAAAATGGAAATCAGTGAAATAAGCAATAAAGAAGCACTTTTGAAATGTCTAGACCTGAGCTTTGAAGTGTTAATCAAAGGATGGTAGCACAATCTAGAAAATTAAATGCTGTGCTATTTTGTACTCGCTGCTATTCTAGAACAATTAAAGCAATAAAAATTTAGTTACCTTTATTTCAGTTGTAAAAAGCAAGTGAGTTCCCATGCCGGGTTAATTCATAGCTAAAGGACTAAAGTCATATTTTTCCCGACTAGTGGTGCTGAGAAAGACTAGCTTACAAGGGGAATTTAGTGTTTATAAATAGAGCCCAGCGCTTGTTGCTTTGCAGGAAGTCAGTTAGAGAGATGGTCCTTTTCAGTTCTTTTGCTGCAACTTGGAATAAGCTTGTAGCTAGAGAGGTTTTTCAGAAGTGAACACTAAGTACTCAAGTCCATTGTACACACTTCGTGTTTTAAAGAAGCCACAGAAAATCTTCTTTTCCCCCCAAGGAGAACTTCCTCACTCCCCAGAAGCGTGGCAGAGCAGAGGAAGGAGTTTCTGATTATAGCTCCCGAGATGCAGTTTCCTGTCCTAGCTCCACCGTGAAACTAACTCTGATTCTGGGAAGGAGGAGGGAGAGCATCCCAGCCTTAGCCCGGTTTGGGGTTTGGTTGGCCTGTGAATGAGCAGGAAGTGGGGCTATACGACGTCTGAGGGTGTCTCCTTAAATTACAGCTTTGCCAGGGCTTCTGTATCTTGTTATACTGGGCATGTCCATAACCTCAGCTTTTCTCCTTTAATCCCATACTTTTGACTGCTTCAGACTTTTCCACCAGGATGGCTTGTGTTTATCCCTAATACCCTCCGGGACCCTGAATTCAGGGTTGTTTCCTGACCTTCCCCGGCTCTGAGGATCGAGGCAGCTGCCGTGTGTTGCGGGTAAATAAGTCAAATATATTAGCGAGAACGTGAGGCGTTAGCTGCAGTCGTGTCCTACTCTCTGCGACCCCGTGGACTGTAGCCCACCAGGCTTCCCTGTCCATGGAATGCTCCAGGCAAGAATATTGCGGTGGGTGGCCATTTTCTTCTCCAGGGGATTTTCCTGACTCAGGGATCGAACCCTGGTGTCCCACATTGCAGGCGGATTCTTTACTGTCTGAACCACCAGGGAAACCATTAGCAAACATGGAGTTTTCTAAAGCTTGTGTTTGGCTCTTCCCAAAGAATATGACTCAGCATTTCAGCACACTAGCTTTTGGAGTACACCAAGACACTAAGATTTAGAATGCACTCGTATAACGGACAAAAATGCTTTCTAATTTAACATTAAGCAGTGTATATTTTAATGTATTTTCTCAATCAAGGTGTCATTTGACTGTGGAAGCTTTAGCTGGCAGGATGAGTTTGGGGAAGAGAGACCTGGTTTATTGATGAGTTTGTGGGGAATGAAGCAGAAAAGAAGTAGGGATCTCAGACCTAGAGCCCTGGAATCATTACTTCACAAAATATTCGTCCTCATAGGAACTGTCAGATTTGAGGAAACGTGAGGTCTCTTATCTCCCATTCAATTTCTGGGCAGACTGAATTTTTTATTTTTTTACAAAAGAGTGAGTGTGTGACCTGGTCATCAGCAAGTGTCGTATGGTAAAAATGCCCCGTGCTTTGCAATTCTTCTCTGGAAAGCCGTGAAGATAGAGACGGCATCCCCAAGTTTTTGCTGCTCCACTGCGTCCCACATAAATTACTCCAGATATTTGGGCATTTTTTCCCCAACTCTAAACGTCCTCAGAGAGGAATTCTATACTCTCACTAGTCTCAGATCATGTTTCCTTTG
Organism: Raphicerus campestris; assembly: GCA_006410735.1. Lineage (NCBI taxonomy): Eukaryota > Metazoa > Chordata > Mammalia > Artiodactyla > Bovidae > Raphicerus > Raphicerus campestris. The sequence goes on from SJYW01010781.1 coordinate 51,207, forward strand.
CCAGAAAGTTCCTGATAAATGGAATATCTCTGCGTTTGTCCAGTCCTACTTCTTGCTCAGTCTTGAGGGGGGCTCATGGAGCCCAAGGGAAGTTGAGCTCTTCTTTCCAGGGTGATGGCCTAAACAATAAGACACTCGGGGGGAAATGAATCCTTACAAGGCAACTCGGGAGATTTGAGCTTAGCAGCAGGGCCTTTAAGAGGCAATGGAGGAAAAAAATAAGACGGTTTCAGAATTAATGACTTCATCATCACAGAAAACCTTACGAAAGCAATATGACTTGCAGGAATTTGTTGAAGAGGTAGAGTCTTCAGATCTGCGCCCACTGGGACGCTGGCAAGACCCACAGGAAGCATGGAGTAGTTGGGAGATGACAAATAGAGAAGACTGGCTGGGTAATATTTTGGAAGTAGTGAAGAATTGGGAGGAAACGAATAAAGTCAGAGAACTGTGTGTTTAAGAACCATAAATGCAATGAGATGGTTGGCATAGCTTCAGACAGAGAAGAAGCCCACGGCCGGGGAGGGAGAGGCCAGGGCTTTGGCAGCAGTGCCCGCGCGTGGGCTGGCCGCGCGGAAGCGGTCGTGTCGAGCTGTGTTGCGTTTCTGCTGTCCTGAAGGAATTTGGATGTGGCCGTGATGAATGTCACATTCTCTTTACTGAAACCGTAAAATGGAAACCACACGATGCAAGAGGATGTGGAGTCACTATTTTTTGCATCATTACCTTCTCTGTAATTAGAACCTCTCCCCTTCCATGTCTCTTAAGCCGATTACGTGTGACAGTAGGTGATGGCGAGGCGGCAGTGGGGAAATTGGCAGGACTACAAGGCTTTCCTTATCTTTCCTTTTACTTCAGCCAACTCTCCACTCACTAGGTAGGTCTGGGCCTATGGTGCAACCTGCTCAAGAGAACTCATGCTGTATGAATAATCCTTCCCACATATTTCCATTTATCCTTTCATTCATGTAACAAGTCTAATTTGTTTTAACCTCTCCTTGAGCCAGCGATAAATCTGAAGTACACTTGTCTGATATTTTCAAAGGATCAATTCTTTTCAATCTATCAATTCTTTGAAACATGGGTTTAAAAGTCATCTTAGGAAGCATCTTAAATCTCCATAAAACTCACCGATTCACCTATGAGTCCATTGTTAATGTATTCATTTGATGAATATTTACTGCATTTACATTAAATGCCAGGAGCTGGTGGAATGGTAGAAACCCAACAAGGAGGAGAACAAAAAAGTTTCCAAACTCATGGTGCCGGTTGTGCTCATGTGTATGAATGTATGATTAAAGCTTTAAAATGAGAGACAGGATTGAAATCGTTGGGTTTGCACATGTGCGTGAATGAGAGAGTGGGGTGCACTTGAACGGGTGTCTTGATGACTGATTTTCCTTTGTCTGTATGCTTTGTAATTCAGTGACTCATCTTAATAAACCCGGATCGAGGTAAGCACTCATTGTATTCTGTAAAACAGCTCAGAATGGGATGTCTGCTTAAAAAAACAAGTCAGATAAGGTCTATTGACCAGAAATGGGCTCCTGTTTCTCAGGCTTCTTGGGAAAGACACTTAACATCACACTCTCTTCTGTATGTCTCTCTCCAAGCTATCATGGCCTCTTGTCATTTTGAGACCTTTAATAATAGATACTTAATACCTTAATCTGTGTTAGGCAGAGTGACATTCAATGTCCTCTGGCCCAGAACTGGGAGAATACTGGGTCTGTGAAGGTAAAACTGTCCACAGCGTTTTCAAACATCTTAAAGAGCTGCAGAGCATACCTAATGCTTGCCAAGATGACGGGTTTGATCATCAGATGAGTTTTCAAATCTCTCCTCTTGTGACTGGTGCATTCCTAGACAAGCCCCAGTTTCTCTACTGACAGTGTCAATAACTGTATCTCCTCTTCATGGTTCTTGAGAGGGATGTGGGGAATGACTATGAGAAGCCACTAATCCATATGTTTTCCTTTCACCATCAAGCTATGATGAATTCACAAACATATCACAAAAGCTTATTTGCTTTCTTAGGGGAAAAATACATGTCATCATGTGGCTCATGCAAAATGAGCCACAGCCTGTTTGGGGGGGTGT
>SJYW01010781.1:55094-70559 GCA_006410735.1 Raphicerus campestris
AAGTCATATTTTTCCCGACTAGTGGTGCTGAGAAAGACTAGCTTACAAGGGGAATTTAGTGTTTATAAATAGAGCCCAGCGCTTGTTGCTTTGCAGGAAGTCAGTTAGAGAGATGGTCCTTTTCAGTTCTTTTGCTGCAACTTGGAATAAGCTTGTAGCTAGAGAGGTTTTTCAGAAGTGAACACTAAGTACTCAAGTCCATTGTACACACTTCGTGTTTTAAAGAAGCCACAGAAAATCTTCTTTTCCCCCCAAGGAGAACTTCCTCACTCCCCAGAAGCGTGGCAGAGCAGAGGAAGGAGTTTCTGATTATAGCTCCCGAGATGCAGTTTCCTGTCCTAGCTCCACCGTGAAACTAACTCTGATTCTGGGAAGGAGGAGGGAGAGCATCCCAGCCTTAGCCCGGTTTGGGGTTTGGTTGGCCTGTGAATGAGCAGGAAGTGGGGCTATACGACGTCTGAGGGTGTCTCCTTAAATTACAGCTTTGCCAGGGCTTCTGTATCTTGTTATACTGGGCATGTCCATAACCTCAGCTTTTCTCCTTTAATCCCATACTTTTGACTGTTTCAGACTTTTCCACCAGGATGGCTTGTGTTTATCCCTAATACCCTCCGGGACCCTGAATTCAGGGTTGTTTCCTGACCTTCCCCGGCTCTGAGGATCGAGGCAGCTGCCGTGTGTTGCGGGTAAATAAGTCAAATATATTAGCGAGAACGTGAGGCGTTAGCTGCAGTCATGTCCTACTCTCTGCGACCCCGTGGACCGTAGCCCACCAGGCTTCCCTGTCCATGGAATGCTCCAGGCAAGAATATTGCGGTGGGTGGCCATTTTCTTCTCCAGGGGATTTTCCTGACTCAGGGATCGAACCCTGGTGTCCCACATTGCAGGCGGATTCTTTACTGTCTGAACCACCAGGGAAACCATTAGCAAACATGGAGTTTTCTAAAGCTTGTGTTTGGCTCTTCCCAAAGAATATGACTCAGCATTTCAGCACACTAGCTTTTGGAGTACACCAAGACACTAAGATTTAGAATGCACTCGTATAACGGACAAAAATGCTTTCTAATTTAACATTAAGCAGTGTATATTTTAATGTATTTTCTCAATCAAGGTGTCATTTGACTGTGGAAGCTTTAGCTGGCAGGATGAGTTTGGGGAAGAGAGACCTGGTTTATTGATGAGTTTGTGGGGAATGAAGCAGAAAAGAAGTAGGGATCTCAGACCTAGAGCCCTGGAATCATTACTTCACAAAATATTCGTCCTCATAGGAACTGTCAGATTTGAGGAAACGTGAGGTCTCTTATCTCCCATTCAATTTCTGGGCAGACTGAATTTTTTATTTTTTTACAAAAGAGTGAGTGTGCGACCTGGTCATCAGCAAGTGTCGTATGGTAAAAATGCCCCGTGCTTTGCAATTCTTCTCTGGAAAGCCGTGAAGACAGAGACGGCATCCCCAAGTTTTTGCTGCTCCACTGCGTCCCACATAAATTACTCCAGATATTTGGGCATTTTTTCCCCAACTCTAAACGTCCTCAGAGAGGAATTCTATACTCTCACTAGTCTCAGATCATGTTTCCTTTGCCAGAAAGTTCCTGATAAATGGAATATCTCTGCGTTTGTTCAGTCCTACTTCTTGCTCAGTCTTGAGGGGGGCTCATGGAGCCCAAGGGAAGTTGAGCTCTTCTTTCCAGGGTGATGGCCTAAACAGTAAGACACTCGGGGGGAAATGAATCCTTACAAGGCAACTCGGGAGATTTGAGCTTAGCAGCAGGGCCTTTAAGAGGCAATGGAGGAAAAAAATAAGACGGTTTCAGAATTAATGACTTCATCATCACAGAAAACCTTACGAAAGCAATATGACTTGCAGGAATTTGTTGAAGAGGTAGAGTCTTCAGATCTGCGCCCACTGGGACGCTGGCAAGACCCACAGGAAGCATGGAGTAGTTGGGAGATGACAAATAGAGAAGACTGGCTGGGTAATATTTTGGAAGTAGTGAAGAATTGGGAGGAAACGAATAAAGTCAGAGAACTGTGTGTTTAAGAACCATAAATGCAATGAGATGGTTGGCATAGCTTCAGACAGAGAAGAAGCCCACGGCCGGGGAGGGAGAGGCCAGGGCTTTGGCAGCAGTGCCCGCGCGTGGGCTGGCCGCGCGGAAGCGGTCGTGTCGAGCTGTGTTGCGTTTCTGCTGTCCTGAAGGAATTTGGATGTGGCCGTGATGAATGTCACATTCTCTTTACTGAAACCGTAAAATGGAAACCACACGATGCAAGAGGATGTGGAGTCACTATTTTTTGCATCATTACCTTCTCTGTAATTAGAACCTCTCCCCTTCCATGTCTCTTAAGCCGATTACGTGTGACAGTAGGTGATGGCGAGGCGGCAGTGGGGAAATTGGCAGGACTACAAGGCTTTCCTTATCTTTCCTTTTACTTCAGCCAACTCTCCACTCACTAGGTAGGTCTGGGCCTATGGTGCAACCTGCTCAGGAGAACTCATGCTGTATGAATAATCCTTCCCACATATTTCCATTTATCCTTTCATTCATGTAACAAGTCTAATTTGTTTTAACCTCTCCTTGAGCCAGCGATAAATCTGAAGTACACTTGTCTGATATTTTCAAAGGATCAATTCTTTTCAATCTATCAATTCTTTGAAACATAGGTTTAAAAGTCATCTTAGGAAGCATCTTAAATCTCCATAAAACTCACCGATTCACCTATGAGTCCATTGTTAATGTATTCATTTGATGAATATTTACTGCATTTACATTAAATGCCAGGAGCTGGTGGAATGGTAGAAACCCAACAAGGAGGAGAACAAAAAAGTTTCCAAACTCATGATGCCGGTTGTGCTCATGTGTATGAATGTATGATTAAAGCTTTAAAATGAGAGACAGGATTGAAATCGTTGGGTTAGCACATGTGCGTGAATGAGAGAGTGGGGTGCACTTGAACGGGTGTCTTGATGACTGATTTTCCTTTGTCTGTATGCTTTGTAATTCAGTGACTCATCTTAATAAACCCGGATCGAGGTAAGCACTCATTGTATTCTGTAAAACAGCTCAGAATGGGATGTCTGCTTAAAAAAACAAGTCAGATAAGGTCTATTGACCAGAAATGGGCTCCTGTTTCTCAGGCTTCTTGGGAAAGACACTTAACATCACACTCTCTTCTGTATGTCTCTCTCCAAGCTATCATGGCCTCTTGTCATTTTGAGACCTTTAATAATAGATACTTAATACCTTAATCTGTGTTAGGCAGAGTGACATTCAATGTCCTCTGGCCCAGAACTGGGAGAATACTGGGTCTGTGAAGGTAAAACTGTCCACAGCGTTTTCAAACATCTTAAAGAGCTGCAGAGCATACCTAATGCTTGCCAAGATGACGGGTTTGATCATCAGATGAGTTTTCAAATCTCTCCTCTTGTGACTGGTGCATTCCTAGACAAGCCCCAGTTTCTCTACTGACAGTGTCAATAACTGTATCTCCTCTTCATGGTTCTTGAGAGGGATGTGGGGAATGACTATGAGAAGCCACTAATCCATATGTTTTCCTTTCACCATCAAGCTATGATGAATTCACAAACATATCACAAAAGCTTATTTGCTTTCTTAGGGGAAAAATACATGTCATCATGTGGCTCATGCAAAATGAGCCACAGCCTGTTTGGGGGGGTGGGTGGGGAGTGAGAGGGCATGAGGTTAAATGTTTCAACTAAATTTTATGAAAAGTATAGTTTGTCAGGAGGCTTCCTTGATGGCTCAGTGGTAAAAAACGCACCTGCCAATGCAGGAGATGTGGGTTCGATCCCTGGGTCGGGAGGATCCCCTGGAGAAGGAAATGGCAACTCACCCCAGTATTCTTGCCTGGAGAATGCCGTGGACAGAGGAGCCTGGTGGGCTACAGTCCAGAGGGCTGCAGAGCTGGACAGGACTGACTGACTGAGCAGGAACAGGAGCGTAGTTTGTTGGAGTATAAACTCTTAGAATAGGTGGGGCCATGCTTTTGTGATTCCCCAAGGTAAATGATACGGGGCTATGTAATTTGAAGGCTCAAAATGAATTATTAATTTGTGACATGTTCCTATGAAGCATATTGCTTTCATTTTATTGTTTTGTTTTATCATCGAGTGTGTAAGATTAACCTCTAACCTGGGAGAGCTGATATGAGTTAACTGATGCAGGGCTTGTATTTGTGTTTGACTCCATGCCTCAAGATACATAAATCATTTTCATTTCTGTCTTAAGGCGGGATGAAAAGGGCCACACAGAGAGGATTAAAATGAAGGATGAAAAAAAAAAATCCTTCAACATCTTGGCTACTCCTTCTCTCGCCTGTGAGATCCATTTCTCTTTAAACATTCAGAAGAGGATAGACGTTGTCATCACCCGCTCTGTCCTTGGGAAGTAGCTCAGGTTAACATCTAAGTGGCTTAGGAGAAAGTGAAGAATCCTTCCTTCAGAGATGAACCCCAAATTTTGCTTCCGCCTGGGTCTACGCAGGCACCTTATGACTTAATTAGCAAAAGGAACAGTTTATTGGCCCAGGAATACCAGTGTCTGGGGTACTTTACAATAAACACATTCAGCGTCTGGTTCTTAGCTGACCACACTATAAATCAGACAAAAGATGTCTTCCTTTTAAGAGACCAGTAAAAAAGTTATGCACTTTTTTTAATGGACAAAAAAGAATGCCAAGGAAAATTTTCCATGTCCTGCCATGATGCTTACTGGGTCAAAATTCCAAATTGGATGTTTTTCTTTGCCTTGTTGAAGCAACTAAGCAAATATGCATGTGTTGCTTACAAATGATGGTTTACTAGCCTTATGGGGTATTCAGGTCTCAATCCAGAACTTTGTGGTTAAAGTACTATTAAAGAGCTTCACTATTTTTTTCCTTTTTAATGTATGGGAGCTGCTTGTAAGGTACTATACAGTCACAGACAACCAAGAAAATACCAGAATTACACCAGCACAGCAGGAAATTAACAATGTGGTAGATAATCGTGCTTGGTTATAGATAATGCATTCAGTGCTTAAAATAGCAGTTTGCCATCCATGTGTTATTTCATACCAGATGGTTGCAAGAGCACAGGACATTTTTTAAAAAATGTATTCCTAGGGTACATATAAAAATCTCTTTAATAGCAATGCACCCAAAAAGGAAAAAGATCTATAATTTAGGATAAGTGTTTGTCAAATTGCCTTCATCTATATCAAGCTCAATGCTATTTTTGCGTTTTCAGTAAGTAAAAATATTCTGTTCAATGGAATATCAAAATTGTGATATTAAGTTCATCCAGAATTTTCGGTGGAGACACCCTTTTTCAACTGCAGTGCCCAGTTTGAAGGAGTTAACTGAGACTTCTGGGACAATCTTATCTGGCTACATTATTATTTCATTTTTAATTCCTTGTTTCAGGAGAAAAGTTATTCACTCCAGTAAAATACGAGACACCACCTGAATAGAGAACTCCGACATATTCTACTCATTGTGAGATTGCTCCCATCCAAAAGGTTAGCTGTGAACCCACTCTAAGAATATTAATTAAATTCTTTAACCTTCAGTGTGTTGAGACAGCATCAGAGTGAAAAGATGAGGCTCAGGGGACACAAGTGTTACTCTTTGGGTTCTCTGTATCTAGCTGTGGAGAACACAGAGCTGTTTGTAGGGGGCGGACATGTGAAGCCAAGGTCTTTACCCCATGGCTTAGCAAAGTGCTTCTGGGGGTGTCCCTGATTCGTCGATGGGTAAAGAATCTGCTTGCCAATGCAGGAGATACGGGTTCAGTCCCTGACCCCGGAAGATCCCACGTGCTGTGCAGTAACTACAGTTACTGAGCTGTGCTCTAAGCCTGTGTGCCCCACCAGAGAGGACTCTGTGACGGCAGATCCAAGCACAGCAGGGGAGAGCACGCCTACACAGAGACGAAGATCCAGCACGGCCAAAAATACAAAAAAGTACATGGACATGAAAGTGGTTCTTTCAGGACTGTCCGTAATACCCGGAGGCACTGCTGGCCAGCAGATCTTGAGGGAGTGGTACTGATTGGCATCGAATGAGAAGTCAGGAAATCCACTCAGCATCCTACAACATCCTACAGAGCAGCCCCCTCGACGAAGGCGCGCCGGCTGGTCTCGGCGATGATCCCTTGTAGGGAGCTACTCGGCTAGGCTTCAGAACCCGGCCACTGACCCAGACGCTAGGTGTGGCTGTGGAGGTGTTTTGCGGATGCGGTTAAAACATCCACAGTCAATCATCAGCGCACTTGAAAGTGGATTACCCTCCATCAGGAGTCATCAGGTGTGGGGATCATCACGTGTGAAGTCGTCAGGTCAGTGTGGGAGTCATCGGGTCAGTTGAAGGTCTTAAAGAGCGAAAAAGCCTTCCCAGAGTGGAAATGAGTGGGAATACTGGGAGAAAATATGTATGTTTCATATATATAACACATATCTCTACTGCCAATGCAGGAAATGTAGGAGACTCAGGTTCAATACCTGGGTCTGGAAGACCCCTGGAAAAGGAGAATGGCAACCCACTTCAGTATTCTTGTCTGGAAAATCCCATGAACAGAGCAGCCTGGTGGGCTATGGTCCACGGGCTCCCAACAGTGCAATGCTGTAACTCTTTGCAACCCCATGGACTGTAGCCCGCCAAGCTCCTCTGCCCATGAGATTTCCCAGGCAAGCATCCTGGAGTGGGTTGCCATTCCTTTCTCCAAGGAATCTTCTCCACCTAAGGACTGAGCCCAGGTCTCCTGCATTGAAGGCAGATTGTTTACCATCTGAGCCACAAACAAAGCTCTGATGCTGGGAAAGATTGAGGGCAGGAAGAGAAGTGGGTGCCAGAGGATGAGATGCTTGGATGACACCACTGACTCAATGGACGTGAGTTTGAGCAAGCTCTGGGGGAGAGTGAAGGACAGGGAGGCCTAGTGTGCGCAGTTCATAGGGTTGTAAAGATCAGACATGACCTAGCTTCTGAACAACAACGACAGTTGGCACATGCCCCAGGAGGGGAGTTTTCTAGAATCTTCCATGAGCTACACAGACTGTCTTCCCTTGCCTTGTTGCAGTTCTTTTCTATGCTCTGTTGGAAGGGCTGGGGACCTCCCAAGACTTGATTTGACTGCCCAAGACCATCAAAGCTCAGTACCTCCGTGGGGGCACAGAGGTCTCACCTCCCCACGGCTGTGAGCGTGTTCGATCTTCTTTATGAAAGATGACTTAGCAGGGTGAACTCAGTATCATCCCCCCTTTCTTCCTTTAACTTTATGACTTTCATTCTGCAAACCCCAGTGCTACTGTGTAAATCGCCCTCCTTGAAAGACAGATCATTGCCCCAGGTTCTGCCTCATGCCCTTTTCCAGAATTAAGGTGACCGGAGCTCTTCATCCCTAGAGACTGGCCCTTTGGCAACACCTCCACTGATCTGGTGAAGAATAACCCATGATACTCACATGCACACACCTCACACCAGTTGAAAACACAGCGACCTGATCTTTGCCCTGAACTTGGATTGTCTGGGCTGTTATGTGAAAAGCTTAGACAACTAGTGGCAAGGTTTTGAAGCCTTTGGGATTTTTTTGGAGCCGGCATTAAAAAAGAGGACCCCACGGGAGGCCCAAGATGAGGGCAAATCAATGCAGCTTTGTTTACCGCCGCTCCTGAGTTCTCCCATTGTGGAGAGGAATCTGAGAGCAGGAAGGACGAGGAGGAAAAAAAAGTGGATCAAACGTGAGTGGTGTTTCTTTCAGCGCGCTCCCTGTTCCCCTGTCTTTCTGCTAGAGGCGCAGTCTTGACAGCTGCCTGTCGCGGGCTCGCCGAGTCCCCCGGCATCAAAGGGCCACTGTCAAAGGGTCTTCTCGCGGGGTTAAAGGCGGCTGGCCTCCTCGAGCATGGTGGCCCACTTGCAAACAGAAATGTAGTTCCCCCTCAGGCTAGCTGCAGCTGCCAAAGCGAGCCGGGGCGGGGAGCTGGCCAGCAAGGGCGTGGCACAGGCCACGGATGCTGCTGGAACCTGCCCGGGCCGGTACCCGGGAGGATGCCAGCTGCCTCCGCTGCCGCGAACCCCGGGGGGCTGCAGGCCAGGGAGCGTGTTGGACTCCGTTCTCTGTGGGCCGCTGGCTCGCCTTCCACAAGACGCCTCATCCCCTCATCCTCCCTGAAAAGCTCCCCCCTCCCCACCTTATGTTTTTCCCTTTCCCTGGGTGTCATCCAATTATCACTCCCACGCGCTCCTTGCAGCTGTACTTTATGGATGACAAACATTTCTGCTTTATTGTTCGGGGAGAGCACACACATGAAAACCAGCCGAACCTTCACCGAGAGGCTTGATTACAAAATCTGCTGCCAGGACCCAGAGGGACTCGCGAAGGGACACCGAGGAGCCCTGGGACTTGTTCTGCCGGTGTGAAACGCAGCCCCAGCTTCTGGGGGACAGTGTTTGGTGAAAGGGCAAAAATACTGAGTTTTAATTTTTATTTTGTTAATGCTGTTCTAAAAAGAAAAGACGTCATGCACATAACCAGGAAGTGAAAGCTGTGCTTGAAGCTGGAGAAATAGACAAAGGGCTCCAGGACTGGGGTCACAGGCCAGCCTGTATCCTCAAGGCTGAGGGCTTTTCCCAGATGTGAGACTTTCAGAGCTAGAGATGGGACCATCCCAGCTTAACCCGCACAGTTGCAGGGCTCAGAACCATTTCTCTCTCCCAGTTTGGATTAGATTAAAGACAGTTTCTCAACAAGGTAGCTTTAGGTAAATAGATTGTGCGGCCTCTCTCCTGATGTCCTTGGGCTATCACGAATCAGTTTTTGAAAGCTCGTTTAAAGAGTCATAGCTTTCTAAGTTCAGAATCTCTGCATCAGACAGCTGAATCTTTGCACAGGGCTTAGAAACATTTAGATGAGAAAAATCACCTCCTTTGAGCTCTGGAGAAGTGGGGGCATTACTTGTGAGAGACGTAAGCCAGTGTTAATTGGTGGTGTTTGCACTTGGTTCCCATTCCTTGCATCTTGTAGAATACACGCAGGAGGACAGCAGGGAGTGGCAAGTGTGGCCGAAGGAGGGAAGAAGCCGGAGCAGTGTTTTGCTTTTGAAAGATAAATCAGCAACATGCCTGGGAAAGGAGCGGAGGGTCAACGGGAGGGTAATCTAGTTAACGGTGGAATAATATTAGCCTGACCGCCCCACTCTGCATCCTTTTTAGAAATATAGCATGACATAGCTGTTGCGAGGTTTCATCAAGGCAGAAATCACAATAGCTTGTGTGCATTGCTTTACAGTTTGCAGAATACTCTCTCCTACTTCATCTTCCTTGGGCCTCCTGAAATAGCCTGAGAAGTGGGCTGTGCAAAGGTAGTAACTTCGTCCTTAGAAATGCGAACACCAGCTGGGCAAGGGTAAATGACCTTCTGAAGATCACACAGTCAATCAAATCCATTCAGAACTGAGTCCTCGGTCTTCCAGACTCCACTGCACAAGGAGTTTGTTTGATTCTTTAAAGATTGTCAGGGTGAANGGTTGTAAAGATCAGACATGACCTAGCTTCTGAACAACAACGACAGTTGGCACATGCCCCAGGAGGGGAGTTTTCTAGAATCTTCCATGAGCTACACAGACTGTCTTCCCTTGCCTTGTTGCAGTTCTTTTCTATGCTCTGTTGGAAGGGCTGGGGACCTCCCAAGACTTGATTTGACTGCCCAAGACCATCAAAGCTCAGTACCTCCGTGGGGGCACAGAGGTCTCACCTCCCCACGGCTGTGAGCGTGTTCGATCTTCTTTATGAAAGATGACTTAGCAGGGTGAACTCAGTATCATCCCCCCTTTCTTCCTTTAACTTTATGACTTTCGTTCTGCAAACCCCAGTGCCACTGTGTAAATCGCCCTCCTTGAAAGACAGATCATTGCCCCAGGTTCTGCCTCATGCCCTTTTCCAGAATTAAGGTGACCGGAGCTCTTCATCCCTAGAGACTGGCCCTTTGGCAACACCTCCACTGATCTGGTGAAGAATAACCCATGATATTCACATGCACACACCTCACACCAGTTGAAAACACAGCGACCTGATCTTTGCCCTGAACTTGGATTGTCTGGGCTGTTATGTAAAAAGCTTAGACAACTAGTGGCAAGGTTTTGAAGCCTTTGGGATTTTTTTGGAGCCGGCATTAAAAAAGAGGACACCACGGGAGGCCCAAGATGAGGGCAAATCAATGCAGCTTTGTTTACCGCCGCTCCTGAGTTCTCCCATTGTGGAGAGGAATCTGAGAGCAGGAAGGACGAGGAGGAAAAAAAAGTGGATCAAACGTGAGTGGTGTTTCTTTCAGCGCGCTCCCTGTTCCCCTGTCTTTCTGCTAGAGGCGCAGTCTTGACAGCTGCCTGTCGCGGGCTCGCCGAGTCCCCCGGCATCAAAGGGCCACTGTCAAAGGGTCTTCTCGCGGGGTTAAAGGCGGCTGGCCTCCTCGAGCATGGTGGCCCACTTGCAAACAGAAATGTAGTTCCCCCTCAGGCTAGCTGCAGCTGCCAAAGCGAGCCGGGGCGGGGAGCTGGCCAGCAAGGGCGTGGCACAGGCCACGGATGCTGCTGGAACCTGCCCGGGCCGGTACCCGGGAGGATGCCAGCTGCCTCCGCTGCCGCGAACCCCGGGGGGCTGCAGGCCAGGGAGCGTGTTGGACTCCGTTCTCTGTGGGCCGCTGGCTCGCCTTCCACAAGACGCCTCATCCCCTCATCCTCCCTGAAAAGCTCCCCCCTCCCCACCTTATGTTTTTCCCTTTCCCTGGGTGTCATCCAATTATCACTCCCACGCGCTCCTTGCAGCTGTACTTTATGGATGACAAACATTTCTGCTTTATTGTTCGGGGAGAGCACACACATGAAAACCAGCCGAACCTTCACCGAGAGGCTTGATTACAAAATCTGCTGCCAGGACCCAGAGGGACTCGCGAAGGGACACCGAGGAGCCCTGGGACTTGTTCTGCCGGTGTGAAACGCAGCCCCAGCTTCTGGGGGACAGTGTTTGGTGAAAGGGCAAAAATACTGAGTTTTAATTTTTATTTTGTTAATGCGGTTCTAAAAAGAAAAGACGTCATGCACATAACCAGGAAGTGAAAGCTGTGCTTGAAGCTGGTGAAATAGACAAAGGGCTTCCAGTACTGGGGTCACAGGCCAGCCTGTATCCTCAAGGCTGAGGGCTTTTCCCAGATGTGAGACTTTCAGAGCTAGAAATGGGACCATCCCAGCTTAACCCGCACAGTTGCAGGGCTCAGAACCGTTTCTCTCTCCCAGTTTGGATTAGATTAAAGACAGTTTCTCAACAAGGTAGCTTTAGGTAAATAGATTGTGCGGCCTCTCTCCTGATGTCCTTGGGCTATCACGAATCAGTTTTTGAAAGCTCGTTTAAAGAGTCATAGCTTTCTAAGTTCAGAATCTCTGCATCAGACAGCTGAATCTTTGCACAGGGCTTAGAAACATTTAGATGAGAAAAATCACCTCCTTTGAGCTCTGGAGAAGTGGGGGCATTACTTGTGAGAGACGTAAGCCAGTGTTAATTGGTGGTGTTTGCACTTGGTTCCCATTCCTTGCATCTTGTAGAATACACGCAGGAGGACAGCAGGGAGTGGCAAGTGTGGCCGAAGGAGGGAAGAAGCCGGAGCAGTGTTTTGCTTTTGAAAGATAAATCAGCAACATGCCTGGGAAAGGAGCGGAGGGTCAACGGGAGGGTAATCTAGTTAACGGTGGAATAATATTAGCCTGACCGCCCCACTCTGCATCCTTTTTAGAAATATAGCATGACATAGCTGTTGCGAGGTTTCATCAAGGCAGAAATCACAATAGCTTGTGTGCATTGCTTTACAGTTTGCAGAATACTCTCTCCTACTTCATCTTCCTTGGGCCTCCTGAAATAGCCTGAGAAGTGGGCTGTGCAAAGGTAGTAACTTCGTCCTTAGAAATGCGAACACCAGCTGGGCAAGGGTAAATGACCTTCTGAAGATCACACAGTCAATCAAATCCATTCAGAACTGAGTCCTCGGTCTTCCAGACTCCACTGCACAAGGAGTTTGTTTGATTCTTTAAAGATTGTCAGGGTGAATACAGAACCATGAAAAAGCTGGAGGATTTGAACCCTAAAGAGGGTATAAAGCATTGTGCTTTATCTTCCTAAGATAAGGTAGAAGAACAAGAAAAGGGAAAGATTCACAAAGGAGAGAGAACCACAGCTAAGAATGACAGGCAAACTCTGCCAGCATCTGGGTTGGTGCACCGAACAATTGTTTGACCTTTTTCAACATCAGTTTCCTTGCTTGAAAAACAGCCGTAATGATGGCTTCCGGAAAGGTTGTTGTGCGAAGTAAACAAGATAATGTGGGTAAAATGCTAAATAGAAAAAAAAAAAAAGCTCAAAAATTACTATTCCTACCACGATTGCTAATGATAATATGACAGAGATAAGTCTGAACAAGTGTGTTGCAAAGGTTGACCGTAATGGCAAGGGGTGCTCCGAGTCTCCTGCAGTCCACACAGCTTTCCCAAGTATTTACCCACAAATGGGCAGGCTTCGCATCCAGCCTGAATCATTGTCTCTAAGGAAAAAGAATCCAACTTTCCTGTGCAGCCTTGAACTTACTGATAAGGCAACAGCAGACCGCAGAGGCAAAAAGCCAGCCCAGCAGGGCCGACAGGTGACAGTGACAAGCAACAGCGGGGCTGCTGCCCTGGAAAGTCACGGAGACGTTCTGATGCACCCCGTGAAGAAAACGGTTTTGTCAGATGAGACGCAGAACGCAAAGTTAGCCACGGGATAAAATTAAATTCGGAGTCACTCATCAGCTTTGAAAAATGTTACCTGTCGACTTTCTTCTGTTGAATCTGAATGTGGGTGGTAATAACCTCGTGGAGGTGCCTTCACGAAGGATCTATTTTAGATGAATTAGCACTACAGATCTCTTTGTTTGCTTTTAATTTTATTCGGCGCTGACAGCACTCTAATGGACAATCAGGATTACTTTTAAGAAGGTAGTCGCCGAGTATATTTATTTACCTTAGCTATCTTGTTTCCTTCAAAGGCATGTGGAGTCCTGGAAACAGAAAGTAACTCGGAAGGTTAACTGGCTGCTCCAGTTCATTCAAGAAAAATGGTTGGCTCTGCTATTAAGAACCATTCTCCAGATTTCTAAAGGGCTGTTTAATGTGTGAGGTACATTTTGTTAGCAAATCTCGGGTCCATTGTATAGCGTTTTGTTTCAGGAAAGCTGTTTACATAATGCAAGCTTTTGAGATAGTCTTACCCAGCCTCAAAAAAAAAAAAAAAAAATCCAATGTTAATTCAACAAGAGGGGGAAGTTCTTTCACAATATCTGTGTATGTATATCAACTCATCACATTGCACACTTTAAATATCCTACAATTTTGCTCATCAATTATAACTCTGGACAAAAAGATATATTAAAAAATAGTTGAACACAAGAAACCAATAACAATTGAAATGTAAATGCTGTCAATGAATATTTCCACCCTTTACCTTCATCTCATTTCTCCTTTTATTCCTTCTGTAAAATGCTTTACCCCTCTAGCCAGATGACTCTGGTCTTCTCCCAAACTCAGAATCACAAGCTTCAAAAGCTGTGTTCTCAGGAGCTTTGTCCCTGCAGTGGTTCCCTGGGTTTTGCTTTCTTTTGCTTTTAAACAAATTGGACTTTCTAGCTCATCTCTTTAGAATCACAGCATCGGGACTTTCCTGATGGTCTGGTGGTGAAGACTTCATCTTTAGATGCAGGAGGAGCTGGTTCCATCCCTGGTCAGGGACATGAGATTCCCCCATGCCTAACGGCCAAAAATCCAGAACAGAAAACAGAAGCAAGATTGTAACAAATCCAAGAAAGACTAAAAATCATCCATCCACATTAAAAAAGAAGAAGAAGAAGAAGAAGCTTCAGTGGTAAAGAATCTACCTGCATAGCAGGAGACACATGTTCAGTCTCTGGGTTGGGAAGCTCCTCTGGAGAAGGAAAGGGCAACCCAGCCCAGGATTCTCTGCTGGAGAATCCCATGGACAGAGGAGCCTGAGGGGCTATGGCCCAGATGGATGAAAAAGAGTCAGATACAACTTAGGGACTAAACCACCACCACCAGTGATCAAAAACATAAACTAAATAAAATCACAGCATCTCCTTACTTTTTGGGTACCTTGTTTGCCCACCAACCTGCAGGTTCTCAAGATCTGATACATCTTGGACTCTCTATGTCCAGGGACCCTTGAAAGGCTGGCACCTGAATCAGGCGTAGTCAGAATCCAGGCTCCTAGCAGTTGGTGACCTTTAGCAAGTGACTTGCTGATCTCTTCTGCAGGGAGAGAGATTGCATCAAGGCCCAATTTTTCACTCCTCCCTCTCGCCACACCCTTGGAAAGGTCCCCTGGCCATATCCTCGATAAAGGACAGAAATGTTATGGACCTAACAGAAGCAGAAGATATTAAGAAGAGGTGGCAAGAATACACAGAACAACTGTACAAAAAAGATCTTCACGACCCAGATAATCATGATGATGTGATCACTAATCTAGAGCCAGACATCTTGGAGTGTGAAGTCAAGTGGGCCTTAGAAACCATCACTACAAACAAAGCTAGTGGAAGTGATGGAATTCCAGTGGAGCTGTTTCAAATCCTGAAAGATGATGCTGTGAAAGTGCTGCACACAATATGCCAGCAAATTTGGAAAACGCAGCAGTGGCCACAGGACTGGAAAACGGCAGTCTTCATTCCAATCCCAAAGAAAGGCAATGCCAAAGAATGCTCAAACTACCGCACAATTGCACTCATCTCACATGCTAGTAAAGTAATGCTCAATCAAAATTCTCCAAGCCAGGCTTCAGCAATACGTGAACCCTGAACTCCCTGCTGTTCAAGCTGGTTTTAGAAAAGGCAGAGGAACCAGAGATCAAATTGCCAACATCCACTGGATCATGGAAAAAGCAAGAGAGTTCCAGAAGAACATCTATTTCTGCTTTATTGACTATGTCAAAGCCTTTGACTGTGTGGATCACAATAAACTGGAAAATTCTGAAAGATGGGAATACCAGACCACCTAACCTGCCTCTTGAGAAATCTGTATGCAGGTCAGGAAGCAACAGTTAGAACTGGACATGGAACAACAGACTGGTTCTAAATAGGAAAAGGAGTCAGTCAAGGCTGTATATTGTCACCCTGCTTATTTAACTTCTATGCAGAGTACATCATGAGAAACGCTGGACTAGAAGAAACACAAGCTGGAATTAAGATTGCTGGGAGAAATATCAATCACCTCAGATATGCAGATGATATCACCCTTATGGCAGAAAGTGAAGAGGAGCTAAAAAGCCTCTTGATGAAAGTGAAAGAGGAGAGTGAAAAAGTTGGCTTAAAGCTCAGCATTCAGAAAATGAAGATCATGGCATCCAGTCCCATCACTTCATGGGAAATACATGGGGAAA
>SJYW01010781.1:71556-103616 GCA_006410735.1 Raphicerus campestris
GGAGAAATATCAATAACCTCAGATATGCAGATGACACCACCCTTATGGCAGAAAGTGAAGAGGAGCTAAAAAGCCTCTTGATGAAAGTGAAAGAGGAGAGTGAAAAAGTTGGCTTAAAGCTCAGCATTCAGAAAACGAAGATCATGGCATCCAGTCCCATCACTTCATGGGAAATACATGGGGAAACAGTGGAAACAGTGTCAGACTTTGTTTTTTTGGGCTCCAAAATCACTGCAGATGGTGATTGCAGCCATGAAATTAAAAGACGCTTACTCCTTGGAAGAAAAGTTATGACCAACCTCGATAGTATATTCAAAAGCAGAGACATTACTTTGCTGACCACGATCCGTCTAGTCAAGGCTATGGTTTTTCCAGTGGTCATGTATGGATGTGAGAGTTGGACTGTGAGGAGGGCTGAGTGCCGAAGAATTGATGCTTTTTGAACTGTGATGTTGGAGAAGACTCTTGAGAGTCCCTTGGACTGCAAGGAGATCCAACCAGACAATTCTGAAGGAGATCAACCCTGGGATTTCTTTGGAAGGAATGATGCTCAAGCTGAAACTCTAGTACTTTGGCCACCTCATGTGAAGAGTTGACTCATTGGAAAAGACTCTGATACTGGGAGGGATTGGGAGCAGGAGAAGAAGGGGACGACCGAGGACGAGATGGCTGGATGGCATCACGGACTCACTGGATGTGAGTCTGAGTGAACTCTGAGAGATGGTGATGGACAGGGAGGCCTGGTGTGCTGCAATTCATGGGGTCGCAGAGTTGGACACAGCTGAGCGACTGAACTGACCTGCCTGGCCATGTCTGCCCACTCTGACTCTGGGCCTGGCTGGAAGTCTTTCTTTGCCCACTGGGATGGCATGGGGACTCGGAGAGCCCCTCCACATGCGTGCCTGTCACCTTCCTCTGCCATTGACCTGAGGAGGACACACCTGATGTAGCCTTCTGGAGGACGGTGTGTGTGGCCCTCATCTGAGCTGCCAGAGTTCGCTGAGACCCCCCTAGAACAACTATCAGCTAGCCCCTACCGTGGAAACCAGGGGACCAGCTTACCCGCATCCAGTCATATACACCTGAGCAGCTGCAGTTGTGCGGAGCTCGGGCCAGATCAGCATAAAGCTGCCTGCTCCGAGCATGTGACTGTGGTCCTAGGATGGTGAGACTTTGTGGTGCTTGTGTGCAGCATTCCTGTAGCCATAGACGACAGTCACCAGCATTCCTCATCTCTAAACAGGTAGAATGTTTGCAACCACCTCAGAAGTTACTGTGAAGGTTAAGTGATGTGATTGCACCTGCCACAGAGAACGTGCTGTTACTGCCTCTCAGATCCCAGAAGTTGTGACAACTCCCATCCTCCACTTTGCTAGGTTCTTCTTTTGGACAGATTTCTTTCCTCTAAACTGATTATTTCCTTTCAATAACAAGCAAATCACTTTGTTAAGCACATCACCGTTCATTTATGCCTAACCTCAATTATTTTTCTCTGTCTTATTTTCCTTGATAGAATCTTGATTTTATCCAATCTATTCACCTTCCTATACTATTTTAAGGAGTTTCTAATTACAACGTCCTGTCTTTTAGCTTTAGTGTCCTTTCGGTTGGGGCTTGTAGAATGTGAGGCTTGCTCTTCTGTTTTTCCCTTCCAGTTTCTTGGGAGAGTGAGTGATGGTTGCTTAGTCGTGTCCACCTCTTTGTGACCCATGGACTATAGCCCATCAGGCTCCTCTGTCCACGGGATTCTCCAGGCAAGAGTACTGGAGTGGGTTGCCATTCTCTTCTCCAGGGGATCTTCTTGACCCAGGGATCCAACCCTGGTCTCCTGCATGGCAAGCATCTTTACCATCTGAGCCACCAGGAAAGCCAGTTTCTTGGGACTAGCCACAAATCAGAAGTATAAAATAATCTTCATTGATGGTATGTGAGCCCTCTTTCTTCAATGGCAATCTCCAACAGCAAATGAGCACCCACTGGAGTGACCACCTCTGGCGGTCAGGTTGTTAGCAATTTTCAGACCCAGGACCAGAGCTCAAATGCAGAAAAGACATTAACAAAGGCATACACAGGGATCACCTCTTAGGAAGCCTACATGTTTTCTTTCCAGACGTGGAAATACAGTGATCT
Organism: Raphicerus campestris; assembly: GCA_006410735.1. Classification (NCBI taxonomy): domain Eukaryota; kingdom Metazoa; phylum Chordata; class Mammalia; order Artiodactyla; family Bovidae; genus Raphicerus; species Raphicerus campestris. The sequence goes on from SJYW01010781.1 coordinate 73,687, forward strand.
CAGGACCTGCCGATAAAGAATTGTCTGAATAGGTGGCCATTTGACGTGTTTACTCTCTTACTGTGTCCCAACAGTGCTCTTGAGTCATCGTTTGGATGCAGGAGAGAAGTGAGGTGTTAGGGAGGAAGAGCTGAGTGATGCATTGAGTAGACGCCCTGACTGCACGGGCAGTAATAGCTGCTGGCAAAGCAGGAAGAAAAGGAACTGCACGCAGCCTTTCTGGGGCTTCTCAAGCCCAGGGTTATGCTTTTGTGATATCCACGGGCATCAGTTAAAAGCCAGATGGGAATTCATTTTCATCGTGATACCTTGATACCTTCAATACAGAAAGAGTGAAATTGGTTCCTGAATATCCTACAGACCGAACCAGGAAAATATACAAGGGAGTTTACAATTTTTCAACATAAAACTGACAAGTGGCAATAAATTAAAAAATTGACTGATTCAGATCCTCTCTTCTCTCAATGACATCAGGTTCTCAGGCCTTGCAGAATTCAGAGTTTCCTATTGGTGGCATTTTATACGTCGGCTTCTTACTGTCCTAACTGATAACTAAAATGGACTGAGTTTCTGATTTGGGTTCATTTATTCAGTCGGTCAGTCAGTCAGCAAGACAGTTTTCATGAACTTGCTGCATTATAAATCACTATCCTAAGCATCAGGAATGCAAGGCTCTATGAAACGCAGAGCATCTTCTCATAGAATTTATCCTACAGTAGTGGGGTTCAGGCATGTGGGAAGTAAGAGCAGACGGCTCCAGGAGCTCTGATGGAAGTAGGCAGAGGATGCAGGGTGTCCAAGGGAAGGAGGGTTNAATTTGGAAAACGCAGCAGTGGCCACAGGACTGGAAAACGGCAGTCTTCATTCCAATCCCAAAGAAAGGCAATGCCAAAGAATGCTCAAACTACCGCACAATTGCACTCATCTCACATGCTAGTAAAGTAATGCTCAATCAAAATTCTCCAAGCCAGGCTTCAGCAATACGTGAACCCTGAACTCCCTGCTGTTCAAGCTGGTTTTAGAAAAGGCAGAGGAACCAGAGATCAAATTGCCAACATCCACTGGATCATGGAAAAAGCAAGAGAGTTCCAGAAGAACATCTATTTCTGCTTTATTGACTATGTCAAAGCCTTTGACTGTGTGGATCACAATAAACTGGAAAATTCTGAAAGATGGGAATACCAGACCACCTAACCTGCCTCTTGAGAAATCTGTATGCAGGTCAGGAAGCAACAGTTAGAACTGGACATGGAACAACAGACTGGTTCTAAATAGGAAAAGGAGTCAGTCAAGGCTGTATATTGTCACCCTGCTTATTTAACTTCTATGCAGAGTACATCATGAGAAACGCTGGACTGGAAGAAGCACAAGCTGGAATTAAGATTGCTGGGAGAAATATCAATCACCTCAGATATGCAGATGATATCACCCTTATGGCAGAAAGTGAAGAGGAGCTAAAAAGCCTCTTGATGAAAGTGAAAGAGGAGAGTGAAAAAGTTGGCTTAAAGCTCAGCATTCAGAAAATGAAGATCATGGCATCCAGTCCCATCACTTCATGGGAAATACATGGGGAAACAGTGGAAACAGTGTCAGACTTTGTTTTTTTGGGCTCCAAAATCACTGCAGATGGTGATTGCAGCCATGAAATTAAAAGACGCTTACTCCTTGGAAGAAAAGTTATGACCAACCTCGATAGTATATTCAAAAGCAGAGACATTACTTTGCTGACCACGATCCGTCTAGTCAAGGCTATGGTTTTTCCAGTGGTCATGTATGGATGTGAGAGTTGGACTGTGAGGAGGGCTGAGTGCCGAAGAATTGATGCTTTTTGAACTGTGATGTTGGAGAAGACTCTTGAGAGTCCCTTGGACTGCAAGGAGATCCAACCAGACAATTCTGAAGGAGATCAACCCTGGGATTTCTTTGGAAGGAATGATGCTCAAGCTGAAACTCTAGTACTTTGGCCACCTCATGTGAAGAGTTGACTCATTGGAAAAGACTCTGATACTGGGAGGGATTGGGAGCAGGAGAAGAAGGGGACGACCGAGGACGAGATGGCTGGATGGCATCACGGACTCACTGGATGTGAGTCTGAGTGAACTCTGAGAGATGGTGATGGACAGGGAGGCCTGGTGTGCTGCAATTCATGGGGTCGCAGAGTTGGACACAGCTGAGCGACTGAACTGACCTGCCTGGCCATGTCTGCCCACTCTGACTCTGGGCCTGGCTGGAAGTCTTTCTTTGCCCACTGGGATGGCATGGGGACTCGGAGAGCCCCTCCACATGCGTGCCTGTCACCTTCCTCTGCCATTGACCTGAGGAGGACACACCTGATGTAGCCTTCTGGAGGACGGTGTGTGTGGCCCTCATCTGAGCTGCCAGAGTTCGCTGAGACCCCCCTAGAACAACTATCAGCTAGCCCCTACCGTGGAAACCAGGGGACCAGCTTACCCGCATCCAGTCATATACACCTGAGCAGCTGCAGTTGTGCGGAGCTCGGGCCAGATCAGCATAAAGCTGCCTGCTCCGAGCATGTGACTGTGGTCCTAGGATGGTGAGACTTTGTGGTGCTTGTGTGCAGCATTCCTGTAGCCATAGACGACAGTCACCAGCATTCCTCATCTCTAAACAGGTAGAATGTTTGCAACCACCTCAGAAGTTACTGTGAAGGTTAAGTGATGTGATTGCACCTGCCACAGAGAACGTGCTGTTACTGCCTCTCAGATCCCAGAAGTTGTGACAACTCCCATCCTCCACTTTGCTAGGTTCTTCTTTTNTTGCTCGCTCAGTCATGTCTGCCTCTTTGCAGCCCCTTGAATTGTAATCCTCCAGGTTCTTGTGTCCATGGAATTTTCCAGGCAAGAATACTGGAGTGGGTTTCCATGCCTTTCTCCAGGGGATCTTCACACCCAGGGGCTGAACCCACATCTCTGAATCTCCTGCAGTGCCAGGAAGATTTTTTTTTTTTTAACCACTGGTACCACCTGGCAAGCCAATCCCTCCTTCATGGGTGATAGTTAAAGTCACACCAAGAGGGCTGTGGAGAAAGTCACAATTCCTGGACAAAACAGGAAAGCCAGCCTCAGTAATTTCAACCAATGTCATTGGTGAGGTGCTTCCTGAAGGTGTGTGATACTCCACAAATGAAGAGATGCTCTTAAAAAGACAGAGACTGGCTTTTCAGAACGTGGCCTGGATGAGTTAAGATAGCTGGTTTTCTGGTAGTTGGCCAGGCAGCACTATCATAAATCGCCACTCGAGGGTTCTNGTGTGATACTCCACAAATGAAGAGATGCTCTTAAAAAGACAGAGACTGGCTTTTCAGAACGTGGCCTGGATGAGTTAAGATAGCTGGTTTTCTGGTAGTTGGCCAGGCAGCACTATCATAAATCGCCACTCGAGGGTTCTAAGTGCTTTTGGCCAGAGAAGATGATGCTGCCTGACCCCCTGACATAGCCACTTAATTACACTGTGAGTAAGCTCACGGGTCTTCCTTAGGCTGATGACTTCAGAATGACAGGCACGGAGCTTATAAAGGACTTACCCCCGGACCTCTGCTGGGCATGCATTCTGAGGCTAGACACACGCTGACGGTGGGCGTTCTGGGTAGAACAAAGAAGGCCTGGGACTGCGGAGGTGGCAGGGCAGAGAGCCATGTGGCATGCCCACAGAATCCCAGTGCCTCGGGTGTTTATGCGGGAACTGAGTGAAGGCCAGTAAACAGCCTGGTCGGGGAAGCAAACAAAGTACATCGTCTTTGTTGAGGCTTGTTTTAGGATTAATGATCTTGTGTCCAAACTGCTTGCAGAAAAGTTGGGGACCTCTGGCTCAAATATTCTGAAATTTCTATTCGGGTGGGAATGGAGCTCGGCACCATTATCAGGAAGATATTTATTCTGGCTTCAAAGTCCTCTTACATCAAAGGCAAGGAATGTGCCACGAGAAAACCACTGCGTAAGAGAAACGAGTTGGAAACTCACCTATTTCCAAATTAACCTGAGACCTGCTGACAATTAAGAGTTTAGAAAGATAATTGTCAGTAGGGCACTAAAAAAGATTCAGAAACAATATTTTTATTTGCTAAGATCGATACATTATTGACAAAGTTAATATACTACTGAACCATTCAATAACCAAAGAGGATTGGAATTCACCTTGTGGTTTTGGTCCTGCTACAGTTAGCAAAAATACTCAAAGCTTTAGGGGATAGCCAAAAATGAATAGAAAAAGTGTCAAAAGCCATCTGCCTGATTAGGGTGTAGAAATAAAAGCAAAAAGAAAGTCAAAAGTATGGTGAGATACAACCTCACGCCAACCTCACAGAATGATCACCACGAAAAAGTTTACAAACGGCACAAACGCCGAGAAGCACTGGGGAAAAGGAGCCCTCCTACACTTGGGGAGGGAATGCAAATTTGTACGGCCATTATAGAAAGCAGTGTGAAGGGTTCTCAAAAAACGAAAACCAGAATTGCCCTCTGATCTAGCAGTCCTGTGCTGTGCTTAGTCACTCAGTCATGTCCAACTCTTTATGACCTCGTGGTCTGTAGCCCACCAGTCTCCTCTGTCCACTGGGTTCTCCAGGCAAGAATACTGGAGTGGGCTGCCATGCCCTTCTCTACTAATAATCCTACTCCTGGGCATACAACTGGATAAAACACTAATTCAAAAGATACACGCACTGCAATGTTCATAGCAACACTGTTTACAATAGCCAGACATGGAAGCAACCTCATGTCTACTGACAGATAAAAAGGTGAGGTGGACATATACAATGTTCATTGGCCAAAGGGTTAGGTTTTAGCTGCCTCTTCATTTGTGAGTTAGACGCACTGATTTTCTTCTTTGTAGGGTGGCCAAGAAAAAAATAACTTCCCCAAACAGCATTTACCTGAACACAAGTTTTAATGCCTGGGCACCTGGTGGCTCAGATAGTAAAGGATCTGCCTGCAATGCAGAAGACCCAGGTTCCACCTCTGCGTCGGGAAGATCCCCTGGTGAAGGGAACAGCAATCCACTCCAGTGTTCTTGCCTGGAGAAGTCCATTTACAGAGGAGCCTTGTGGGCTACAGTCCACGGGGTCGCCAAGAGCTGGACACGACTGAGTCACCAACACACGCACCCATCCGAGGCATGGGCACTGAGGATCAGAGACCGGGTGCCCCCTCTATCTCTGGACCTGCCCACGTTCTGCTCTGTGGCTGAGCCCACAGTCCAGCCCAAGAGAGGCCTCACCTGCTGGGGAGCTGGTGGCCACCCAAGTCCCTGTCCTCAGCCACTCGCACTCAGGAGCCGAGGGTGGTTTGCAGCTTCGACAGAAGCATCACCGGGAAACCACGCGCTCACACGTGCCGGCGGCGAGATGCAGCCGGAAGTGCTTGCCTGCCCAGGCTTCCGCTCTGCACTGTGCCGCCCTCCACTCTTCCTCTGAGGCCTTGAGAGGATGCTGGGTTTGCAATCATTTTTCCTTGTGGTTCAAAGGAAATCACAAGTGGATGCCTCCTATGTGAAAAAAATATAAAATCCCCTTTTGGCTGGAATCTCAGATACCCAAGCCCTGTGCCCTAGACATCTCTGATCTGCAGCTGCTGTCTCCCCCCACCTACCCCGGGGGCGGTTTCGGGTAGGGGGCTCTCTGAGCGTGGGTGTGTAGCGTGTGTGGAGCCCGCCTTTGTTACGTGCCACGGATGGAAATGGGAGCTGCCATCCTGGAATCACCCCCAGGAATCCCCACTGACTGTCCAGGTGGGAGCGTGTGCCCTTCTTCTGAGCTCAGTTCTAAAGTCTTTCTCGTTCTGCAAGTGTCCAAGCTGCTGCTGGCAAGCGTTTCTCCTTGAGCCTTCAGGACAGGTGCCTGGACGGGAGTTTATCCTTCAGCCGCGTTTAGCAGCAAGGAGACAGCTGGTCAAAGTCGAAGGGAGTCGGGGGAAGTGGGGCGGACGATTGGAGGAGCGGGTGGTGGGGTCCACGGGTCTGTCTGGGCTCAGAGAAAAGAGTCACCAGGGAGGCATCCCGGATGAGCTTCCTCGCCTTCCTGTCTGTCGCGAGGCCAGCCCATTCTTATGCTCTGGCTGGGTGACGCCCCGTATACAGTTCTTTTGCCTCTTATAATCTCAGTTCCACAACTGGTCACCAGACTAGAGAAGAGCAGAAGAAATGTCAGCTCCCAAAGGCCCAAGTGCAGTCAGAAAGGTATCAGAAATAGATTTTAAATATTCTTTAGTGATAGCATGATTATGGTGCTCTCATAACTGAGATTTTTTTAAGTCCTAAAATAAACAACATTTTTTTTTCCTCCTTCATACCTCCCCGGGCTTCCCTAGTGGCTCAGAGGTAAGAAATCTGCCTGAAATGCAGGAGCCACAGGCGACTTGGGTTTGATACCTGTGTCGGGAAGATCTCCTGGAGGGGGAAATAGTAACCCGCTCCAGGATTCTTGCCTGGAGAATCCCATGGACAGAGGAGCAACCTGGCACGCCACAATCCGTGGTGTTGCAAAGAGCTGAACATGACTGAGCACGCCTCCTCAAATGGAAAGGAAACTCTTGGAAAAAATAAACCTATTTTCCATCAGTTTTCTTTTCCTTTCCACTATTGTTGACCTTTGAATATTTTTTCTGGCCCGTAAGACTTTAGAGTCTGTTGTCTAACAGCTACAAGAACCCCTATATTATTTAATATAACAGACTATATTAGTCTATAATAGATTATATTGGTCAGTGTCTTTTGGTATACACAATGTTAATTAAAATTAGCAAGTGAGCTGTATTGCATGGAAATAAGTTCTATGATCTAATTTTTTCCCATTTTTGAAATATTTACATCAGTTCATTCATCAAATGATATTTAACTTATTTAAATGTTTCATTCTTCATTTCTGAAAGCAATCTGAAGCCAGTCTGAATACCTAGAATTCATTCTGGATTTTTTTCAAAACTTTCCGGATTTCACAGCTCAACTTGTAATTCCGTGCCAGCCCACCCAAGGTGTTATCAGAGATGGGATCTCTGATATAGTGTAGTTTTCTAAGACCTGCTATGTTTTCCCTTCCTATGAGGCTTTATAAATATCTCAGCGCATGTCCAAATAGTACAGCAATTGGACAAAAACCATTGGTTTGACCTAATGTGATATGATTTCTTATGAAATAATATTCAATGTGAAAAATGCATGATAAATGCAGTTAATACTTCATACCTTTTATATGACAGCCAAGCCCAGTGTAATGCAAGTGTGTAATACAAGCTTAAAATACCATCCACTTTATTATTATCATTTTGGTACAGTGTGTGTCAGCAACATCTGTATGGAAACTGTTCCTTAAGCCAATTGTACTTTACTGCTGAATTATATAGCTTGAAAAGCAATAGAGTAGGAATGAAATATTCGAAAAGTGGTGAAATAGGTATTAATGTTCTTATTTGACTGGAAGGCTTGGGTGACACTCTTATAAAGATTTGCTTTTTATGTGGTATTAATCAGTTCCTATAAATGCAGAGTGGTTAATAAAGTCTTCTAATCCAAACTGCCAGAATTATGAGCTTGATTTTTGCAAAAGCCAGGGACATTTTTTCGTTGGAATGGAATATAAAATGATGGGAGGGAGAACCATACGTAACCCTGGGAAAGGCTCTCATCTTCATCCTCTGATCTGCTTGTGGAGGACTCTGCCTTTCCACAAATTCCTGTTGAGATATTTCATTACTCCCCAGGCGGCGCTCGTGGTAAAGAACCCTCTGCCAGCAATGCGGGTTCGATGCCTGGGTTGGGAAGATCCCCTGGAGGAGGAAATGGCAACCCACTCCAGTATTCTTGCCTGGAAAATTCCACGGACAGAGAAGCCTGGCGGGCTAAAGTTCATGGAGTCGCAGAGAGTCAGACATGACTGAGCACATCACAGTTTTAATTAACTAATAATAAGGATGACGTTGTCTTCTATTGATACAGATGCCCCTGGTAAATTAATCATCTCAGTTAATTTTTCTCTGATGTAAATGTACTTAACCACCTCCTGTCTCTTTGATCACAGCATGAAAAACAGGGTGGGCATAGGGAAGATTGAACATCTAGCCCAGACCCCAATTAGGGGACCCCGAGGAGCTGAACACCAGCATGAGGGCTCCAGGTACCTGGGAAGGAGAATCAAGAGAGTGATGACGCCTGAGAAGACTGCCGGATGCTAAGAACTGAACAGAAATTTTAAAAGGCTTCTTCTGGTTTACTCTTTTCTTCTAGTCCCTGAGACCGTCATTACAGATTCCCAAAGCACAGCGTGGCACCAAAACCACAAGCATTTGCTGTCTCGTGTGCCAGACTTTATACCTTAAAATCTGATCTTCCAGAGTTTTTCATTTCTTCAAAACTTCTCAACACAACTAAAACAAAACCTCGCCAGCATACACACAGAGAAACGAAAGAAAGAAATGGCCAAGCGTCAGAGGAATTTGTTTCTAACATAGAAGCTGGGAAAAAAAAAAAAAAAAGAGGCAGCAATCCCCTCACAGTCTTGACCCTGCCTGATTTAGTTCTTACACGTACGGTTTTTCCCACCAAAGGAGCAGAAGGCAACGAATGTTTCTCAAGTCCTTGTTTTTTTCTGGAGATTTATGGTGGTGAAGATGCCTCAGTATCTTCTGATTTAGCATCTGGGCGGTGGTGTCCAGAAATCTCCTGACAAGCCTGGGCAATCTTGGCCCCAGAGGTCTGCTTCCAGTAACAGATCAGGTCAGTGTGGGCGACGGCTAAGTTGCTTCAGTCGTGTCCGACTCTTTGCGATCCCATGGACTGTAGCCTGCCAGATTCCTTCAGGGGACTCTGTATGGATAGAAGACAGTATCATCCTTATTATTCATTAATTAAAATTATGATTTGCTCAGTCGTGTCCAACTCTTTGCTATCCCATGAACTGCAGCTAGCCAAGCTCCTCTGTCCACAGAACTTTCCAGGCAATAATACAGGAGTGGGTTGCCATTTCTTTCTCCAGGGGATCTTCCCAACCCAGGGATCAAACCCATGTCTCTTACATCTCTTGCCTGGGTAGGTAGGTTCTTTCCTGCTAGTCTCTGTCCTCCACACACTCAAAGTGGTTCTGATGGAGCCCCTCCTGCATTACATGAATCTAGTTTGCTAAGCTGCCAAAACCAAGGAACAATTCATCTACACGGGATGAAAGGGCTGGGTCTTGGCTGGGAATGCTGGGGGTAGGAGCAACCTGGAGCCTGGCGCTGCAAGATTATGGGGGCGCAGGGGGAGTGGGAGGCAGGAGGGGTGGCAGGCTTTGGCAGAGTGCTTGTGGGGCTGCTGTTTGCGATGAGGACTGTGTGGGAGGCTATGCCAGGCTGCTCTCAGGGTGCAGAAGCCACCTTTTCAGGTTCCTGCTGTCTCCGGGGATTCTTTTCTGCTGCAGGGCTCTGGAGGGACAGACCAGTGTGAAAGCGCCCATCTCCCTGGGGTCTCGTTCTGCAGGATGAGATGCAGCCTGGGCTCATCCAGGCTCTGGGTGTGTGCTCACCAACATCCAGCCTCATGGTGCACTTATTGTTTAGTCACTCAGTCCTGTCTGACTCTTTGTGACCCCATGGACTGTAGCCCACCAGGCTCCTCTGTCCATGAGGATTTCCCAGGCAAGAATTCTGGAGTAGCTTGCCATTCCCTTATCCAGGGGATCTTCCCGACCCAGGGATCAAACCTGCATCTCTTGTATTGGCAGGCGGATTCTTAACTGCTGAGCCACTGGGGGCGTCCCCAGGGTGCAGCAACTGCCCTTCAGTTAGGAAGCTTTGCTATGAGATCGAAGCTTTCTGGGCCCCTGAAGCAGGTTAGGACTGGCTTGCAAGAGCCACTGCCTGTTTATCCAAACTGAGTCTTTGAGCGCAGAGACTTTAGGATGCTGTGAAATTAATGGGACATCATCAGCCCTTCCTCCGTGCTCCCAGAGACATCCTCTGACCTGGGTCACCAGCCTCAGGCCTCCTAGAATCCCTTGACTTTGCATCTTTTTCTCCTATGTGAAAAGTATTCTTCCATCAAGACTCATATATTTTGGGGTCTGGGTGAGGTGGTGCTGGTGGTAGAGAATCTGCCTGTCAATCCAAGAGATGAAAGAGACACAGGTTTGATCCCTGGTTCAGGAAGATCCCCTGGAGAAGGGCATGGCAGCCCACTCCAGTATTCTTGCCTGGAGAACCCCATGGACAGAGGAGCCTGGCAGGCTATACAGTCCATGGGGTCACAAAGAGTTGGACATGACTAAAGTGACTTAACAAGAATCCCCATGACTGTAGGTCTTTTGCTTCTATGTGAAATATATTCCCCCATCAGAAGTCTTATTTATTTTACTCTGATGCTATTTCCTAGGATTGAGGTGGTCGTTTACACTAAGCTGTGAAACTTTTTCTTGTTCTATTCAGCACTTTGAACCTGGACAGACATCTGACATGTAATGAACCTCTAATTAGAAATGAATTCCTAAAATTTCTCTTGAAACCATCTGATGTGACGGTAGCCCACACAGCCTCACACAACCGGTTCTCTGTCTACATAGAGAATTGCACATAGGAATTTGGACATTACCAGGATTTCTTTCTAAAAGGGGAGGACCCATAGATGCCTTGACAGTCATCCATGTAAAGCCTCCAGAGCAGGGTCGGCCCCCTATTAAACACCTGGTAGGTGTCCGCCGTCACTTTTTCCTCCCTTTTTGCAGCCGAGACAGAGCTGGCAACCTTCTCTGCGTCCTTTCAAGTCACCAGATGTGAAGAGGGCAGGTTGGGGCCATCAGCTGCCTCTGCACTTCTCTTTCTGGACCATTGCTAAACTGCCCACTTTAATCTATTAACATGCGCGTTCTAGAGGGAAGGAGAGAAATTCACGTCTTCCCACTTGCTGGGAGCTCATCGGGACCACGGATTTCCCACTGACAGTGATGGAATTCATGGAACATCTACCCAGCTGTCCGGAGCAATCGGGGAGGGGGGCACCTCATCTTTGGGGCCAACTCTCGGGAAAGATTGAGATTTTTCTTTCTAGCCAACTGTCAAACCAATGAACTTGAAAAACGATACCGGATGCATAATGAATTGGAAACACAATGTGTGAAAAGATGTTTTCGTATAAATCTAGTCTCAAGCCACTCATCTGAAATGTCTGGTGAACATGATTTGTTGAGGACTTTTTAATGGCAACAGATGTGGTCACTGGCCAAAACGCCCGTCTGCCAAACTGCTTTTGATCAGTAATACAGATCCATCTTCTCTGCATTTCCTCCTGGACACCACTAGCCTGTTCTTTCCTCTAGGACAGAGGCCAGAAGATCAAGCGTCCATCCAAAACAGACCCATTCCATGTTCTGCCGTCATCTCCCCCCTCAAGACTGGGTGAAAGAACTGTCATTAAGCAACCTCTGGCTTCTTGCAGATTTTGGAATCCTAGCTCAGTGTTTGCTAGAAACACACACACGAGGAAATTTGCTATTGTCCCCCATCCACATTGCCTGCGCTAGTTTTCATGAATGACTGGCTTTGACCATTAAAAAAAAAAAAAAAGAATAACCTCTTTGCAGAAACAGTCATGAAAAGAGAAGGGAAAAGAGGGGCGGGAAGAAAGTCAATTTGAGGACCTGGCCTTACTCTGCGGTCTTGCTAAAAACAACTTCACCTCAGTTTTTGCATATCTAATAAGAGGAGATAACACTTTAATCAGTCAGAGTCCCTGGATTATTCTGAAAATCCAATGCATCAGTTTATTTTCGTGATCCACAGTTGACTATAAATTATGATCTTTGTTTCTGCTCAAGCCCCACGAGCTGCTCTTGGTATTCCAGGAGGTGGAAAAAATGTTTTCCCTCCAAATCCAATGAGGCACGTTGCTAATTCCACGATGCATTCACGTTTCTACTACTTACCAAAAAAAAAAAAAAAAAAAAATTCTGGACCCTGAATCCTCCTGCCTCGGGAAAGCTACTGTCCCAGTTAAGAAGCACGCATTTAGTAAAACATGTGCATAACGCAAAAACCTTGATGTCTCTCTAAGAATTTGAGAATATTCTCACAAATTATAAGTGAAAATTTGTCTGCTCCATTCTTGGTTCTCTTTCCTTTTTCTACCTGATAGCCTTTGGCTCTGAGCTCTTACTTGGCCAGCATTTTGACCAGTCTGCTTCCCATATCAGGAATGTGAGCTCCAACACACCCAAAACATCTCTTAGCAGTCAGACCCCAGTGGCTCCCTGGAGAGCTCCTAAAACCTAGAGCCTGTGCCACTTATCATCATCCTGTGCTGTCCTTGATTCTTTACAGACAGTTCTTTACATCCATGACGTGATGCTATCAGCAAAACAGGTGAGTGCCGAGAAGGCCCCCAGGGGGATGCCCAGCAAAGCCAGGCAAAGATGCTCCCCTGAGGATACGTCACCCTCCAAGTGCACATCAACTAGCTAAGGCCTCATTCTAGAAATACTCTTATCCTCCACCAGGATGACCACCTGCTTGGCAACAGAGACTGACTCATGGACACTAACTTCCTTGCAAGCACAGTTATAAACAAGATTATGGCTGATTTGTGTTTTTGTATGGCAGAAACCAACACAACATCATAAAAATTAAAAAAAAATTTCCATTGAAAAAACCAGAATGATACAGTGCTTTTGAAAAAAAAAAATTAGGAAGCTAGAGCAATCTGACAGTGAGCTAACTAGGTGTCCTGCCTGCTTCTCCCCTTGTTCACCCTGCTTTCTTTTGGATTCTAGGAAAAAGAAGAAAAAGATATTTTCAAGGCAGGCTTAACTAGCATTCCACAGATGGGTGATGGAATGAGCATTCGTGTTGACACCTGTAAAAATCTCCCTAGAATGTTTCCACATTTATATTTCATGCGGTAAAGCTTTTTCGCCGCAGGGAGATAGTCAGAGCTGATCTGTCCTAAGGCAGTGAGATGACTAATTTTGCTGCATGAAATACTTTCTTGGTATGATTTTCGGGGACAGTGAGACACGGCCGCTGAGGTCCATGTAGGTGTTTATTTTGACTGTGGACCCTGCACATTAAATAGTTCCAGGGTGGTAGGCGCTGCAAAGTAGCTTTTCCTCGGGAGCTTTCCTTTCGATGTTTTGCTCTTGGAAATATCAGGCATCTGCCTGGGGCCAATAGCTGAATAGCTGCAATTTTCTAGCTCCCTCCTATTTTTGGCTTTCAATGCCGGAGGCCTTCGAACACCCATGTTGGAGGTTGGATGCTCGCGAAGGCTTTGGTAACTTAGGAGACCCAAGCTGTTTTAGATCAATGCCTCCCTGTACTTAAAGGGCTAGTAAAACCGGGTTATAATGTTTACATGACTTTTTATGGGTCAGAGTTTATTACAGTTCTATTCAATGGCCTACAGCGGAGGAAAACTTTACAAGATTTTCCTGCATTTGACAGTTCTGTTTCAGCGTATCTGGAAAGGGGAAGTGCTGTGCTTTCTTTTTTTTCTTTTTCCTGCCTCACATTCTCTTTTGCTCTCAGTTTTATTTTTTCCTCTTTCAAAAGGAGCGAGCTCCTAAGACTCCCTGAAGTCAAGTGGTATTTCTCTTACTTCGGAGGCTGTAAATCGACTCGGACCCAGGATTCGATGGATGTTAGAGACAACTGATAATTTCAGATAGTTTTCAGCCTGCCTTGGAGGTTCACACCCACACTACCCACGAACAGAAGGGCACTTTCATTTCACCAGGAGACACTTGGATTTGCAAGGCTGTCAGGTGCCGCTTCTCCCCTCCACATTAGTCAGCAGTATCGGGGGCCTGGAGCCCAGCCTTAAGGGCTAGCAAACCTGCCTGCCCAGCACTCTTCACCATTCGGTTGCTTATTTATTGGGCAATTCTCCTAAACTTTCTGAGCTTGATATTAGTGATATTGGCTTGGCTATAAAGCTCGTTTAGGTTTTCCGAATCATCTTAACAAAACTCTGAATGAACTTTTTGGCAAGCCCAAATACTTACAAAATCAGTACAGGGGATTAAAAAATGAAATTATGCGTGAGTTACACAGATGGGAACAGCTGTTTTGTGCATTATTTCATTAATCAACCTTATTAAGCACCTATGTATTGGACACTGTCATGGGCCTTAAAGCCAGTTGATAAAGTCGTGGTCCCTGTTTTCAAGTTCTACTGGGGGAGAGAGTACACAGTGACATCTGGCGACATGAAGGGCTGTGAAGAAGACGAGGGGAAGTGGGGGCACAAGTAAGACTCAAGTGTTATTTTAGTAGATGGTCAAAAAAGTCTTGTGATGGGCTGGGGGAGGGTTAGCACATACGCACTGCTGTATATAAAATATACATGCGAAGAGCCGACTCATTGGAAAAGACCCTGATGCTGGGAAAGAGTGAAGGCAGGAGGAGAAGGGGATGACAGAGGAGGAGATGGTTGGATGGCACCACCGGCTTGATGGACATGAGTTTGAGCAAGCTTTGGGAGCTGATGATGGACAGGGAGGCCTGGCATGCTGTGGTCTATGGGGTCACAGAGTCGGACATGACTAAGTGACTGAACTGAGCTGATGCATAAAGTGCATAAAATAGTAAACAACAAGGACCTATTGTGCAGCACAAAAGAATGTGTGTGTGTGTGTGCGTGTGTGTGTGTGTGTCTTTTCCAATGGCTCAGAAGGTAAAGAACCTGCTTTCAGAGCAGGAGACTTGGGAGATGTGGGTTTGATTTCTGGGTCAAGAAGATTCCCTGGGGAAGGGAATGGCTAACCACTTCAGTATTCGTGCCTGGAGAATCCTATGGACGGAGCCTAGGTGGCTACAGTCCACAGGCTGTATATGTGTGTGTACACATAGGTGTATACACACACACACACACATATAGGTGGGCCTCCCAGGTGGCACAGTGGTAAAGAATCCACCTGCCAATGCAGGAAACACAGGAGACGTGGATTCTATCCCTGAGTTGGGAAGATCCCCTGGAGGGGGAAATGGCAACCCACTCCAGTATTCTTGCCTGAAAAATCCCATGGACAGAGGAGCCTGGTGGGCTACAGTCCATGGAGCTGCAGAGCTGGACACCGCTGAAGACTGAAGTGTTAGCACACATATATGTATGCGTGTGTGCTATACACCTTAAATTAACACAACATTAGAAATCAACTATGAAAGTCGCTCAGTCGTGTCTGACTTTTGCGACCCTATGGGCTATACAGTCCATGGAATTCTCCAGGCCTCAATATTGGAGTGGGGAGCCATTCCTTTCTCCAGGGGATCTTCCCAACCCAGGAATCAAACCCGGGTCTCCCATACTGCAGGCAGATTCTTTACCAGCTAAGCCACCAGGGAAGCCCAAGAACACTGGAGTGGGTAGCCTATGCCTTCTCCAGCGGATCTTCCTGACCCAGGAATTGAACTGGGGTCTCCTGCATTGCAGGCGGATTCTTTACCTGCTGAGCTACCAGGGAAGCCCACAGAAATCAACTATGCTTCTGTTTTTTAAAGAAAGAAAAGAAAAGAAAAGAAAAGAAAAAGCCATGTGATGATATGACACTTGAACAGAGGCGTAAATTTAGTGGTTAAGTCTTGCAGTCATCCAAAGAACATTCCAGGCAGAGGAGACAGGAAATGCTGAAGCCTGGGGCAGTGGCATGGGGGACTGGGGGCTCAGAATGCTGGACCCCACGCCCTGGGGAAGGGTGGCAGATGACTTGAGAGGTGGCCAGAGCCAGACCAGGTAGCGTCTCTTCATCTCTGGTAAAGACTTGACATTCAGCCTGAGCGAATCAAGGCACTCCTCGAGGGATGGAGCAAAGGCAAAGTGTGACCTGGTTTATGTACTGAATGGATCTTGCCAACTGCCATTGGGAGAACAGACTGTAAAGGGGAAAGCTAAGATGCTGGGAAAAACCAAATGAAAACCCACGCATGTGTAGCTGGATGGGCGCAATGCAGATGCCAACAGCCCAGTGCTCTGCAGTTAATATCTTACTCTTTGACTGGATCTCTTGCTTTTATTAATACATGGCTTAGCTTCTAACCTTGAGATTGTATTCTGTTTATCTCTGTCTTCATCTTTTTCTTATTATCAACTTTAATTGTTCAAAATGGTAGAACCACTGCTTCGGTGTTGCTCTTAGCCCCTTGTTTCAGAAGACTTTTGAGATCAGTGTCTTTCTCCCATACGTATTGTGATTTTTTTTTAAAGATTTTCTTTTTTTTTAAAATTAATGTGGGCCAGTTTTAAAGTCTTTACTGAACCTACTATATACAGTACTGCTTCTGTTTTGTGTTTTGGTTTTTTGGCCGAGAGGTAGGTGGGATCCCAGCTCTACAAGCAGGGATGGAACCTGTACCCCCTCTGTTGGAAGACTAAGTCTTAACCCCTGGGCTGCCTGGGCAGTCCCTGTACTGTGACTTTCAAGATCAAGCAGTGTGGTCAGCTGTAGTGACAGCAGGGTGGCTGACCAGATGGAGTGTGTGTTTAGCTCACAGAGGGTTGTAACTCAGACCAGGGTATCTGGCTGCTGGAGAAACCCAGCCTCCATCACAAGTGAAGCTGAGCACACAATCCACCCACCGCCGTGATGCCAGTGGGACTGAGCTTCTTGTGTGTGGGTCATATTCATCTATGGGGCTTAAAAGCACCATCGTGGGCCTGAACACACAGTTCTGCTGAGAGGCTGGTTATTTAGGCAGGAAGAAGGGCCGTGTTCTACAGTCAGCCAAGAATGCAACAGTCAGCACATTTCTGTGGAAGGAATGGAGACATTTTCATGGTAGGGACACTATGGAGTAACTTTATCCGTGTCTAGTCATGCATACTTAAACCCTAAACATCTCAAATGACTTTTTTTGTTTGTTTGTTTGTTTTATGACTATTCCCTGAGGCACATGGGGTCTTGGTTCCTTGACCAGGGATTGAGCCTGAATCCCCTGTGGTGGAAATGTGGAAGCTTAACCATTGGACCACCAGGGAAGTCTCTAAAATAACTGTCTTTATCTTATGAATCATAGAGGATGACAGTCATCTCCAGAGCTGTGGAGATTACCTTACCTGCAGGCAAAATGGGGAGCTGTTTGTGGGGTCTCATGAAGGGGACCCAGATGACAACCTGCTTGCCAATCGGGCCTGAAATTCCACCCCAAGTCAGGAATGTTTTACACATTTAACCCCAATGAGGTGCAGGAAACGTAATAAATCATTAATACCGTTTTATGAGTTTATCAGCCTCTCCTGTCAATGTTGTAGCGGGAGAAGGTGAAGGGCATGCCCAGCATTGGAGATGGCAGAGAAACTAGACCTTGAGCTTTCCATGGAAGAGTCCAAACAGAGGCTTCACCGTCAGGCAGCTGCAAGTTTCAAGTTCAAAACCTCGCTTGCAGACACCTGTGTCCAGGAAGCTAGTGAGGGCAGCTGAAATTATGGTAACACCCAAATTATTGTCCTATGGCTCCACTTATACAGGGCGATTAAAATCATTTATATGGTTGGCTTTGGAGAGGCAGTCAGGGAGCTGGGTTTAGACTTCCAAGTTTGTCTCATTCAGCTGTTGGAAATAGCAGGCCACCACATCTGTTAAAAAATATATATGTATCCTTCTGAATTTTTATGAGTGGGACTCATCACATCTCTGCTTCGGCTTAAAAAAATAGCAAAAGCTAGAATATATAACTAGTTTCCATCCCCAAGAGTGGGTACACATATCATATTATGTGATCCTTGGAATAAGTCCCTTTCCGTGCAAAATCTAGCCACACTCGAATGTTTTCTTATGCTCTGACTGACTCTTTTGGCCAACTGTTGGACACACTCTCACAGTACAGGTGGTCAAATCAAAATCAGCAATGAACACATGGCACAGAATTTTTTTTAAACCTTATCATATGTAAGACAAATATTATAAGATAGCCTCTGTGTATTTGCTTTCTATACAGGCCACACGCATAAACCAAGCAATGCATTCTTTGTTTAAGTGTATAGGACTTGCTTAAACCTTGCATTGGGAATTTACATAGAATATTAGTTTTTCTTGGAACTTTTGACCAACAGCACGTTTTTGGAAAAATTCTCAGACCCACATAATTCAGTGTTGGCTGTCATACCTGCAGATGTCCAGATGGAAACAAATGATCTGAGATTCCCAGTGCAAATATAATGGAATAATGACATAGAAACAAAGAAGGCTACTTTATAAGTAAATCTCCTTGTCTGTCTTTGTATCCTTTTCAGCTTAAACTCTAATGCTTGCTTGGACAATGCTCAGTAAATTAGTGCTGCACGAATAAGCAAAACGGAGTGTGTCAGGCGATACTGACCAGGATGGAATGTAGCATGGAAACAGTATCTAATAACTATTGAAGAGGGCTTCCCTGGTGGCTCATATGGTAAAGAATGCACCTGCAACGCGGGAGACCAGGGTTCCATCCCTGAGTCGAGAAGATCCCCTGGGGAAGGGAATGGTAACCCACTCCAGTGTTCTTTCCTGGAAAATTTCACGGACAGAGGAGCCAGGAAGGCTACAGTCCATGGAATCACACAGAGCTGGACATGATTACAGTGACTTGGCATGCACACACGTACACTGGAATGCTTTTTTATTTAGATATACAGGACTTGGGACAACAATTTGACCAGTTCTCAAATGTGTGAAAATGGCATTAGCAACCCTTCAAACTGTATTTATGACATGAAGAATGGCTAAGGGGTTGTTAGCTTCTGTTAAAACTATGCCAAGGAGGTGGATACTGGTTCGTCAGATGTGAGGGCAGCATAGTGTCTTAGCTGAGAGGAGGATGGTAATCCTTGTGAGAATCCACTTTGATGCTATTATGATATGATTTATGTAAGCCAATATATATATTAGCACCTCATTTCCTTCCCGTATGGCTAAATGCTTCTATCCGATGTCACATAATGCTCTTAATCACAGTGGTTATGATGGGTTGGTATCACTTGATATATACCCATTAAAAAATGATTCAAATTTTCATAGTTGGCTTGTGGAATCAGTCTTGCAATTTTAAGGTCATGCCTTATAAAACTCTCAATGTTCTGGCATGGGAAGTAAAGTGAAGTCTCAGCAGAGCCCCTGAACCCTGAATTTTATGTGAGTGTCTCGGTAGGTTTTCTATTTGTCATGGCTGCACTGGATCAATTAATGTACTGCAAGTGTTTTTATTTCAACTGACTGACAATTTCTGGTAAGACAAACATCAAAGAATCAACTTCTTTCTTGATAAAAAGATATTTACCATTCTTCATTAGAGATAAAAAAATGGACTAAAATATGAACTAAAGCATCTTTAATGTAATGAGCTAGTTTGGTTTCTAAGACAAATGGGGCCTGAAAATTAATAAGATACTATTTTTCGAGGTGTTTAGATGCTGGAGGGAGGAAGATGAAGTTCATACGGGAATGACGATGGCACCAGTTGGAATATGTTAAATGACAGAGTGGGTGTATGGATGCATGCCTGCTAAGTTGCTTCAGTTGTGTCCTAACTTGCGACCCCATGGACTGTAGCCCACCAGGCTCCTCTGTGCTTGGGATTTCCCAGGTGAGAATACTGGAGTGGGTTGCCATTTCCTTCTCCAGGAGATCTTCCTCGCCCGGGGATACAACCCACATCTCCTGCACTGGCAGGTATTTCTTTACCACTGAGCCACCCGAGAAGCCCAAAAGGTCAGAGCAGCGCTATCCAACTGCTATTTCAGTTCAGAAAAGAGAGGCAGACAGTCCTGGACAGTGAAGGGAAGAGCTGGCATTTATGCAGGGCTTGAAGAGTCTGGAGAATCAGCATACCTTCAGATGATGAGGGGGCATTTAGGCAGCAGCCACATCAGAACCAACCCACGGAGGCAGGAGAGCAGAATACGAGAAGCAATGGCTTCAAACGCTTGAAAGGCGAGAGCGGGAAGCAACCTACAAATCCCGGTCACACAAAGCCTGAGAAGCTGGAGACGTGAACGTGAACTGTGGCTGCTAGCACACGGGTCACCAGAGAGTACCTCCAAGCAGATGAGGGGCAGCAGTTCTGTATTTTGAAGATGAATGTGAAGTGACAGATAGGATTGACTAGAATAGGAAGATGATAGAGTTCTTGAAATTAAAAGCCATGAAATTAAAAGACACTTGCTCCTTGGAAGGAAAGTTATGACTCACCTAGAGAGCATATTAAAAAGAAGAGACATTACTTTGTCAACAAAGGTTCATTTAGTCAAGGCTATGGTTTTTCCAGTGGTCATGTATGGATCTGAGAGTTGGACTATAAAGACACTGAGTGCTGAAGAATTGATGCTTTTGAACTGTGGTGTTGGAGAAGACTCTTGAGAGTCCCTTGGACTGCAAGGAGATCCAGCCAGGCCATCCTAAAGGAAATCAGTTCTGGATGTTCATTGGAAAGTCTGATGCTGAAGCTGAAACTCCAATCCTTTGGCCAACTGATGTGAAGAGCTGACTCATTGGAAAAGACACTGATGCTGGGAAAGATTGAGGGTAGGAGGAGAAGGGGACAACAGAAGGTGAGATGGTTTGAATGGACTCTGGGAGTTGGTGATGGACAGGGAGGCCTGGCATGCTGTGGTTCATGCAGTCGCAAAGATTGGAGATGACTGAGCGACTGAACTGAACTGAACGGAACTGATGCTGGGAAAGATTGAAGGTGGGAGGAGAAGGGGACAGCAGAGGATGAGCTGGTTGGATGGCATCACCGACTCAATAGACGTGAGTCTGACTAAACTCTGCGAGCTGGTGATGGACAGGGAGGCCTGGCATGCTGCAGTCCACGAGTCACAAAGAGTCGGACACGACTGAGCTACTGAACTGAACTGAGTTTAGTGAGACAGCCAGATAAATACTCTCAAAATCAACGTCAGAGATAAACATGAACTAGAAGATTAAAGCAGATAAATACCATGTGATGCCACTTACATGTGGAATCTAAACTAGAATACAAGTGAACGTATCTATGAAACGAAAAGCAGACTCACAGACGCGGAGAGCAGCCTGTGCTTGCCGAGGGAGGGTGGTGGTGGGAGGGAGGGCTGTGAGGCTGGGGTTAGCAGGTGTCAACTTTTATGTATAGGATGGATGAACAACGAGGCCCTACCCTAGGGAGCACGGAACTATGCCCGATATCCTGTAATAAACCATAATGGAGGAGAATATGGAAAAAGAATATGAATGCATATGTAACTGAGTCACCTTGCAGTACAGAAGAAATTAACAGCATTGTAAATCAACTCAACTTCAATATTTTTTTTAAAGAAACTGATATGGAATCAAGAAGGAGAAAGATGGCTACAAGAGAGACATTGTGAAGTTAGAATTAAGGTTGACGGGATGTGGAACGTGGGTTCAGGAAAGGAGATGTGACAGGAAGTTAAGACAGAGAAGCAGGCTTGAGGAGGACTGTGCTGAGCTGGGCTGCGAGCACCCTGCATGGAGGGGTTTGGGGAGGCAGCATGCTTAGATGCTGATGGGCAGCTGGAAACTTGGGACACGCTTGTGCAGAGTCCCTGTGGTTCAGTGGAAATAAAATTGAAAGTGATCCACAGAGGAAATCTGTTTGTATTAACATAAAAGGATGAGATAACTAAGCAGGAAACACGACGTATATTTTATGCATTATGTAAGCGTCTCAAAATACAAACTACACGCTATTTTAAAAAATGTATTTCCTTAAAAGAATGAGGTGGACCTAGAGATTGGAAGACAAGTTCTTTTTTGGCAGGATTCCTGTAGAGCGAAGTGGT
Source organism: Raphicerus campestris (assembly GCA_006410735.1). NCBI lineage: Eukaryota > Metazoa > Chordata > Mammalia > Artiodactyla > Bovidae > Raphicerus > Raphicerus campestris. Next base: position 95,410 of record SJYW01010781.1, read on the forward strand.
TCTGAGGGAAAAAATCATTCCCTATGTTAACCTTCACCTTTACTCCATGTTTATTTTAGCACTGAAATGAACATGAAGCAAAGTCTTTAACAAAATATTTATGCTGTTTAATATCTTTGTGATAAACATAATATCTTGTAGCCAAGAACTGATAAATGTTTTTAATAAGCCACAATATATAATAATATTTTATTGAGATTTGAGAAGCCTGCCTTTTTAGCTGCTTCTGAGCAACAGTTCTCTGCAGCCTTCTCCCAGGAAAAATTTTCATGAAAGGAAATGCTGGTTTGTGTCCAGCCTCTATGACTGCAATGAATGGGGAATTCATTAGACTTTCCAAAAATGATACCAACCATTTGCTGCACTTTGTTTGCTGTCCTCGATCCACATTTAGTCACCTCCCTTCTCACTCTCTTGTCCTTGATGTGATGTCCTGGAAAGCAGAAAGAGAACCATTTCTATAATCTATGTGTCCTAGGTCCTCCCAGACAGAGCAATTCCACGAGATCATGCGTTCTTGAGCAGAGGACCTCAAATCTTGTGTAAGGTGGGAGCAAAGTGAGCCTCTCTGTCCCTTTTTGGACAACGACACATTTTCAGCACTTTCTCTGCACAGTATCACCTCAAAGGGCTACTCTAATTAGTCAAAGAATCTTTCCTGCCGGGTGTGACATTTTCGCAGACATGATGTCACCTTCCAAAATTTTTTGGCTCACTAAAGGAAATATGAAACATGTTGACGTTATGTGGAAGATTAATTGAGTTCTAATTTTTAATTTTGGAAATCTTCTTGGTCCTTTTGAGTGACAGCTGAGATCAAACTTATGAATGTATTGGAATAAATTACCTAATGGGGATACTGTGCTCTGGGAATTTACAATCTTAATAGAGATGTCATACAAGCATGAGATGGCTTGGAGGCTGGGTATGGCAGACAGTCTGAACTTTGTGTCACGTTTCACTTGAAGAAGAGATTAAACTAATACAGATAAAACTAAGTTATTCCAGTATTGTAGATTCTAGGCAAGTCTTGTTGACTTTTTCAGACTGTCTCAAGTTTCCAGAAGACTTTTGAGAAGGAACTTGCTTCGAGATTGATTGTTACTTTTTAAAATTCTAAGGCTTTTTTTTTTTTGCCTTAGTCTAAAACATAATGAAAAATTTTTTACTATTCTTAAATCATTAATGATGAGTTAATCCTTCCCTTGTGGCTCAGCTGCTAAAGAATCTGCCTGCAATGCAGGAGACCTGGGTTCGATCTTTGGATTGGGAAGATCCCCTGGAGAAGGGAAACACTACCCACTTCAGTGTTCGGGCCTGGAGAGTTCCATGGGCTGCCTGTTCCATGGGATCGCAAACAGTCAGACGCAAGGGAGCAACTTTCACTTTCACTTTCAGTCCATTCAATATTAATCACATATTTTGAAATTAAAGCACATGACTTTAAGTTGATTTCGTTGTTTTTTCACATCTAAGTTAAATTCACAAAATATATGTGAATCAATTTTTTAGTCTGCAATTGAAAGCTAGAACTGGACATGGAACAACAGACTGGTTCCAAATAGGAAAAGGAGTACGTCAAGGCTGTATGTTGTCACCCTGCTTATTTAACTTATATGTAGAGGACATCATGAGAAACGCTGAACTGGAAGAAGCACAAGCTGGAATGAAAATTACCAGGAGAAATATCAGTAACTTCAGATATGCTGATGACACCACCCTTATGGAAGAAAGTGAAGAAGAACTAAAAAGCCTCTTGATGAAAATGAAAGAGGAGAGTGAAAAAATTGGCTTAAAGCTCAACATTCAGAAAACTAAGATCATGACATCTGGTCCCATCACTTCATGGGAAATGGATGGAGAAACAGTGGAAACAGTGTCAGACTTTATTTTTGGGGGTCCCCAAATCACTGCAGATGGTGATTGCAGCCATGAAATTAAAAGACACTTACTCCTTGGGAGAAAAGTTATGACCAACTCAGATAGCATATTCAAAAGCAGAGACATTACTTTGCCAACAAAGGTCCATCTAGTCAAGGCTATGGTTTTTCCAGTGGTCATGTATGGATGTGAGAGTTGGACTGTGAAGAAAGCTGAACGCCGAAGAATTGATGCTTTTGAACTGTGGTGTTGGAGAAGACACTTGAGAGTCCCTTGGACGGCAAGGAGATCCAACCAGTCCATTCTGAAGGAGATCAGTCCTGGGTGTTCTTTGGAAGGAATGATGCTGAAGCTGAAACTCCAGGTCTTTGGCCACCTCATGCAAAGTGTTGACTCATTGGAAAGGACTGTGATGCTGGGAGGGATTGGGGGCAGGAGAAGAAGGGGACGACAGAGGATGAGATGGCTGGATGGAATCACTGACTTGATGGAGGTGAGTTTGAGTGAACTCTGGGAGTTGGTGATGGACAGGGAGGCCTGGCGTGCTGCGATTCATGGGGTTGCAAAGAGTCGGACATGACTGAGCAACTGAACTGAACTGAACTGAACTACCTTAGTAGCACCAACATGATATTTTTTCCTTCACAGGAAAGAAAATAGAACATGCTTTAATAAACTGTTTCACTCTCAGCTTTGTTGCAAAACATTAATTATTTGTTAGTATTCAGAGTAATTTGTCTTCACCTAATTATTACAACAGGGACTTCCCTGGTAAAGAACTCACCTGCCAATGCAGGAGACATGGGTTAGATCCCTGGGTTGGGAAGATCCCCTGGAAAAAGATCCCTGGGTTGGGAAGATCCCCTGGAAAAGGAAATGGGAACCCACTCCTGTATTCCACCCCCACCCCCANACAGATGCCCAAGTGGCCCAGTGGTAAAGACTCCACCTGCCAATGTAGAGAATGCAAGAGACACAAGTTCGATCCCTGGGTTGGGAAGATGCCCTGGAGGAGGGCTTGGGGACCCACCCCGTATTCTTGCCTGGAAAATTCCATGGACAGAGGAGTCTGGTGGGCTACAGTCCATGGGATTGAAAAAAGATTCAGACATGACTGAGCAACTGAACCACAAGAAGCTATTACAACAATAAGTTTTAAGAGTTAAAATATACTCACAGATAGAGTTCTATGTATGTCCGAGGATATTAGAGCAAATTGTCACCTAAAAAAATGAAGTGATTTCTAGGAGAGGAGTAGCATCTTGAAAAGGTCAACAAGACAGAGAAGACTGGAGTCTGGAAGTTCTAGAGAAAGTTATACTTGGAAATTCAAGGCCAATCAGTGCCAAGGAAATATTGCTGGTTAGGAAGCCCTAATATTGCTCTGAACACTGAAATCAAAGCCAGAGAGAGGCACCAGAGCCTGGAGAAGTTGGGTACCAAGGAAGCGGAGTGGACCCATAGAGAGGAGCTGTGGGGTCTTTGAGTCCCTATTCTCTAGGCTCCTGGACACAGGAAACTGTCAGGGGAATCCTCAAATTGGCTAAACAAGGGATACAGGTGCCTTATCCTGGCAGAATTTGAAATTAACTAGAGCAGAGATAGACAACCCAAGTGCCTAAAAAGGTCATCAGATGAACGGCTGCACAGAGCAAGGGGCTGTGAACTTAGCAGACCCTGAAGCGCTGCCACCATGAGCCAGAACAGTGCCCGCTCTTTGAACCTGTGAACAGACGCTCAGATGGCCCTGCCAGGCTCGGAGGAGGAGATGCTGGAGACCAGCAGGGCCAGGCCACAGAAGACCTCGTGAGACACGGGAGAGGGTCGAGGTTTCATCCCACACTTGGTTGGAAGTCTCTGGAGGTTCAAACAGGTGGTCCTTAATCTGATTTGAAGTTTGAAAGGACTTCTAGATGGAGACCAGAGGGAAGGCTTTGAGAGCAGAATTGCCTACTCCAGCAGGAGATCACGGCTGTGCCATGTGACACAGGAGCATAGCTTGGCAGGGGTGGTGGGTTTGTGTGGGAACAGAGGAGAAAACAAGTCCAAGTGTATCTGCAGAATTTGCTGAAGGAGGGTGCAGAAGATGAGGGAGAGAAAAAAGTCCCACACAAGTTCCAGTTTCCAGCTTGAGTAGCTGGAATGATGCTGAAGACACCCCTCTTTTACACGTTCTGCAATCCCATGATTGTTTTAGATCATCTGGATTTACCTTGCATCATCTTCTTGTTGCCATCTTCCTGTGAAAACCTCATGTAATGATCATTATGTTAATGCCACCCTTTTAACTCAGTACCCAACATTTGTTGCCTCAGTAAGAGATTAGATATATCTTTAAACCATCCTCATGAAGGGATGTGGAGACATCTTTTCCCAGTGTCCCAAGTCTCTGGCGAATATCTTGCATGTTTTTATTCCAAGTATACTTTAATAGTGAAGACAGATACATATAACTTGAAAGTGCTCAGAACAATGGGGTCTTTTGAAGGACCGTGTACACTTGGATCGAGGGCAGTGTTAGGAGAAAACCATGCTGATGTCTGAGCATGTGTCTCCTTCCAAAAACAAATGTGGAATGTTCTGAAGAAAAAGTTGAGAGCTGGCGACCAAGAAATTTGACTCCAGAATATAAACTGTGTAAGAAGGACGCTGACTGAAGGGAGCATGGATTGAAAAGTCGGATCAGAACACAGAGAAAGATCCTTTTGCCGCCCTCACCTTGCAGACTTGGAATCAGGAGCAAACTTGGCTTTCAGTTCTGACCAGGGTTTTAGGAACATCATTTATCTTTCTGAACCTCCATTCCTTAATCCAAAAAATGGATGATAACATTTATTTTGTGGAGCTGTCACGACATTTGCAAATACTTGATTTGAAGTGCCTGTCACATGTATTGCCAAAAGTAATTTCTTTTTATTAAAATCTTTAATAAGATCATGCATTCATTAACTGTTTTATCTACAGGTTGTTTGAGGATCCCTGGCAGCTGCTATAGACCAGTCTAGTGGCTGGACACACAGGATAAATGAAAATATCCTTGGCCTAAGATCATATAATAAATTCTAGATTCCATGTCTACTAAGTGCTATTGGAACTAAAACTTTAACAAAACAACTAGACATGACTTGGAAAGCACCAGAAGGAATAGGAAGTTCCTCTGAGCAGAGGAAGCTAGGGAAAAGCAGTTGTAAATGCAGGGAAGGATATGAACAAAATAAAGGCATGCAATTACATCATTGACCTAGGGTGTGGTGAGTAGCATAGCGTGGCCAAAATGTAGGGTATATGTGTGTTGGAAAGAAGTGCTGCTCCATAAAATTGAAAAGAGAAGAAGGAATCTGGGCTTTATATGATAAAAAGGTGCAGATAAGTATAGTTTTATTTTTATTTATTTTGGTGCTGAGATCCCTGGGTCAGGAAGATCTACTGGAGAAGGAAATGGCAATCCACTCCAGTATTCTTGCCTGGAGAATCCCATGGACAGAGAAGCCTAGTAGGTTACAGTCCACGGGGTCACAGAGTCGGACACAACTGAGCAACTTCACCTTCACCCTCACCTTGGTACTGAAAGTTTTATAAAGTTTTTTTTAAATTTTTTACAATATTGCTATTCATATTCATATTTCAAATACAATATTCATATTTTTTGATTTTCTGGCTGTGAGGTGTGTGGGATCTTAGTCCCCAGGCCAGGAATCACCTGCGTTGGAAAAGCAAAGTCTTAACCGCTGAACCACCAGGGAAGTCCTTCAGACTAGCACAGTTTTAAAAGTAATTTTCAAACATTTAGCATTCACATATCCATCTTCACACCTCAAATTTGCATTTTAAATGCCAAGGATGCATGTTTAGCCTGCCCCTTACTCTGGTTGGAGAAGGAAATGGCAACCCACTCCAGTATTCCTGTCAGGAAAATCCCATGGACAGAGGAGCCTGGTGGGCTGTGTGCAGCCCATAGGATCGCAAAGACTCAGACACAACTGAGCGACTACACACCTACTCTGGTTCACTGTTGCTACTGTCCAGTCATTCAGTCGTCTTGACTCTCTGAGACCTCATGGACTGCAGCGTGCCAGGCTCCTCTGTCATCTATTATCTCCCGGATGTTTCTCAGTGTCTTGTCCGTTGAGTCAGTGATGCTATCTAACCATCTCACCCTCTATCACCGTCTTCTCTAGCCCTTGATCTTTCCCAGTATCAGGGTCTTTTCCGGTGAGTCAATGCTTCCAATCAGGTGGCCAAAGTATTGGAGCTTCAGCATCAGTCTTCCAATGAATATTCAGGACTGATATTCTTTAGGATGGACTGGTTGGATCTCCTTTCCATCCAAGGGACTCTCAAGAGTCTTCTCCAACACCACAGTTCAAAAGCATCAATTCTTCAGTGTTCAGCTTTCTTTATAATCCAAATCTCACATCCATACATGACTACTGGAAAAACCATAATCTTAACTAGATGGACTTTGTTGGCAAAGTAATGTCTCTGCTTTTGAATAAGCTGTCTAGGTTGGTCATAACTTTACTTCCAAGGAACAAGTGTCTTTTAATTTCATGGCTGCTGCTGTCATTATCTGCAGTGATTGTGGAGCCCAAGAAAATAAAGTCTGTCACTGATTTCATTTTTTCCCTTTCTATTTGCCATAAAGTGATGGAATTGGATGTCATGAACTTAGTTTTTTTAATGTCATAGCTCTTTTTAAATAGCTTCAATGAGGTACACTTGACATATATTTAAAGTATAAGCCAGTTCAGTTCAGTCGCTCAGTCGTGTCCGACTCTTTGCGACTCCATGAATTGCAGCACGCCAGGCCTCCCTGTCCATCACCATCTCCTGGAGTTCACTCAGACTCATACCCATCGAGTCAGTGATACCATCCAGCCATCTCATCCTCTGTTGTCCCCTTCGCCTCCTGCCTCCAATCCTTCCCAGCATCAGAGTCTTTTCCAATGAGTCAGCTCTTTGCATGATGTGGCCAAAGTATTGGAGTTTCAGCTTTAGCATCAGTCCTTCCCAAGAACACCCATGACTGATCTCCTTTAGAATCGACTGGTTGGATCTCCACAAGGAGATCCAAGGGACTCTCAAGAGTCTTCACCAACACCACAGTTCAAAAGCATCAATTCTTCGGTGTTCAACTTTCTTCACAGTCCAACTCTCACATCCATACATGACCATTGGAAAAACCATAGCTTTGACTAGATGGAACTTTGTTGGCAAAGTAATGTCTCTGCTTTTGAATATGCTATCTAGGTTGGTCACAACTTTTCTTCCAAGGAGTAAGTGTCTTTTAATTTCATGGCTGCAATCACCATCTGCAGTGATTTTGGAGCCCAGAAAAATAAAATCTAACAGTGTTTCCACTGTTTCCCCATCTATTTCCCATGAAGTGATAGGACCAGATGCCATAATCTTAAGTTTTCTGAATGTTGAGCTTTAAGCCAACTTTTTCACTCTCTTCTTTTACTTTCATCGAGAGATTTTTTTAGTTCTTCTTCACTTTCTTCCATAAGGGTGGTGTCATTTGAATATCTGAGGTTACTGATATTTAAAGTGTACCGTGTGGTAAAGTTGACACATATCTAAGCCTATGGAGAGAACATTATAATCAAGACAGTTCAGTTCATTTCAGTCGCTCAGTCGTGTCTGACTCTTTGCAACCCCATGAACTGCAGCATGCCAGGCCTCCCTGTCCATCACCAACTCCCAGAGTCCACCCAAACCCATGTCCATATAGTCAATGATATGATTCAACCATCTCATCCTCTGTCGTCCCCTTCTCCTCCTGCCCCCAATCCCTCCCAACATCAAGGTCTTTTCCAGTGAGTCAGCTCTTCATATCAGGTGGCCAAAGTATTGGAGTTTCAGCTTCAACATCAGTCCTTCCAATGAACGTCCAGGACTGATCTCCTCTAGTATGGACTGGTTGGAGAGTCCAAGGGACTCTCAAGAGTCTTCTCCAACACCACAGTTCAAAAGCATCAATTCTTCAGTGCTAAGCTTTCTTTATAGCCCAACTCTCACATCCATACATGACTACTGGAAAACCTTGACTAAATGGACCTTTGTTGGCAAAGTAATGTCTCTGCTTTTGAATATGCTATCTGGGTTGGTCATAACTTTCCCTCCAAGGAGTAAATTTTTTTTTTTAATCTCATGGCTGCAATCACCATCTGCAGTGATTTTGAAGCCCCCCAAAATAAAGTCTACACTGTTTTCACTGTTTCCAAATCTATCTGCCATGATGTGATGGGAGGTTATGGTTCAGTTCTGCCAAGGTTAGTTCTGCCAACTTTTTCACTCTCCTCTTTCACTTTCATCAAGAGGCT
>SJYW01010784.1:11977-22749 GCA_006410735.1 Raphicerus campestris
TTTTTTTACAAAAGAGGCAAGAATATACAATGGGGCAAAGACAGCCTCTTCAATAAATGGTGCTGGGAAAATTGGATAGCTACATGTAAAAGAATGAAATTAGAACACTGCCTAACACCATACACAAAGATAAGCTCAAAATGTATTTAAGACCTAAATGTGTAAGACCAGAAACTATAAAATTCTTAGGGAAAAATATAGGCAGAATTCTCGATGACTCAAAGCAAGATCGTCTATGACCCACTGCCTAGAGTAATAGAAATAAAAACAAAAGTAAACAAGTGGGACCTGATTAAACTTAAAAGCTTTTGCACAGCAAAGGAAACTATAAACAAGATGAAAAGACAGACAGCCCTCAGGATGGGAGGAAATAATAGCAAATGAAACAACTGACAAAGGAGTAATTTCCAAAATATACAAGCAGCTCATACAACTCAATGCCAGAAAAATAACCCAATCAAAAAGTGGGAAAAAGACCTCAACAGACATTTCTTCAAAGAAGACATACAGATGGCTAACAAGCACATGAAAAGATGCTCAACATTGCTCACTGTTAGAGAAATGCAAATCAAAACTACAATGAAATATTACCTCACACCAGTCAGAATGGCCCTCATCGAAAAGTCTACAAGCAATAAATGCTGGAGAGGGTGTGGAGAAAAGGGAACGCTCTTGCACTATTGGTGGGAATGTAAATTGATACAGCCACTATGGAAGATGACATGGAGATTTTTTTAAAAACTAGGAATAAAACCACCATATGACCCAGCAATCCCACTCCTAGGCATACACCCTCAGGAAACTAAAATTGAAAAAGACAAACGTACCCCAGTGTTCATTGCAGAAATGTTTACAATACCTAGAACATGGAAGCAACCTAGATGTCCATTGACAGATGAATGGATAAAGAAGTTGTAGTACATATACACAATGGAATATTACTTAGCCACATAAAGGAACACATTTGAGTCAGTTCTAATGAGGTGGATGAACATAGAGCCTGTTATACAGAGTCAAATAAGTCAGAAAGAGAAAGATAAATATTGTATACTAATGCATATATATGGAATCTAGAAAGATGGTGCCAAAGAATTTATTTGCAGGGCAGCAATGGAGAAACCAGAGAAGGCAATGGCACCCCACTCTAGTACTCTTGCCTGGAAAATCCCATGGATAGAGGAGCCTGGTGGGCTGCAGTCCATGGGATCGCTAAGAGTTGGACACGACTGAGCGTCTTCACTTTCATTTTTCACTTTCATGTATTGGAGAAGGAAATGGCAACCCACTCCAGTGTTCTTGTCTGGAGAATCCCAGGGACAGGGGAGCCTGGTGGGCTGCCATCTACGGGGTCGCACAGAGTCGGACATGACTGAAGCGACTTAGCAGCAGCAGCAGCAANATGCATTGGAGAAGGAAATGGCAACCCACTCCAGTGTTCTTGTCTGGAGAATCCCAGGGACGGGGGAGCCTGGTGGGCTGCCGTCTATGGGGTCGTACAGAGTCGGACACGACTGAAGTGACTTAGCAGCAGCAGCAGCAATGGAGAAACAGACAAAGAAAATAGATTTATGGACATGGGGAGAGGGGAGGAGAGGGCGAGATGTATGGAGAGAGTAACATGAAAACTTACATTACCATATATAAAATAGAGAGCCAATGGGAATTTGCTGTATGTCCCTGGAAACTCAAACAGGGGCTCTGTATCAACCTAGAGGAGTGGGATGGGAGGGAGGTGGGAGAGGGGTTCAAGAGGGAGGGTATATATGTATACCTATGGCTGATTCATGTTGAGGTTTGACAGGAAACAGCAAAATTCTGTAAAGCAATTCCACATCAATTAAAAAATTAATTAAAAAAAAAAAAGGAGAGAGATGGGGAGTGGGAGAGAAGAGAGAGCTCCAGGCTTCTTATAAGGACACTAATCCTATCCTATAGGCTTCACCCTCATGAACTCACCTAAATCTAATTATTACCCAAGGCCCCACATCCTAACATTATCACATTGGGAGTTAGAGTTTCAACATATACATTTTGGGGAGACATTTACATTCAGCTCATAATATTAACAATGACAAAATAATGCTAATGCTAAACGCTTAGAGTTAGACAGTTGGCAAATATATTTCCCATAAACCAGCTCATTTGCACCTCACAAGTTAGTTTTGATACCAAACGGTGCTACGGAGGCTCCTGGACACAAAGCCTTTCTGTGTCCCCCATTTCTTTGATTATAGGAAATAACTTTTATTCATCCTCCATGACCTTCCTGAGTCCCAGTGGGCAGATTCAAGCTGTTGTTAATTAGGGAAAGGAAGGTAGTTGAGACTAGGGATAAACAGTCAAGAGAAACAAGGTCCTGTTTCCCCATCAATGGATACACACAACAATGTCTGAGCTATTTTGCAGATACTGAAACCCCTCCAGGTAGAAGAAGTTACAATTAACCTTGGTATGCTGCCCACAAACATGTAGACCCCAGACCAATTGAAACCTGAAGGTTGATGATGCAGACTCCTCCTTACCTCATCACCCACACATCAGAAGAGCGTCCATGAGCTGGTCACAAGCCCTCTTTGAAGCATTACTATAAAACTTCTCACTGTCCTTTCCATGTGGGGGACACATAGTTTTCTGAGGCAGGCACCTGCTGTATTCCCCTTTGCCTGGCAAAGTAATAAAACCATCCTTCTCTACCTCACTCTTGTCTCTGAGATTTGATTCGGCACTGGTGTGCAGAGAAGTTGAGCTTTGGGCATCAGTTTTTATATTCCTTCTTATGGTGAGGAAGCTGAGTTGAGGAGGGTTCCGTAATTTCCCCAAGGCCATGCAACTAGTAAGCGCCAGTGGCAGGGTGCAAATTCAGGTCTCATTCCAAATCCCGTGTTCCTTCAGCTGCCTGAGAAATCAGCCCAGTCTGCCCGAGGATTAGCAACGGTGACGACGAAGTAGGAACAACTGATGTTTATTTAGTGCCCGACTAACTGTCACTCAGGCTTCCCTGGTGGTTCAGATGGTAAAGAGTCCGCCTGCAACACAGGAGAATTGGTTTGATCCCTAGGTCGGGAAGATCTCCTGGAGAAGGGAATGGTTACCCACTCCAGTTTTCCTTCCCGGGATATCCCATGGACAGAGGAGCCTGGCGGGCCACAGTCCACAGGGTTGCGAAGAGTTGGACATGACCGAGCAGCTAACACACACACACACACACACACACACACGCACACGCACACGCACACATGCACACATGCGCACGTCATTATCTTTGACAACGTTATCTCCCAGGGCAGGTACAATTATTCTATTTTACATCCCTGAGAAAAATCTAAAATTATCAGGACTGAGTCACTTTCCAGGAGCACACAGCTACGACATGACAGAAAAAGTATTTGAACCAAGTCTGGTTGAACCTAAAGATTATGTTCTTGTTAAATGCTCTGCACTAGTGGCCTTTGAAATGCTCTTTGAAAAACAGTATGTAAGAGGAAAATATTCTGTTAGACATATTTATGGAGATTTTAGTCAGAAATGGATTTCTTGCCCTTTAAAGGCATTAGAGTCCTACAATGTCCTCTATTGAAAGTCCTATTTTTTTAGGCACTGCAGATGGAGGACAGATGTTTCTTTATGCTCTGAAAGGTCCACTCTATGTCACTGACCATAATGAGATTGTATCTTGTTCTGAATGTTTCAGAAAATGGCATCGGACAGATCACTCCAAATGAAAGCCAAATCAAAGGAGGGACTGCATAGATTTGATGAAAACAACAACAGGATGTTAGTCAGTGGTTTAGGCGGAAACTTTTCACTGTGAAGTTCATCCTGAACCACACAGACATTTTCAGAGGCGCTCTACCCTAAGATTCAGCCTGAAGACAGGGAAATGCATTTATGTCTGATGGAGACTTATGGGATGGGGTTGGGGCAAGTCCCACAGGTCAGAGTAGTGCATGCTGAACTTTCTTTCACTATGATACAGAATTACAGGTAGAATAAAGGCCCTAAGGCGGTAGAAAGTAAGTGAAAGCTTTGCTGTGACTTGAGTATGACTATTTAGATAAACAGATGATTCTGTGAATTCAACAGTCATGCTTTAGTGCCTGAGCACATTATAACTGCCCATTTGGGAAGAATGACTAGACCTTTAAGATAATACTTAAGATCGTATTTCACAGTCTTTGTTGTGTTTTGGAGTCACGATTGCAACCTGTGAAAGTTTTTCAGGGCCAATACACAAGTACACTTATGTTTTGACCACACTGACCCCAGATTAGGAAACCATTTGCATTCCAGAGAGAATCAGAGCCTGAAACTGCCTTTATAGTCACATACCTCAGTGCTCCTCGTTTTACTGAAGAGGAAACTGAAGTAGGCACAGTCAGGGTTAGTGACATGCTGGAATCACTTAAGCTAGGAGAATGCTCCCTGAAGACCTAAAGGATGTTAGTTCAAGATGGTGTTTGCAGATTTGGTTGAGTTTCTGCATAGTATCTGAGAATACAAACTTTAAAATCAGATCTGGATTCTAAGCCAGATTTGTTTACCAGCGGTATGAGTTTTTACAGAAACATTTAACATTCTCAAGCTTCAGTTCTCTCATCTGTAGGATGAGCATAAGATTTTCATACCATAACCTCATCATTCCCATTATACCCTCAAAGTCTGCACCCAAGGTTCTACTTCCTCATGTTGTTCACGTGCCCACAAGCCTTCGAAGGCTTATCGTACTTCCAGTCTGTCCACAGAAAGTACCCACGAGCAGTTTCTGGAACGTGTACTTCTCCTTGGGCTTTCTGGCTGACCTCCTGGTCCTGCGATGAGGTTTGCCAATGCCTAAACTTCTGCTTTTCATTCATTCTGTCCCTACAATGTGCTAGGCACTCTACTAGTTGAAAGGGAAAGAAAGATTAACAAGATTTGGTTTCTGTTGTCAGTTTAGTGAGGAGGAAATCTATAAATAACTTCATTACCTTTTTATAAAGTTTAAGAATAAAAGCACTGAACTGTAACGAGGGAAGGAAGGTGGTCAGAGACAAAATATTTTGTCTTAATCTTGAAAAATGAATGCAGGTTTGAGAAGCTGATCGCTAGGTAGATAAAGAGGTAGGGAGATAGATCAGTTGCTCAGTTGTGTCCCACTGTTTGCCACCCCATGGACTGTAGCACACCAGGCTTCCCTGTCCATCACCAACTTCCAGAGCTTGCTCAAACTCATGTCAATTGAGTTGGTGATGCCATCAAACCATCTCATCCTCTGTCATCCCCTTCTCCTGCCTCAATCTTTCCCAGCATCAGGGTCTTTTCCAATGAGTCAGTTCTCATCAGGTGGCCAAAGTACTGGAGTTTCAGCTTCAACATCAGTCCTTTCAATGAATATTCAGGACTGATTTCCTTTAGGATTGACTGGTTTGATCTCCTTGCAGTCTAAGAGACTCTCAAGAGTCTTCAACACCACAGCTCTAAAGCATCAATTCTTTGGTGCTCAGCTTTCTTTATAGTCCAACTCTCACATCCATACATGACAACTGGAAAAACCATAGCTTTGACTCTATCGACATTTGTTGGCAAAGTAATGTCTCTGCTTTTTAATATGCTGACTAGGTTTGTCATAGCTTTACTTCCAAGGAGTAAGTGTCTTTTAATTTCATGGTTGTGGTCACCATCTGCAGTGATTTTGGAGCCCAAGAAAATAAAGTCTCTCACTGTTTCCATTGTTTCCCCATCTATTTGCCATGAAGTAATGGGACTGGATGCCATGATCGTAGTTTTCTGAATGTTGATTTTAAGCCAACTTTTTCACTCTCCTCTTTCACTTTCATCAAGAGGCTCTTTTGTTCCTCTTTGCATTCTGTCCTAAGGGTTGTGTCATCTGCGTATCTGAGGTTGTTGATATTTCGCCCAGAAATCTTGATTCCAGCTTGTGCTTCATCCAGCCTGGCATTTTGCATGGTGTATTCTGCATATAAGTTAAATAAGCAGGGTGAAGATAAATAGCCTTGATGTACTCCTTTCCTAATTTGGAACCAGTACATTGTTCCATGTCCAATTCTACCTGTTGCTTCTTGACCTGCACACAGATTTCTCAAGGGGCAGGTAAGGTGGTCTGATAGTCCCATCTCTTTAGTAGGTAGATGATAGATCATCTTCCAAATTTATATTGAAGGAAGGGGCCTCTGAGTGAGAGCACAGGGTGGGCAAAGGCATGGATGTTTGGGAAGGCCTGGTCCTGTGGCCTGCCAGCCGATCCCTGCCATTCCTGTGGTGGGCCTATAGGAATGCCTGTGGGAAGTCCAGCACTGCCCTGAGGGTTTGGGTGCTGGCCAGAAGCAAATCACTGGGGTCAGGTCACAGTGCTCCTTTGTTAAATCTCATAGTGTACTAGAGGGAAGAATATGAACATTTCCAATGAGTCACATGTAAAAGACTGCGTCTCTTTCTCAAGGTACTGTGGTGGGAGGCTGGAGGAGGTGGCTCCTGTCATTCTGGGTGACAGAGTGAAAAGTCAACATGGTTACATTTCTGCTGCTAATGTCATTCCAGTCATGTGGAGTCGGATATCATTTTCTCAACCTTCTTCTCTCTACACGAGTCAAGACTTCTTCCTTTAATCACACAATCTGACTGAGGAAGAACAGACAAGTGTGACTGTGGTACATGGTCTCAGAGAAGGCTCTGCCTGCCCCGTTCTCAGCAGTGCCCTGCATGGTGGTGGTACATGCTTGGTACCAACAGGGAACCCTTCTGCCTTCCTTTGCATCATAATGTGGTTACCCAATTGATTCCTGATATCAGGTAACTGATACCCTCCTGGTTACCTGATTGCTCCCAGGGAGATGTGGGTGCTGTCCAGGGCACGGCTGGTTTTCTCAGCCATCTCTTGGCTGTCTTTCCTCTTCATATGAGCAGAGAGAAAAGAGGGAGGAAAGAAAGGGGCCGTGTGCTCCCAGTGGATCAGGTTCTCCTTTTTCTGGTCTGACGTACTTTTCTCTTTCAGAGGAGAGCATCCCCTCCACATGTAGGCCAGTCCGATCGGCAGACATTCACGGAGAATCTCAAAGCCCCGTGCTGACGCTTCAGGCAGCCATGGGTGCTGTCCACACCTGATTTACAGTCTAGTCAGGAACACAGACGTTAAACAAGTAGTAGTTACCAAGGGAATGGCTACCTCAAGGCAGAGTGCCAGTTGCCATGAGAACACACGAC
Organism: Raphicerus campestris; assembly: GCA_006410735.1. Classification (NCBI taxonomy): domain Eukaryota; kingdom Metazoa; phylum Chordata; class Mammalia; order Artiodactyla; family Bovidae; genus Raphicerus; species Raphicerus campestris. The sequence goes on from SJYW01010784.1 coordinate 19,178, forward strand.
AGGGGAGCCTGAATGTGGACCTGGTCAGGCAGCTGCTGCGCTGGGGAAGTGACCACTAAACCCAAGAAATGGAAGAACTCAAGTCAGTTAGACAAATGGAACATGAATGGGAAATACATNTGATTTACAGTCTAGTCAGGAACACAGATGTTAAACAAGTAGTAGTTACCAAGGGAATGGCTACCTCAGGCAGAGTGCCAGTTGCCATGAGAACGCACGACAGGGGAGCCTGAATGTGGACCTGGTCAGGCAGCTGCTACGCTGGGGAAGTGACCACTAAACCCAAGAAATGGAAGAACTCAAGTCAGTTAGACAAATGGAACATGAATGGGAAATACATGTGTAAAGATAAAGAGAAAGGATACATTTTAAAAGATTTTCTACCATCTGTCTTTGGGAGGAAAACTCATGACTACTAACATGTAGTGAACACTCACTGGCATTGAACATGATGCTAAGCATTGTACTTAATCTCCTGGAATCCTCCTGAGACAAAGGGAGTTCTGTTTTCATGAGGCTGTTTGTCTTGTCCTTGTTGATCCCACTGTATCATCAATACCTAAGGTAGTCCCTGTGTAGGAGCAGGCACTAAATATTTGTAGGATAGAATCTATACTTTACAGATGAGAAAACTGAGGCTCTGAGAGGTAAGGTTACCCAGATCTCACTGGTAGAGATAAGACTCCAACCCAGGGTGCAGCCGACTGACAGCCCAGCTCTAAGGCAAGGGGCTTGCTTTCTCCTCTTCTAAACACAGCAGAGTTCACACCTAAGCCTGTACCAGTCTTCAGCTGGGTACCAGGGCACAAACTAGGTGCACAATACACAGCTCCAGGGCTGCCAATCATGAATCAGATCAACCAGACAAGTCTGCCCTTGGCGCTGGCACCCTGCTGGGGCTGTACCCTTAAAGCAGGGAGGAGCTGACACCTCTCAGCGCATCCAAGTCTGGAAGCGTGTCTCTGCAGCTGGAGACTGTTAGCTGATGGAACACGTGGGCCCAGAGCCCCATGAAACAGAAACCAAAGAACTGAAAACTTGGAGGCAGCAGTTGGTCTCAGGTTAGACTCTGGATATCAGTGGTGATGGATCAGCCGTGGATTTCATGCTTTGGTGTTAAAAGCCCACGAGGGTCAAGTACCTCCCAGGTCACCTTTTTACACGTGCCACTCGAGGTCCTTTCTCCTTACAGGGAACTGTAACTGGAGATGACATAGGAACTCCTGGGAATGCGCCTATCTGCCCTGCCCTCCATGGCTCCTTTTTCACCGCACATCTGGTTCTCTTGATGGGAGGCTTGGCAGAACAACCCTTTAAAATCATCCCAGCCTCCCTCACCTGCTGTTATGCAGTAGGTTCTTAAGTGAATAAAAGACTTGTTCACATGCCATAAAAATGAGTCATTTATAAAGCTAAAATTTAAATGTATGACACGCTTGAGCTCTTAGGAAAATTACTCAATAATAACCCTGATCAACACTTCCCACTTACTGAGCATCTTACGTAGATCAGAATACTGGAGTTGGAAGGCACCCTAGGGAACACCTAAGCTCACCCTTTCATTAGGCTCTATTAGATGGGAACCCTAGCACACAGGCACCCACAGATCACACTGGAAATGGCAGTAGTAAGGGCCAATGCCAAGTCCTAAAAGTCACAAGGATCCCACATTCTCTCCCACTGCGAGCTGGCCCCTGGCATCCTCACCCTGTCCAAACTCCCGAGCCACAGCTCACGCCGAGAAGGGGATTCCCTGTAGCCACTCTGGCCAGGGACTCAGCTGGGGCCCCTGCTGATTATCTGAGGCAGCACCTGAGCCATTTGGCTCATTTTCAATCTTGAGGAAAAAAAAATCTCAGTGGGCGTTTTTTTCTAAGCTGGGGGAATTAGACTCATCATCAGAAAGAAAAAGGGAGGCAGGTCAATTTCTTTCATCTTCTAGAAGACTATAAAAGCGGCTAATGTGAGGTTGCAAAGTCACTTGGTAAGCCATCTTCTGTTCCTGAGCTTAGCTTGGTGGCTGGGGTGGAAGGTCATCTGGGAGCTGCAGTTCCACTGTGTGAAGGGCCTTGGAGGTGGTTGATCGGGCAGCTCACAGTGGGTCTGATATGCCCTTGTCTTGAAGGGCAGGTGTTCTGAAGAAACCAAGGGGAAATGCCAAGTGAGCCAAGGCTTCGAGAAGTGGGTTCTTAGAGCCTGAGGTGAGGCTTTCTCCATGTTTAGGGGTATGTGCAGCCAATATGCAGAGCTGGGGCAGGGGAACACATCACCAGCTTGGGGTGAGGAATACACCTCCTTATCCAGAGCAGAGCAGGAATTCAATAAGGACAGCATCACCTACCCCTCCTCCACACTCTCCAAAAGTCCACATCAGCAGAACGAATTTAGAATCAATTTAGCCTGAACTGTGATTGATAGTCATTTTGCAAGTCTAAAATGTCTGCCAGCATCTCTGTATAATAAACCAAGATTCTCAGGGAGTTAAACTGTAACAGCAATTCTGTATTAAACCCAAACTGACTGGGAGCCCCATGTGCACCTTGAAGCAAGAACCAAAATACTGACAACTCTTTTTTTAACAGGATAAGGTCATCATCCATCATCTCCCACGGGGTCTGAAACTCAGATTGGCACTCTGTTCCTCTGATGAGAGCGCATGTGCTCATAGTTTACGTTAGGACATTGAAAGAAAACGCTGCAGTTTCAAAAATAACCACAAGTTTAAAATTACATTAGTCGTTTGGATGAAATTGTTGTATTTATACTAAAGGGTGTTTGAAGCGATGTGTTTGTGTATATGGATATATCTGTGTGCATATCAATCCTCTCCCAGCATGTCTGCACAGTCTAAAGGACAGAATACTGGATCAGATGCTGAAATCCTAGGCTCTTCTCACACCACCATCACTTGCTTGTCACATGATCTTGGCAGTGTGCACTACACAAAAAGCAGTGCTTTGGTGCTAGAGTCTCCAGTTCAAAACCTGGGTCTGTCACATACTAGCTATAAAATCTAANGGCTCTTCTCACACCACCATCACTTGCTTGTCACATGATCTTGGCAGTGTGCACTACACAAAAAGCAGTGCTTTGGTGCTAGAGTCTCCAGTTCAAAACCTGGGTCTGTCACATACTAGCTATAAAATCTAACATGTCACCTCATGTCATTGAACCATCCTGGATTGACTTCTCTTTTCTATAAATGGAGACCATGCCTATCTTAACACATTTCAAACACATTTATAAAATCTATGGCCATTGAACTCAAAAGTTCTCAATAATGATTAATTATTGATGGCTCCTTTCAGAGCCTAGCTGATAAGTGAAGTGGGGATAGGAGCCTCAAGTGCTTTGGGCCCAGCACTGCACTTTGCACAGAAAGTGTTATCAGGATACAGGACATGGCTAAAATGAATGCAGCTTGTAAGTTAGGGAGGAAGTTTGGGTGCTAGTCTTGGCTCTTCCACTGGGCTTTGGTTTTAAACTAGTGGAGCTTCCCAAGTGGCCTGCCAATGCAGGAGGTGGGTTTGATCTCAGGGACGGGAAGATCCCCTGGAGGAGGAATGGCAATC
>SJYW01010788.1:0-18450 GCA_006410735.1 Raphicerus campestris
TCAATAGATTCAGAGTTAGATTCATCTTCTAAGTTTAAATTCTGTAATTCAGTTCAGTCGCTCAGTGGTGTCCGACTCTGCCACCCCATGTATTGTAGCAGGCAAGGCTTCCCTGTCCATCATCAGCTCTTGGAGTTTACTCAAACTCATGTGCCTCAGGTCACTGATGCCATCCAACCATCTTATCCTCTGTCATCCCCTTCTCCTCCCACCTTCAATCTTTCCCTGCATCAGGGTCTTTTCCAGTGAGTCAGTTCTTCGCATCAGGTGGCCAAAGTATTGGAGTTTCANTATCCTCTGTCATCCCCTTCTCCTCCCACCTTCAATCTTTCCCTGCATCAGGGTCTTTTCCAGTGAGTCAGTTCTTCGCATCAGGTGGCCAAAGTATTGGAGTTTCAGCTTCAGCATCAGTCCTTCCAATGAATATTCAAGACTGATTTCCTTTAGGATGGACTGGTTTGATCTCCTTGCAGGCCAAGGGATGCTCAAGAGTCTTCTCTGACGCCACAGTTCAAAAGCATCAATTCTTCAGCAATCAGCTTTCTTTACAGTCCAACTCTCACATTCATACATGACTACTGGAAAAACAAGAGCTTTGACAAGATGGACCTTTGATGGCAACGTAATGTCTCTGCTTTTTAATATACTGTCTAGGTTGGTCATAGCTATTCTTTCACAGAGCAAGCGTCATTTAATTTCATGGCTGCAATAAATATCTGCAGTGACTTTGGAGCCAAAAAAAAAAAAAAGTCTCTCACTGTTTCCATTGTTTCCCATCTATTTGCCATGAAGTGATAGGATGGGATGTCATGATCTTCGTTTTCTGAATGTGGAGCTTTAAGCCAACTTTTTCACTTTTCTCTTTCACCTTCAAGAGGCTCTTTAGTTCTTCTTCACTTTCTGGCATAAGGGTGGTGTCATCTGCCTATCTGAGGTTATTGATATTTCTCCCGGCAATATTGAAGCTTGTGCTTCATCCTGCCTTTTATTTCACATGATGTATTCTGCATATAAGTTTCATAAGCAAGGTGACAATATACAGCCTTGATATACTCCTTTCTCAACTTGGAATCAGTTCATTGTTTCATGTCCAGTTCTAACTGTTGCTTCTTGACCTGCGTACAGACTTCTCTGGAGGCAGGTAAGGTGGTCCAGTATTCCCATCTCCTGGAGAATGTTCTACAGTTTGTTGTGATCCACAGTGAAAGGTTTTGGTGTAGTCAATAAAGCAGAAGTAAGTAGAAGCTTTTCTGGAACTCTCTTGCTTTTTCTATGATCCAACGGATGCTGGCAATTTGATCTTTAGTTCCTGTGCCTTTTTTAAATCCAGCTTGAACATCTGGAATTTTCCGATTCACATACCATTGAAGGTTCACTTGGAGAATTTTGAGCATTTCTTTGCTATCGTGTGAGATGAATGCAATTGTGCAGAAGTTTGAACATTCTTTGGGATTGGAATGAAAACACCTTTTTCAGTCCTGTGGCCACCAGTGAGTTTTCCAAATTTGTTGGCATATTGAATGCAGCACTTTAACAGAGTTATCTTTTAGGATTTGAAATAGCTCAACTGGAACGCCATCATTTCCACTAGTTTTGTCCATAGTGATGCTTCCTAAGGCCCACTTGACTTCACATTCCAGGATGTCTGGCTCCAGATGAGTGATCACACCATCGTGATTATCTGGGTCGTGAAGATCTTTTTTGTATAGTTTTTCTGTGTACTTTTTGCAACCTCATAATATCTTCTGCTTCTGTTAGGTCCAAACCGTTTCTGTCCTTTATTGAGCCCATCTTTGCATGAAATATTCCTTTGGTATCTCTACTTTTCTTGAAGAGCTCTCTAGTCTTTCCCATTCTGTAGTTTTCCTCTATTTGCATTTCCTCTGTTTCCTCTATTTGCATTTATCACTGAGGAAGGCTTTCTTATCTCTCCTTGATCTTCTTTGGAACTCTGCATTCAGATGAGTATATCTTTCCTTTTCCCCTTTGCCTTTCACTTCTCTTCTTTTCACAGCTATTTGTAAGGCCTCCTCAGACAACCATTTTGCCTTTTTGCATTTCTTTTTCTTGGTGATGTTCTTGATCACTGCCTCTTGTACAATGTCCTGAACCTCCATCCATAGTTGTTCAGAAACTTTGTCTGTCAAATCTAATTCCATGAATCTATTTGTCACTCCAAATAACATGATATTTAGGTCACTCCAAATGAAAACAAAATGTGACTGTCACTACTGAAAGGAAAGTTTACTTCATTCTGGAAAATCATGCTTGACTATTTCCTTTTCTTTGAAAATAATTAAGGATAAATGTACGATATCTATGCAAATGCTTTTCAATCAGTTTATGTTGAAAATTTTTGTTATTCATGTACAAAATATAGCCCATCTTAGCTTTTGTTAAAAATTTTAAAATGAATTAACATACCACCTCTGTCTCCTGAGAAACCTGTGTGTGGGTTGAAGAATCTAAGCTACTCCATTTTGTAAGGTTCCAGGAAAAGAGCCTTTAGAAATCCCCTAACCCTACCCCACTACCCGCGGACCAATCAGAATCCGTGGCCAGCCCGGGAAATGGGAACCAATCAGAACCCAACACCTAACCCTTCCACAGAAGGTAACCAATTAGACATCTCCCAACCCGGAAACTCCCGTTTTTCAAATTTCTGGCACATGAATACCCTATGTAAGCAATGTAACCCAGAGCTCAGGGCTCCTCCCTATAGCCGCTGTGTCGGTGTCCTTGGGAGCCCCAGCTCGAGCTTGGTAATAAAAACTCTCTTGCTTTTGCATCGGATATCAGCTCCCTGGTGCCCATTGGGAGATTTCGCAACTTGGGCATAACAGGGTCAAGAAGCAACAGTTAGAATCTTACATGTAACAATAGACTGGCTCCAAATTGGGAAAGGAGAGTACATCAAGGCTGTATATTGTCATCCTGCTTATTTACCTCATATGCAGAGTACATCATGTGAAATGCCTGGCTAGATGAATCACAAACTATAACCACGATTGCTGGGAAAATATCAACAACCTCAGATAGGAAGATAATGCCATTCTAATGGCAGAAAGTGAAGAGGAACTAAAGAGCCTCTTAATGAGGGTGAGAAAGGAGAGTGAAAGAGCTGACTTAAAACTCAACATTCATAAAGCAAAGATCATGGCATCTGGTTCCATCACTTCATGGCAAGTAAAAGGGGAAAAAGTTGAAACACTGACATATTTTACTTTCTTGAGCTCTGAAATCACTGCAGACAGTGATTGCAGCCATGAAATTATTAATAAAAGATGCTTGCTCCCTGGAAAGAAAGCTATAACAAACACAGAAAACTTATTAAAATGAAAGACATCACTTTTCCAATAAAGGTCCATATAGTTTGAGCTATGATTTTTCCAATAGTCATGTAAGGATGTGAATGTTGGACAATAACAAAAGCTGAGTGCAGAAGAATTGATGCTTTCGAACTGTAGTGTGGAGAAAACTCTTGAGAGTCTCTTGGATTGCAAGGAGATCAAACCACTTAGTCCTTAAGGAAACCAACCCTGAATATTCATTGGAAGGACTAATGCTGAATCTAAAGCTTCCATACTTTGGCCACCTGATGACTCAATGGATAAGACCCTGATGCTGGGAAGATTGAGGACAGGAGGACAAGAGGCAACAGAGGATGAGATGGTTAGAGAGCATCATCGACTCAAAGGACATGAATTTGAGCAAACTCGGGGAGACTGTGAAGGACAAAGGAGTGTTGCAGTCCATGGAGATGCAAAGAGTTGGATATGACTTCACAGCTGACCAACAACAAGCCCTCATTGAAACTCAAGTGTTTTTTTATATTGACAAAGGAAGATACAAATGATTCTCTTTAAAACTCTGCATTATTGGCTTAAAATTCTTCGGCGCTGAATAAATAACAGCCCTACTTATTAAATCAGCTTATTTAAAACCCAGATGGGATAATGAAGTTGAAAAAAAATCATGTCTATATTAAGAAAAAAAGAATGAAAAACTTGAAATATTTAAACTAAGTATTCCTAAAAGTTACATGTAAACTATCACATGCCTTAAATTGTTGATGATGGACAAAATATTATGATAGGATTAGTTTGGCTTTGGTTTTGCTGTTTTCTCAAGTGTAGCGGATAGTAGCAGAAAGTGTCTCGGTTGTTACAAGAAAGCTATGGTTGCCTCAAATCTTAGATGAGAAACAAATAGGTACATAAACATGTTACACATAGATAATCATTTTAATTACAAAAAAATTATCTATCTCCTATCACCTTTGTTCAAAATGCTAGTCAAAAAAATATGCCTACATGTTCCTTTTTATCAGACAACATATAGCTGTATAAATCAAAGCCTTATTCTCCTGGGCATATATTCCATTATTGCACATCTTCAGATTACTGAGGTGCTTCCCATGTGGCTCAGTGGTAAAAGAGTCCACCTGCAATGCAAGAGATGTGAGTTTGATCCCTAGATGGGAAAAATCCCATGGAGAAGGAAATAGCAACCCACTCCACTCCAGTATTTTTGCCTGGGAAATCCAATGGAGAGAGAAGCCTGGCAGACTACAGTCCAGAGGGTTGTCAAACAGCACCACAGACAACTGAGAGCAAGCAAGGTGCCAGTTCACAGCAGGGAGCAAATATTTGCCTTAAGGAGCCCAAGAACACATTCCTAATTGTTAATTTTGTTTTCATTTTTAGAAATAAGGATAATTTTAGAACAGGATAATAGAGGGTCCTAAGACGGCAGAGGAACAGGATGGGGAGACTACTTTCTCCCCCACAAATTCATCAAAAGAACATTTAAACTTTGAGTAATTCCACAAAACTTCTGAATGCCAGCAGAGGACATCAGGCACCCAGAAAAGTAGCCCATTGTCTTTGAAAAGAGGTAGGAAAAAATATAAAAGACAAAAGAGAGACAAAAGAGATAGGGACGGAGCTGTGTACTGGGTAAGGAGTCTTAAAAAGAGAGACATTTCCAAACACCAGGAAACACTCTCACTGCCGAGTCTGTGGCCAGCCTTGGAACCACAGAGGGCAACGTAACTGGGAGGAAAAATAAATAAATAATTTAAACCCACAGATTAGAAGCCCAATGGTAACTTCCCCAGTGGAGAAGCAGAGTAGACGCCTGCACCCGCCACTAGCAAGTGGGGCCTGGGCAGGGAGGCGCGGGCTGCATTGCTTAGAGTAAGGATCTGGCCTGAATGTCCCAAGGGCAATCTGAGGGAATTAACTTGGGCTAGCAAACCAGACTGTGGGATATCTACCACGGGAAAAGCCCTAACCTAAGACACCAACAGGCCCATTAACAGAACAAAGGAGCTAGCCAAATGCACAGCATCTCACTCCTGTGACAGGCAGCCAAAGCTGGAAGGGGGTAATCGCAGCCCCAGAGAGGCATTATCTACCAAACTGCAAGCAGGCTTCTTTGCTAAGAGTTCTTGGGGTTCTGGATGGTCAACATCTGCCTGAGAAGGTGTGCTTGTTGTACACCCAGAAAACCGAGCGGCAGGGACGGCGGAGGTGATGTCACAGTGACCGCGCTTGCCAAACACCTGGTCTCCTGGTCTCCTGACCTGCTCAGACCTGGGAAGGGCATAAAACGCAGGCCCAACCGAGTCTGCGCCTCTGAGGACTTCAACTCCTCTGAGCCAGAGTACCTGAACCTGAGTGGCTTAGACCTGAGAGGTGCATGCAGCCCAGGGCCGGCCTCGGATGGTTCTCGGTGGAGCAACCTAGAGCCTGAGCAGTGTGGGCAGGGAGGGCACACGCGCCATGAGCGGGGCAGGCCCAGTGTGGCTGAGGCACTGCGCGCACACGCCAGTGTAATTTGTTTGCGGCATCCCTCCCTCCACACAGCACGACTGAACAAGTGAGCCTAAAAGTGTCCACCACTGCCCCCGTGTGTCAGGGTGAAAATCGGACACTGAAGAGACCAGCAAACAGAAGAAGCTAAAACAGAGGGAACCACCTTGGAAGTGACAGGTGCAATAGATTAACACCCTGTCGTTAGTGCCTAGGACTAACATACATAGGGCTAACTGACATAATAATGGCTGCATAGGAAGGGCCTATTGATCCTGAGAAATATAAGCCAGACCAAGGAACTATCTGGAAATGAGCTGACCCCACACTGCCCACAGCACCACCAGAGAAAGTCCTAGATGTATTTTTACTATCATTTTTTATTTTTTTAAATTTTTAAGTCCTGTATTACTTCTTTGTCATTTTTATAACCTACTATTATACTGTCAAAAATAGAGACCTGTTTTTTTAAAGCAAACTTCATACACATATATTTTTATAATTTTTGCGTCTTTTTTTTCTTTCATATTGTATTTTTGAAAATCCAACCTCTATTCTAGATTTTTAATCTTTGCTTTTTGGTACATGTTATCAATTTTGTCAGAGAAGGTAATGGCACCCCACTCCAGTACTCTTGCCTGGAAAATCTCATGGACAGAGGAGCCTAGTAGGCTGCAGTTGATGAGGTCACTAAGAGTAGGACACGACTGAGTGACTTCATTTTCACTTTTCATTTTCATGCATTGGAGAAGGAAATGGCAACCCACTCCAGTGTTCTTGCCAGGAGAATGCCAGTGACAGGAGAGCCTGGTGGGCTGCCGTCTATGGGACTGCAGAGAGTTGGACATGACTGAAGCAACTTAGCAGCAGCAGCAGCAAGAACCCAATCTTCATTACCCATTTTTACTTGGGAGCTGCCGGGGTCCAGCCCTGGTGGATCCAGGGAATTCGAAGTGGGGACGGAGTCAGCATCTGGGAAAATTTTACTTATATAGAAATATAAAGATACATTAGGAAAGAATAGTGTAGTAGGAAAATTAGTGGACAAAAGATTCTCAATAACTTGGTTTATGTGGAAAACCAATAAAGTTCCAAGACAAGGAACTTGCACCATCTACGTTAGGCCACTGGCATCCACTTGAATAGTGGAGGGTGCCCCACCTTAGGCTCCCTCTCCCGTGGATCTTAGAAGCCAGGGCAAGTAAGTAGACTCAGAGAGCCTCCATGCCCCAGATGGGAATTCAGCATGAAAAGGAGAGGGAGGGAAAGAGAGAAAGAGAGAGATTGGACACAGAGGGAGCCAGATTTTAAGAAACAAGTTTGAGAAGCTGGTCTGAGAAACTGGTCCATCCTTTATTGTTCGAAAAAGCTTTTTATACTTTTTGGTTGTACATAGAGATCAATGGATAACACAAAATTATGCAGTGTCAACAGCCCTGACTCTTATCAAGACCAGGCTTTCTCTCTGCATACCTAGTTGTATACATAAGTCTTAGGTGATTTACACCATCTTCTGGCCAGAAGGCCAATTAACATTTTACAGTCTTTTTCTGATAAGGATAATAGTGTTGTTCTTCCCAAAGTCTGGTGCCACTCTCAGAAAGCACTAAATAGTTACATTCTTACATAGCAAGAACACAACAATTTATAACAAGAAAGTGGAGTACAGTGATTTATAACAAAGAGAAAATTCATTAACTCAAAAGTCTAGTATTGCTAACATCAAAACGACTATATTCCTATTTCTGCATCCTGTTTACATTGATTAATATCCTCCCAGGTGTCTAAAAGATAAAGGACATGGAGGCCTGGTGGCAAACATTAACTCAACAATGGAACCCTTCACCAAACTAATTCTTAGCTCTAAAAGGCTCTATATCTTTAAGATATTTTAAGCTTCGTGCCTCTAACGGTTGGTGGCTGTAAACAATCCACAAATTGTAAAGTTTGGGCAGACCAGTCAGGTAAGTTAGAAAGCCATCAAAGGGGTTTAAACCAAGACATTCTTTTTATATGCAGGAGACTGTTAACTGGAGCTCTGAATTAACTCTTTCAGGGATAGCCCTCTGTTATGTCAGAAGAGTATAGTATAGCAGAGAGTAAACAGACAGATTTTGGTTTCGGGGTAGATGCTCAGTCAGAGGACTCCTTGAGACCTGATTCACCTTGCGTGTCAGGCCTCTCCACATGACCTTTTCATGGCTGGGATCTCCCGTGCTGGCTCCTGGCAGGGAGTGAGATTACTGGCTTGATTGCTGTCTCCCCCTTTGGACTCTCTTTTTTCTCCACCAGGTTGTCTCTATCTCCTCCCTTCCCCCTTCTCTTCCCTACCCAAATCTGTGAATCTCTGTGTGTGTTCCAGACAGTGGAGAACACTTAGGGAACTGATTACTGGCTGGATCTGTCTCTCTCCTTTTGATTCCCCCCTTTTATCCTCCTGGCCATCTCTGTCTCCTTCCTCCCTCTTCTCTTCTCTGTATGAATCCATGAACATCTCTGAGCAGTCCAGACTGTGGAGCACACATAAGGAAGTGGTTACTGGCTAGGTGCCTCTCTCCTCTTTTGATCCCACCTCATCTCATTCAAATCACCTTTAACTTCCTCCTCCCTCTTCTCTTCTCCGTGTAACTCTATGAACCTCTCTGGTTGTCCCTCACTGTGGAGAAACTTTTCATCTTTAACCTAGATGTTTTATCAATGGTGCTACATAGATGGAGAAGTCTTGAGCCTACTGTAAAAATAAGACAGGAAACCAGAAGCAGGCGACTTAAGTCCAAATCCTGAGAACACCAGAGAACTCCTGACTCCAGGGAACATCAATTGACTGGTGCCTCCATACCTACACGAAAACCAAGCACCACCCAAGGACCAACAAGTTCCAAAGCAAGACATAACACACAAATTCTGCAGCAACATAGGAACACAGCCCTGAGCTTCAATATACAGGCTACCCAAATTCATTCCAAACTCATTGACATCTCATAACTCATTACTGGACACTTCATTGCACTCCAGAGAGAAAAAATTCAGCTCCACCCACCAGAATATCGACACAAGCTTCCCTAACCAGGAAATTTGACAAGCCAACGGTACAACCCCACCCACACCTAGGAAACTCTAAAATAAAGAGAACACCACACACTGCCAGAATACAGAAAGGCCACCCCAAACACAACAATATAAACAGGATGAAGAAACAAAGAAATACCCAGCAGGTAAAGGAACAGGATAAATGTCCACCAAACCAAACAAAAGATAGGGAATCTGCTTGATAAAGAATTCCAAATAATGATAGTGAAAATGATCCAAAATCTTGAAATCAAAATGGAATCACAGATTAATAGCCTGGAGACAAGGATTGAGAAAATGCAAGAAATGTTTAACAAGGATCTAGAAGAAAAAAAAAAGAGTCAGTATATAATGAATAATGCAATAAATGAGATCAAAAACTCTCTGGAGGGAACAAACAGTAGAATAATGGAGGCAGAAGATAGGATTAGTGAAGTAGAAGATAGAATGGTAGAAATAAATGAATCAGAGAGGAAAAAACAAACAAACAAACAAATTAAAATAAATTAGAGCAATCTCAGAGACCTCCAGGACAATGTTAAATGCCCCAACATTCGAATCGTAGGCGTCCCAGAAGATGAAGACAAGAAGAAAGACCATGAGAAAATACTTGGGGAGATGATAGTTGAAAACTTCTCCAAAATGGGGAAAGAAATATTCACCCAAGTCCAAGAAACCCAGAGAGCCCTAACAGGATAAACCCAAGGTGAAACACTTCAAGACACATATTAGTGAAATTAACAAAGATCAAACACACACACACACACACACACACACACACACACACACACACAAATATTAAAAGCAGCAAGGAAAAAACAACAAATAACACACAAGGGGATTCCCATAAGGATAACAACTGATCTTTCAAAAGAAAATCTTCAGGCCAGGAGGGAATGGCAGGACATACTTAAAATGATGAAAGAAAATAACCTACAGCCCAGATTACTGTACCCAGCAAGGATCTCATTCAAATATGAAGGAGAAATCAAAAGCTTTACAGACAAGAACACACTGAGAGAATTCAGCACCACCAAACCAGCTCTCCAACAAATGCTAAAGGATCTTCTCTAGAAAGGAAACATAAAAAGGATGTATGAACTCAAACCCAAAACAATAAAATAAATGGCAAGAGGATCATACTTATCAATAATTACCTTAAATGTAAATGGGGTGAATGCCCCAACCAAAAGACAAAGTCTGACTGAATGGATACAAAAACAAGACCCCTATATATGTTGTCTGTAAGAGACCCACCTCAAAACAGGGGACACAAACAGACTGAAAGCAAAGGGCTGGAAAAAGATACTCCATGCAAATAGAGACCAAAAGAAAACAGGAGTAGGAATGGTCATATCAGATAGACTTTAAAACAAAAGCTGTGAAAAGAGACAAAGAAGGACACTACATAATGATCAAAGGATCAATCCAAGAAGATATAATAATTATAAATATATATGCACCTAACATAGGAGCACCACAATATGTAAGACAAATGCTAACAAGTATGAAAGGGGAAATTCACAATAATAGTGGGAGACTTTAATACTCCACTCACACCAATGGATAGGTCAACTAAACAGAAAATCAACAAGGAAACACGAACTTTAAATGATTCAATAGACCAGTTAAACCTAATTGACATCTATAGGACATTTTACACCCAAACCACGAATTTTACCTTTTTCTCAAGTGCACACAGAACCCTGTCCCAGATAGATCACATCCTGGGCCATAAATCTAGCCTTGGTAAATTTTAAAAATGGAAATCATTCCAAGCATCTTTTCTGACCACAATGCATTAAGATTAGATATCAATTACAGTCCATCATATGCAGGCTGAACAACATGCTGCTGAATAACCAACAAATCACAGAAGAAATCAAAAAAGACATCAAATATGCATATCAATGAATGAAAATGAAAACACAACAACCCAAAACATTTGGGACACTGTAAAAGTAGTGCTAAGGGGAAGGTTCATAGCAATACAGGCATACCTCAAGAAACAAGAAAAAATCAAATAAATAACCTAACCCTACACCTAACTCTACAACTAGAAGAGAAAGAAATGAAGAACCCCAGGGTTAGTAGAAGGAAAGAAATCTTAAAAATTAGAGCAGAAATAAATGCAAAAGAAACAAAAGAGACCATAGCAAAAATCAACAAAGCCAAAAGCTGGTTCTTTGAAAGGATAAATAAAATTGACAAACCATTAGCCAGATGCATCAAGAAATAAAGGGAGAAAAATCAAATCCAAAAAATTAGAAATAAAAATGGAGAGGTCACAACAGACTACAGAGAAATACAAAGGATCATAAGAGACTACTATCAGCAATTATATGGCAATAAAATGGACAACTTGAAAGAAATGGACAAATTCTTAGAAAAGTACAACTTTCCAAAACTGAACCAAGGAGAAATAGAAAATTTTAACAGATCCATCACAAACACAGTAATTGAAACTGTAATCAGAAATCTTCCAGCAAACAAAAAAGCCCAGGTCCAGGCAGCTTCACAGCTGAATTCTACCAAAAATTTAGAGAAGAGCTAATACCTACCCTACTCAATCTCTTCCAGAAAATTGCAGAGGAAGGTCAACTTCCAAACTCATTCTATGAGGCAACCATCACCCTAATACCAAAACTTAACAAAGATGCAACCAAAAAAGAAAACTACAGGCCAATATCACTAATGAACATAGATGAAAAATCCTTAACAAAATTCTAGCAGTCAGAATCCAACAACACACTAAAAAGATCATACACCATGACCAAGTGGGCTTTATCCCAGGAATCAAGGATTCGTCAATATCCACAAATCAATCAATGTATATACCACATTAACAAATTGAAAAATAAAAGCCATATGATTATCTCAATAGATNTCTCATTTAATTAAGATGTATCCATATTCCCTCTGAAACAGGAAAAAGGAAAACTGGTCTAAAGTTATACAGCTGGATTTGATTACTCTAATTCACAAAATTTTGTTTAATATTTTTAGCATTTCTCATAATTGTTAGATTAGTCCAAGAAATTATCTTATATTTTTATTCTGGTTGTTGTGATCCTGAAGTAGTTTGGTGTTTTACATGAGTCAATTTTATATAATTTTTGAGTTTTAGGGCCACTGTAAATTAACTCAATTTTTTCTTTATTCTGTCTTAAGTCTTGACCAGCATATTTTCATAGAAGTGCAGTAATATTTCTACTTTCTATAGTTTCCATCTCTAGCCTTTGAAAATTGAATTTGAAGAAGTCTGTTATTTTTCTCTTTGGGGGGTCCTGTTTCTTCTTTTTTTAATTTAAATTTATTTATTTTAACTGGAGGCTAATTACTTTGCAATGTTGTACTGGTTTTGCCATACATCAACATGAATCCACCACGGGTGTACACATTTCTTTTCCTCTTGATGTACTCCAGAGTTTCTACCTTTAAAAAAAAAAAAAAGATATACGATATTTTGCTTGTTATACATGCTTTCTCAGGCACATGGAAACAGTCTGTGCTTAACATTAATAAATAAGAGTAATGAAATCCAAGGCAATTTTGGCAGACATCCAAGTTCATTTAGCACTTACAAAAAGCATTTTAGTCCAGTTGGCCCTTTAGTTTACTGAGATCATGAAGCTGCGCCAAATAAGCTTTGCTGTTGCTATTAAAGTATCAGAGCTTAGCAAAGACTAATATAGTTTCATTGGGAAGGCGGTAGCTGCTGAATCCCAATGCCACAATTAAGACATGAAGTGACAATTTTTTCATTTGTTTCCGTCACCCTGCCAGAACCACAATTGTGCCTAACAAACACAGTCTAAACACTCACAACTTATCTCAATAGCTGTTTTCAACACTGTTTAATTTGACACTGGTTCCATACCAAGATGTACTGCACAAGAAGAAACGGAACTATGAAAATTTCTTAAATGGATTGTGAATGAAAAGTTCTTTTGTATTAAATGGCTATTCTGCTGCAATCTATGATAAAAATCTAGGTGTGAAGAAAGCCACTCCATGGGCTTTGAGCAGAATTTCAGGGGATAGCAAATATAAAATAACCTTTACTAAGTATCTTTTGTTGCTGTTGTTGTTACCTTGAAAAATGTCAGACACAAAAATAAACTAATGTTTTTGACTTAGGTAAATGAAAATTTAATTAATCATTGTACCCTGCATGCAAGCATAAGTGCTAAGTCGCTTCAGTCATGCCTAACTTTACAATCCCGTAGACTGTAGCCCACCAGGCTCCTCTGTCCATGGAATTCTCCAGGCAAGAATACTGGAGCAGGTTGTCATGCCCTCCTTCAGGGGATCTTCCCAACCCAGGAACTGAACTGACCTCTCTAGCATGCAGGTTCTTTATCACTAGCACTACCTCAGAAGCCCCATTTTATTCTGATATCTGAATAAACTGTTATGTTCATTTTAAATATGTCATAAACAAATATCTTCAAGGATCTATATCATATTAAATTCAAAATTTTTGGATCTTTTTGAAAAAAAATTTATAATATTAGCAAGCTATTGACACTGTGTGGTCAATGGTTTGCTTTTTGAAAAAAAATGAAAAAGTATAACTGTATATAATGAGCAAGCAACTTTTATTCTGAATTATAGTTTCAACTGATCTAGCTACATCAAAGATTAAGATCAATTTTAATATCCAGGTATAATAAGTATATATCATTTTTAACTTTTATATATTCCATCCTTGCAAAATAGCTAAATGGAATCTTTTAAATAAACCTGTAAACTTTTGCTTGCTTCAATTTTTACATGCTTGTTTACCAGATTAAAATTAACCCTTCTTTTTCAATGTGGATTGAGAGGCGACAGCATCCTACATTCCTACAGAACTTGTTAGAAATGCAGAATTTCAGGCCCCAGCTACAATCTACAGAATCAGAACGTGCATTTTAACAGGGTTCCCAGATGAAAGAGATGTGCATTAAAATTTGAAAAGTACAGGAATAGAACTTAACTTCCTAAAAACTAGAGTTTAAAATAAATCATCAGCAGTGATGGTGACTGATTAGAAGCTCTATTTCTTGCTCAAGTGCTTAGCTTCTATTATAGCTGCACTGTTATATATGTGTGTGTGTGTGTGTGTGTGTGTGTGTGTGTGTGTGTGTGTGTGTGTGTGTATTAGCACTGGCCTTATATTCCCATGGGCTTCCCAGGTGGCTCAGCTGGTAAAGAATCTGCCCTCAATGTGGGAGACCTAGGCTCGATCCCTGGCTTAGGAAGATCCCCTGGAGAAGGGAACAGCTGTTCACTCTCGTATTCTGGCCTGGAGAATTCCATGGACTGTATAGTCCATGGGGTCACAAAGAACCAGGCACGACTGAGTGACTTTCACTTTATATTCCCATAACTGTTTACTCGTGTATGCAATTTGAAGGTATTTAGAAGCCATGTGATATTTAATGTATTCCAACTCCCTTCCTCAAATAATCCTTTTTTGCACTCATTCACTTCATAAAATAGAAAGCATATATTGTAACTGTTTTATCTCGTGAATGTTAAAACTGAGTTCATGGGCTTAGAAAAGTTGCAGGACAAGGGATGATATAAGAAATGTGCAGCCTGACTGAAGACTAAAACATCGGTCTTAAACTGAGTGATTTTTTCCTGGTGTAAGCAGAAAGAACAATGGAAATTCTGCCTGTTGACCATAAAGCAAGCTCTCTATAAAAGTTTTATCCTATTTGTGTGTTTTTGCATGTGTTTATTACCCATTCTTAAGTCTCTGTTTTTTAAAAAAAAGTTCATGCATTCCCACATTTCTTTTCTTAATATAAATTTATTTATTTTAATTGGAGGTTAATTACTTTATAATATTGTATTGGTTTTGCCATACATCAACATGAATCTGCCACAGGTATACACGTGTTCCCACATTTGTTTTGAAGATTTGTGATCCTAGTAAAACTAGCAAGCAAGTATCAAATAACAGTTAAGGTATTCTAAATACACAATATGAGGAGTGAGAGAGAAGCCAGCCTAGTCATTTTCAAAAACGTTGCATATTTCACACTAAGCTGAAAACCAGGCCCTCTCACCTGACACTCTGAGAGTGTTCTCTATTTGCTTTCCTTTCCCCCTTTTCTTCCCCTCTGCCACAAAGTAAAATAAAGCCGTGTAAGGTTATTCAGGGGAGAAAAGTAAGCTTTGTTTAGCACATCCTGCCTGACCCATACTCCGGCCTGACCTTTGCCTGACCCATACTCCTGAAACCTTGTACAAACCACTGTGTCCTTGCCTTTTGAAGTAAAATGCTGTCTCAAGAGTTAATGACTGGGAAATGTGAAGAGAGAGAAACAAAGAATATCCATTGGGCTAAGGAACTGGTAACAACTTAGACTGTAATTCTGCCACGTAAGACTCACCAAACTCCCAGTTCCCTGAAAGATACAGATAAAGGCTTGACACACATTTCTAAGTTGTTTTTACAGGAAGCAGAACCCCCTACCACCACCACCCAGATGAAAACTGCTGATCACAAGCACATAGACCCCAGAGTGGCTGAAACCAGAAAGCTGATGACGCTTGAAACCTCACCGAGATGCCAATCAGTCCAAGAACTGTCCGCCAGTTGATCATGCCAGGCTCCTCGAACACTATGAAACTCCTCCCTACTCCCTCCAGGGTGAGTCACAAGGTCTTCAGGGCATTAGCCCACTGTGCCCTCCTTTGCCTGGCAAAGCAATAAAAGCTACTCTTTTGTTCAGTTCAGTTCAGTTCAGTCGCTCAGTGGTGTCCGACTCTTTGCGACCTCATGAATCGCAGCACGCCAGGCCTCCCTGGCCATCACCAACTCCCGGACTTCACTCAGACTCACGTCCATCGAGTCCGTGATGCCATCCAGCCATCTCATCCTCCGTCATCCCCTTCTCCTGTTCAGCTTCAGCATCATTCCTTCCAAAGAAATCCCAGGGCTGATCTCTTTCAGAATGGACTGGTTGGATCTCCTTGCAGTCCAAGGGACTCTCAAGAGTCTTCTCCAACACCACAGTTCAAAACTAGGTAAGCTTAAACTTTATGGAGTGTCATTTTGATGGGTCATATTTTGAATTATTCTTACAAATAAAATAGAGAAAGTATATGAGCATATATGAACATGTACTGTCAAATTTCAATTGTCTTACTATCTTGTATCGTTTTTACAGGGTTAGTCCACAAAGACTTAAAAGAGGAGGAGAATATGACACAAGTGGACAGTTAATCGACAGGCTTATTTAGATATATTCAAATATGCTTTGAAATTTTTATTTTTCAATCCAAGAAGCATTCCTTTTTTTTTTTTAACATTCAGAACTTTGAGGAAATATATTCAAAATAAGTGAGTAGCAAGGCAGGGTGTTGGCAAAAGCCCTGGCTTGGAAACCAAAAGTCCTATATAAACTTCCCCTCTTGCTACCTGGAAAGCCTTAGATAGGATTTCATTTGTTTGACCTTCAGTTTCCCCTTTGAAAAAATAGGTACAACCATGTTTTTTCTACTTAAAAATTTTATGAGACTAAAATGATATACTTTTAAAATTATATAAAATACTATATAAATTAAATTAAGGGAATGAATTGAAACGAAAGGTACCTGAAATTTTAATGTTTTGTTTACATTTCATATGATGACAATAAATGAATTATAAAAATCAGTAATATCTCGATTTGCATTCTAATCCATGGAAAATTTTAAAAGAAATGAATTGTCATCTAGTTTAATTCAAATCCATCAAGAAATTAGTTTTATTATCATGCTAGAAGATAGGTTAGATTAATAAAATAACTTTTAGAGAAGAGAGAAAAATCCTCTCCCAGATTTTATTCTCTTCTTTCCTCTTTCCTCTTTTTGGAAGAAGAAAATTTGGGAGTAGGTTCTTCCAAATGAATGTATTCAAAGTGAGCAGATTAGGTGGAAAAAACCATTCTCTCAGATCTGGGATGAAAATGACAATTATAGCTATCCTCATTTTAAGTTTTAAAATTTATTATATTGATTTGGCACTTAACACATTAAAGACAATTAAAAGGACAGTTTAAATCCTTGATCAGTTGAGAGTGTTTAAATTGCAAAAGATAATAGAAGCATTTAGGGTTTTTGCCAAGTCACTCTTCTAATTCAAAAGCCATAATTGAAAAAAGAAACTTTATTCAATTTATTTTCACTGTTTGATAATGAGAATGCAGTCTTTCTACAGATATAACCAAATCTCAAGACACTTTTCACCCTAAAATAGCTTTCTTTATGTGATAAATCTGTGCTTTACAATTAATGTTATATACAGCATAAATCTTGAGGGACCTTGGCAGAGAGGTCATTTGATATTTTTTCTTAACAAAAGATGACTATATTTCAAAATGAACTTCTATTGAAAAATAACACCTTTTCAAACAGCATTAGATTAACTTAAACAATGCAAGCCAGTCTAGAATATCAAGGCATCTTCATTCTAGATACTGAATGATCAATAAAATCTTCCAATAACAGAACTCTGTTCAGACAATGACATATAATTTGAAATGTTATGAAGTCAATCTAATTAAATGTACTTATAAATGTTATTTTTCCCAAAGGTAAAGTTTACATATGCCATCGATGGAAGAATGTGTCATCTATTTCTATAGCATACTCTTTCTTAAATCCCCAATTCCCAATGATGCTGAGCCAACCTCAGTACATGGAGAAGTATGGACAATTTGAGAATTGCCCATTTCCCTCATACACAAAAGTATCTTTTTACCAATGATTAAAAAGCAAGGATTCCTTTGCCTCTGAAGAGGGAAACCTGTTGTTGAGAAAAACCTTTCTGAGGAGGATGGCCTCTCCAAATACTTAAATCTGAGACGCTATGACAATTCCACAAAGCAAGAAGGAGGAGGAATAAAACAGAAAGAAGCTTGCACTGAAAATATAAATAGAATGACCCATTGGAGAGGACACACCAGAAAGAATGGGATGCAGAGAAACAGTTTCAGAGTGCGTGATGAGAAATTCAGAAAAATTGTGATTACTCCCCAAAGTACAATGTTTAAATCACTTGTTGTAACCAAAGGAAAACAGATATTTGCAGGCATAATAAATATACATATATATATATATATATATATAAGAAATATAAGGAATTCTACTATAAATCTTGTTTGAAATTAAACAGCAAAAGACACAGCAAAAAAATCTGGGTGAGGAAAATTTGACAAATCTATAAGTCTAAAGTAGAAGTTCCTGGGTTCCTTTAAAAATAAATATCTTTGAGGTCAATGAAGGGAAAGAGAGTCCAAGGTGGCTAGTGGGAAGGAAAAAGTAAAATGGGGATACGAGCAAAAATTACCTAGATAGGTAATGAAGGGGAAAAGCAGCGAGGGGAGACTGACAGAAGGAAAAAGAATAAAGATAGAGGTGCACACTGTTGCCTCAAGAGGAGGGAAAAGCCACGGTTCAGGGATTCTAATGGCTGACAGAATCATTTGTGTGTGTGTATGTATATATATATATATAATGGTTAATAGTTTATTGTGTGGATCACAATAAACTGTGGAAAATTCTGAGAGAGATGGGAATACCA
>SJYW01010789.1:11391-31972 GCA_006410735.1 Raphicerus campestris
CAGATGTTCAAGCTGGTTTTAGAAAAGGCAGAGGAACCAGAGATCAAATTGCCAACATCCGCTGGATCATGGAAAAAGCAAGAGAGCTCCAGAAAAACGTCTATTTTTGCTTTATTGACTATGCCAAAGCCTTTGACTGTGTGGATCACAATCAACTGTGGAAAACTGTGAAAGAGATGGGAATCCCAGACCACCTGACCTACCTCTTGAGAAACCTATATGTGGGTCAGGAAGCAACAGTTAGAACTGGACATGGAACAACAGACTGGTTCCAAATAGGAAAAGGAGTATGTCAAGGCTGTATATTGTCACCCTGCTTATTTAACTTCTATGCATAGTACATCATGAGAAATACTGGGCTGGAAGAAGCAAAAGCAGGAATCAAGATTGCTGGGAGAAATATCAATAACCTCAGATATGCAGATGAAACCACTCTTGTGGAAGAAAGTGAAGAAGAACTAAAGAGCCTCATGATGAAAGTGAAAGTGGAGAGTGGAAAAGTTGGCTTAAAGCTCAACATTCAGAAAATTAAGATCATGGCATCTGGTCCCATCACCTCATGGGAAATAAATGGGGAAACAGTGGAAACAGTGTCAGATTTTATCTTTTTGGGCTCCAAAATCACTGCAGATGGTGACTGCAGCCATGAAATTAAAAGACGCTTACTCCTTGGAAGAAAAGTTATGACCAACCTAGACAGCATATTCAAAAGCAGAGACATTACTTTGCCAACAAAGGTCTGTTTAGTCAAAACTATGGATTTTCCAGTGGTCATGTATGGATGCGAGAGTTGGACTATGAAGAAAGCTGAGCCCCAAATAACTGATGCTTTTGAACTGTGGTGTTGGAGAAGACTCTTGAGAGTCCCTTGGACTGCAAGGAGATCCAACCTGTCCATTCTAAAGGAGAGCAGCCCTGGGTGTTCTTTGGAAGGAGTGATGCTAAAGCTGAAACTTCAGTACTTTGGCCACCTCATGCAAAGTGTTGATTCACTGTAAAAGACCCTGATGCTGGAAGGGATTAGAGGCAGGAGGAGAAGGGGATGACAGAGGATGAGATGGCTGGATGGCATCACCAACTCGATGGACATGAGTCTGAGTGAACTCCGGGAGTTGGTGATGGACAGGGAGGCCTGGCGTGCTGTGATTCATGTGGTCGCAAAGAGTCGGCCATGACTGTGTGACTGAACTGAAACGAGAAACATATAATATATTAAAAAAAATGTACTCAAAATATACATGATTCATAAAATATTCTCATCTACAGATGCATTTATAAAATAAATGAGTATAAATGAATAGTATGCAACTGACCTGCTACTGACGAATATTCACATTGTTACTTTCCTCCCAGTTTCATATTGGTCATGCACTGGCTTTGAAAGTCTTTTAATTGCAGACACAGTAGAAATTCATCATTTGAGGGGAGACAGCTAGAATAAAAGGGAGATAATGTTATTTGGCTTAGCAGTATCAGAAGACACTGAAAAGATTAATAGTTTAGGTTATTTAAAATAGAAGAGTGAAAACAGACACACTGTCTGGCAAAGTGCAGAATAGAGATCTGCTGTGATGCCACTATTTGCTGTAATGAACTATCAACCCCTAAAAGCTGGAAAGGACATTCAAGATAATGTTGTCCATCTTGTCTTGAAACATGAGAAAACTGCAGTGGAGATAAGTTAGGTAATTCATTCTAAGTTCATAGTAACTTTTGATAGAATTAGGCCTAAACCTCTTATTACACAAATTCTAAGGTTCTGTTTGAAATACAGGAGGGACCTTAATATCATGGCCACAAAGTATTAATGCCTTCTAGTATTAGGCAGTTATATGCATTAAAATGTCTACACTATATATCAATTAGTTTTATAAGAACGCTTCATAAAATGAAAAGAAATAACATTCTTTACTGAAAATGGTAGCATTTTATGAATACAGTTTCAGAGTAGTTACCAGTGCAGGGAGGAGGAGGGAGAAGACTAGTGAAAATTATTAATAGATACAACTTACTAGATATAACTTAAAAAGTTACAAGGATGTAAATGTACAGCACAAGGAATATAGCCAATATTTTAGAATAGCATTATATGAAGCATAAAGATATTGAATTACTATGTTGTATACTTGGAGCTAATATAATATTATGTTAACTATATTTCAATTAATTATGGAAAAACAGTGGAAACAGTGTCAGACTTTATTTTGGGGGGCTCCAAAATCACTGCAGTTGGTGATTGCAGCCATGAAATTAAAAGACGCTTACTCCTTGGAAGAAAAGTTATGACCAACCTAGACAGCATATTCAAAAGCAGAGACATTACCTTGCCAACAAAGGTCTGTTTAGTCAAAACTATGGTTTTTCCAGTGGTCATGTATGGATGCGAGAGTTGGACTGTGAAGAAAGCTGAGCTTTTGATGCTTTTGAACTGATGCTTTTGAACTGTGGTGTTGGAGAAGGCTCTTGAGAGTCCCTTGGACTACAAGGAGATCCAAGCAGTCCATTCTCAAGGAGATCAGCCCTGGGATTTCTTTGGAAGGAATGATGCTAAAGCTGAAACTCCAGTACTTTGGCCACCTCATGTGAAGAGTTGATTCATTGGAAAAGACTTTGATGCTGGGAAGGATTAGAGGCAGGAAGAGAAGGGGATGACCAAGGATGAGATGGCTGGATGGCATCACTGACTCGATCGACGCAAGTCTGATTGAACTCCGGGAGTTGGTGATAGACAGGGAGGCCTGGCATGCTGCGATTCATGGGGTCACAAAGAGTTGGACACGACTGAGTGAACTGAACTGAAGAAAACACCAAATCAAAATTACTCTATTATCCTCCTCTTTCTCAGTGTTTAGGTCTCATAACTTCATCTGCCTGGGAGCCAGAGTGAGGAACTCCGCCCATGGCAAAGGTCATGAGGAAGGAGGCTCAGCATATGCAAAGGTGTGATCAAGCCTCAGGAAACCCCCTGTTCCAGAGCATCTACCCACCCCTCCAAACCAGAGTCTACCTTCTTTATTGTTTCATGCTCTCACCTACACCTCTGACTTTATGGGGGGCTGACCCCCATTACCTCTCTTGGAGAAGGAGTAAACATGCAGCTCCAGTCAATAAAAATTCCTGGGTGTGACAAGGGTGTCTCAGGTTAAACCTCTCTGCTGGCAAACCAGCTTGTGTGACAGGATTATCCATACTCCTGCCACTAGGCACATGATTGTTTACTACCTCTCAACCATAAACAGCACAAAGAGTTTGGAGTATTTTGAAAGTCTTAATTAGCATAGGGTTTTTTTCTCATTGTTGAGTCAATGAATTGCTGCCACAGTAAAAGTAACAGTAATAGTTGTTGTCATTAAAGCTGAATTCCATAAAATTAGTAAGCCCACAAACCATCTTGATCGCATTAAATCTTAACAAGATGAGAGCATACGTTGTTTACAAGACACTACATTAAGTCCACCTGTATAATTCATATGAACATTAAGTTTCCCAGAATCGTTAACAAAGAGAAAAACATAAAGAGAGGGTAGACAAGCTAAAATAGAGTAAATAGAATCATTTTCTGGTCAGAGTTCGAGCTGCAGCAGCTCTGTCAGTCCTGCTGGGATCTCGATGTTTATCTTGCCTCTTCTGCCTATGGGTGCAGCGGCCCTCGCCCCACTCCCTTGCTGAAGCGGCAGTGGCCAAGCCAGTGCAGACTCTAGGGGGGGCTACTGGGGCATGGCTGTTCCGTATGGCAGCGGCAGGGGCAGAGGATTGCCCTTCGAAGCAATGGGGGATCAGTCTGTCCGGGATACAAATTGGTGATACTGTGTCCTGTGGAAAATTACAAACACATCCTCAACCACTATGAGTCGGGACCTTTCCATTGTCCGGAGAGGAGATCCTTCCACTTTACTGACGGCTTTACATTATGTATTACAAAGAGAGCATGTTGTAAAATCTGATGGGGAGAAGTATACTTAAACTCCCCTTCTTTTAGTTTTTGAATTAACAAAGCATGTGAGGGTAAATGATGTAAAATTTGACCCCAATAATCTCCTATAGCAATCTGCCAATCATCATCACAGTTTTAGTAGGTGGTGAGATCAAAACTTTAATTTCTCCAGTATAATCAGAATCTACTACACCAGGCACTACCGAAATTTTTTTAAAAGAAAGCGAACTATGCCCTAGCACAATGCCCTCAGGCAGGGGGCTAGTCTGAGTAACCTCCACATTAGGGGTTAATATTATTGCGGTGGTGGAACTGAGGTCTAGGCCTGATCTACCTGGGGTTGATTGCATGGCTTGTCTCTGTTTAGCAGGACATTGCAGACAAAAATGTTCTATTTGACCACAAGAGAAACATTTTTTATTTGTAGAATCTTTTTTGTTACAATTATTTTTCTTTCTTTTTTTTTTTTTCATTTTTTGTTTGTTTGTTTGTTTGTTTGTTTGCTTGGGTGAGGCCCCCCCTGAGGGGGTTTTCTGCAAGGAGTAGGCTCTGCTTTAAATTTTGATTTAAAAAACTGTCCCTATCTTTTCAACCTTAGGCAATGTTCTGGGAGGTGGGGTGGTCGCCTTAAATCAAGAAAATGGTGGATAAATTTTTAAAGGTTTGCATAGAGGGGGAGGGGGCTTGCCAGGGCAACCGGCCACAGTGTCCTGTGAGTCCTCTCTTTCCTCAGGAGGTAGAGCATAGTGTCCCTCCTTTTGTTCACCAATGGCAGAAAGTATGATCTGCACAGAAGGTGGAGGAGACCCACTATCATCCACCACTATGGGAAAGTCACTCAGTCGTGTTCGACTCTTTGCGACCCCATGGACTGCAGCCTCTTTGCGACCCCATGGACTGCAGCCTACCAGGCTTCTCAGTCCTTGGGATTTTCCAGGCAAGTGTACTGGAGTGGGTTGCCATTTCCTTCTCCAGGAGATCTTCCCAACCCAGGGATCGAACCTGGGTCTCCCGCATTGTAGGCAGACACTTGACCCACTGAGCCACCAGGGAAGCCCCACTATAGCCTCTCTTATAGTCTATCTAACAACCTCATGACAGGGGTCCAGAACATTTCTAATCATATTCCACAGAGCAAAAGCATTTATAGGCCCATGAAAAGTATAATAAGTTTTTAGCTGTTTTTCTAGCTTCACCCAAGTATCTAAATTAACAGTGTCCTTGTCTGGAAACCAAGGACATTGGTCTTGTACAGTTGAAAAAAATGACTGAATATTGGATTTTCTTTAAACTTAAGAACTTTTTTTTTCTCATCTTTTTTTTCACCCCCATTTACTCAATTAGAAAAACAGAGCAATTCAGATAGTTAAGGTGAACATTGCTTCATTTTCCATTGTTCAAAACCACTTACCCCGACACCTTTCAGAGTCTCTTCCTCTAGTTTAAGACTCCCCTGTGCTCCTTTCTTTGTCTTTTATAAGAAAATTTCCTGAGACTTGCTCTATGTTGTGAAACAAAGACTCTGCAGCTATATTGATGCCCCAGCAATGCCAAACAGCCCAGGTTATTGTTATCCTCCTCATTGCTGGGCTCTTATTCATTTACTGTTTGTATTGAAATGGCCAGAAGGGACCTACTAGGAGTCCCCCTACAATGCCGGAGCCCTCAACTTCATTCTCAACGTGAGTATAAAAAGCCGAGCTATGCACACTGCACAGTAAACAGCCCACATAAGTCACATCAGTGCCTACTGTGCAGCTCTGAACAATTTTAAGTATTCCTGTCTGGTTGCATTTTACAAAACACTACCGCAATACAGGGCTTCCCAGGCGGTGTGGTGGTAAAGAACCCACATGCCAACGCGGGAGAGGCGGAAGACACCTCTGGTTCTATCCCTGGGTTGGGAAGATCCCCTGGAGGAAGAAATGGCAACCCACTCAAATATTCTTGCCTGGAAAATCTCATGGACAGAGGAGGCTGGCAGGCTACTGTCCATGGGGTTGCAAAGAGTCAGACCTGACTGAGTGACAGTACACACGCACATACAAACCACAATACAAAGAATACATTAGACATTTCTGAGATGAGGGAAATGGATGTGATGATGGGGAATTAGAAGCAGGAGCACTAGCTGCATGAAAAATCTACCCTTAGAGAGAAGGGAAATCTAAAAGAAAAAAATCAATTAATAACTCAGTCAGTCAGTCTTCCATGCAGATCTTTGTAAAGAAAATGAGGCTATTTTGTCAAAATAACAATCTTGTTTTCTAAGTGCTGTCCTGCTAAAAATACAGCTTCTCTGGAGAAGCAGCTACATGCTCTCTTTAAATAGCTCCATTTGGCTTGCATCACTGCTTGTCCTTATCTTAACTGAATAAGAACTGTCTAATATCCCTCTAAATGAAAGTAATTTTGGGACTCAGTCACATCACGCATTTGACAATCCCTTCCAGATGTGATTATGTAGAACTATCTCTCCTATTTACAATAGGCAAAGGGGGTTGGAGATGTTACATAGAAAATCACTTTTTCTGGTTCTTCTGGGATTGAAATAGGAAGGTGGTCCATATGACAGTGAATATAGGTGAGTCACATGCTGAGCTTTGCAAAGAGAAGCATTCTCCTGGGCAATGAATAGGAGCCCTGTGTTCCCTTTGATGCTAACGAAACCCTGTGATGAAAACCGCTGTACAAATGCAATAAGCCTTTGTTCAGAGCACCGGCAGGTGTTGTTAAAGCCTCCTGTCCTAGCTCTGACAATGTTCCAGAAACCTGACCTGCCACAACCCTGTTATTCCCACAATAGGAAGGCCCTGAGCAGAATAGTTAATTGTGCTAGATTGTGCAATTCCATTGTGAGACTTAATAGCCAAGGACAACAGATTCTTATGGTTTGATTCTATACTGATAATCAGAGTAGATAAATGGAAGTGTTTGGCATGTGTCTGGGAATGTGTGCATGTGTATGTATGTATTCTGTCTCCACAAATACATACACACATATGTAATCCCCATAATAATGCTGGATTTAGAATCCTATCTCTAAATGCAATGACTCTTAAGACATCACATGGTTGCAGTGCGATTTGATGGGATGCTTCTGAGTCAGCTCCAGTGTGAAGTACCTAACTCATCCCAGATCCAAGATACTCAATTTTAATCTTTGTCAATATTCAGAGCTATTTTTGTACAGCTGAGTTAATTATATACAAACACTTGTATATCTAGATTTTTGCTTTCATTATTACCATCTTGAAATACAATATCAAGCTGCTCATCAAGATGGTAGAAAATACTGCTGTAAAAGGTTAGGTCATATTAGACAGGTATAGTCTAGGAATGAAGACAATTACTTAGGAAAATGTAAGGCAAGTAAAGACTTTCAAAACAGATATGCAAATTAAAAATACAAAAATAGCAATTTCGTTGATTTTCTTCTAGAAAAATTGCTTTAGCTATTACCTAGCCCAAGATGTTTTTCTGAGACAAAGATTTAAATATCTATATTTAAATATCTGTAGCCTTGAAGTTTGCAAAGTTTGGATCTCACTGATCACCTAGCTTAAGTATTTAGAACCAGAAAGATCTGGGTTCAAATAATTATTTCACCATTTGGTACATATGTGACATCAGGCAAGTTATGTATCTGCTTCATTTTGAGAATAAAATGAGAAAATATATATTTGTGCTTATTCCAGTGCCTGGAGCATAGTAAATGGTAAATTATGACTATGAAAATTCATTTAAGGGAATTCTGCTCTGTTGTGGATGTAAGGTATAAAGAACTCCTAAGATCTATGTATGCTTTTACACAAATGATTTTTCATTCTAAGATAAATGCATTTTGATTATTTTTTAATTAATAAGGAGAGCAACTTTAATTTACTCTAACAGAGGCATGTATAGCCATGATGAATAAGATAGGAGTCTCTCTCTTGCATAAAAGTCTAAGTTGGTGTCCAAAGAGTGAAAATGGCCCTGCTCCATGAGGCCACACAGGAGTTCAGACTCTTTTGTTCCTATACTCCTTGAGTTTCACCCTCAATCAAACAATGGAAAGAATTACCATTGTTCTGTTTGTTTCTGGCCTGTGCAGAGGTAGGAAGAGAAAACAAAGACCAAGCTGATTTTCTCAAAGAACACTGCATGGAAATTTTTCACTTTACTTCCACTTACCTCACATTAGAGAGGTTATATAAGCCTGCCTATCCACAAAAGTCCCTGGGAGATGAAGTCTATAGCCCACTATAATATGCCCAGGCAAAACTCATCAAATGAAACAGCTAAAACAGTTTAGAAAACAATTATGAATTTATTTCAAAGGTGCATGCATCAGTTATCCATTGCAGTGTAAAAACCATCCCACTTCTTAGTGGCCTAAGACAATGTTTGTTTAGCTTGTGATTCTAAGGATTGAAAATTAAGACTGGATCTTGCCTGATAGTTTTAACTGGTCTTAATGAGGCTCACTCATGTGGCATAGGGTCAGCTGAAAGTTTCAGGTGGGGCTCTCTTCTTGTCTTTCAAGAGGTTCATGTCAGTTCAGTCGCTCAGTCGTGTCCAACTCTTTGCGACCCCATGAACTGCAGCACACCAGGCCTCCCTGTCTATCACCAACTCCCAGAGTTCACTCAAACTCATGTCCATCGTGTTGGTGATGCCATCCAGCCATCTCATCCTCTGTCATCCCCTTCTCCTCCTGCCCCTAATCCCTCCCAGCATCAGGGTCTTTTCCAATGAGTCAACTCTTTGCATGAGGTGGCCCAAGTATTGGAGTTTCAGCTTTAACATCAGTCCTTCCAAAGAACACCCAGGACTGATCTCCTTTAGAATGAACAAGTTGGATCTCCTTGCAGTCCAAGGGACTCTCAAGAGTCTTCTTCAACAGGTTGGACTTGGCCTATTTGCTTGTTAACTGTGCAAGGCCTTTTAAGATCCAGCCTCATAACTTGCACATTGTCACTTCTGCTACATTCTGTTGGCTAAAGAAAGTCACAAGGCCAGCCCTGATTTAAAAGGTAGTTAATTACATTCCACCCCTTGATGGGGAAACTCCCGATGTCACAGTTTAGGGAAGGGAAGAACTTGTTTTATTTTTGCAGTCTATCAAAGGATAATCAAGGTAGAGTTCCTATTCATAAATTTGTGTGTGCATGCTCAGTTGTGTCTGACACTTTGCGACCCCATGGACTGTAGCCCACCAGACTCCTCTGGCAAATGGGATTCTCCTTTCTCCTTTGGAGAATGGGATTCTCCAGGCAAGAATACTGGAGTGGGTTCCCACTTTGTTCTAGGGGATCTTCCCATAAATAAATTTACTGTAGTATAAATATGAAAGCCTTTTTATTACAAAATATGTGATATCAATTTGAGATTGATCAAGCTATTGCTTGGAGATAGATACAAATGTTAGGTCCCTGGGTTACATACAGTTATGAACACATGCACAAATGTGCATGAGGCATAAATCAGATTTAGACCTTCTACAATGTACACCTAAGTCATGGGTTTAGATGTAGCTGATCTCTGTTTTGATGGTTATAACTCTCTAGTAATTTGGGAGAGAGGAGAGAAAACATATCAACTGAGGACAAAATAAGTCAGGTAAATATTGCAAAGCAGTGGTGGAAGATTGTTCTGGGTATTGAAAGAGCTGAGTTCTAGTTCAAGCTAGAACTCAAAGCTTAAGTGATTTTCATAAATTTGTTCATGAATTTGTATTTATGTTTCTTTGTGCAATTTTTAAATGTTGGACTCAATTAAATCTTGGAGACAGCAATGGCACCCCACTCCAGTACTCTTGCCTGGAAAATCCCATGGGTGGAGGAGCCTGGTAGGCTGCAGTCCATGAGGTCGCTGAGGGTCGGACACGACTGAGCGACTTCACTTTCACTTTTCACTTTCATGCACTGGAGAGGAAATGGCAACCCACTCCAGTGTTCTTGCCTGGAGAATCCCAGGGACAAGGGGAGCTTGGTGGGCTGGCATCTATGGGGTCGCACAGAGTCGGACACGACTTAGCAGCAGCAGCAGCATCCAACTAAAGGGGGCATGGCAACCCACTCCAGTATTCTTGTCTGAAGAATCCAATGAACAGAGTAGACTACCAGATCACAGTCCATAGTGTCACAAAGAGCTGGACATGACTGAAGTGACTTAGCACGCACACAGATACTTGTTTAAATTCTGAATGCAGGAGCCAAAGTTGAAAAATGTATCTGTTTGCAAGCCAGAGACATTTTCTTCTTCAGAAGAGATGTTATTACATTTTTTAAAAAAGTTATTGATTTAAGTATGACAAATAATCCCATAACATTTATAATTAAAATGTGANCTTTCCTAATGCTGAACTTCTCAGAAATGTTTCTAACCACTCAAATATGTAAAAGCAGCACCAGTATACATTGTCATGTGTCAGGCTCACTATTCAGAGTTGATCTTAAGCTTAGCCTCCATCACCTATCTGCCTTTTCTTCTAACAGAAGACAACTGGGCTTTCCAACTCATTTCAACTTCGAAGAGCCAGCTGGGTGGGACATGGAGTGACTAAAGATAACTGCATCATGGAAACCCCTCCCTGAATGAGAACAGATGTAAGAGATGTTTACAAAAAAATAGCATTGTTCTCTCATCCTTACTCCAGACTGTACAAATCCGAAAGGAAGTTTTGCCCACTAAAAGAGCAGTTTCAACGCTCTTGAAGGTGTGAACCTATCATCCCTGAAGGTCCAATACTTCAGCCATGTGATGCAAAAAGCCAACTCATTGGGAGAGATCCTGATGCTGGGAAAGATTGAAGGCAGGAGGAGAAGGGGACAGCAGAGGATGAGATAGTTGAATGACATCACCAATTCAATGGACATGAGTTTGAGAAAACTCAGGGAGTTGGTGAAGGACAGGGAAGCCTGGCATGCTGCTGTCCATGGGGTCCCAAAGAGTTGGACACAACTGAACAACAGAACAGCAACAACAAAGCAAGAATAATAGTACAACTTCTTTCAAAGAGGTGTGATAAAATTAGCTGAAGTAGTTCAGGAAGAGCCCTTAATAAATGTTGAGCAGTCATGAAAACATTAGTAATCACAGAAGCTGCTGGCAATATAGGTATATTCTCTGTTCCAGAGCCATTAAGCCTGGCTAGAATTACAACTATGGAGAAGTTGAGTAGCCGTGATCATTGTAGCAAGTGAACTTTTGATTAGAAANATTAGTAATCACAGAAGCTGCTGGCAATATAGGTATATTCTCTGTTCCAGAGCCATTAAGCCTGGCTAGAATTACAACTATGGAGAAGTTGAGTAGCCGTGATCATTGTAGCAAGTGAACTTTTGATTAGAAAGACTTTTTTTTCAAATTTGTTTTTGAAAATTACTGAAAATTTTTGGGGAAAAAGATGTGAAGAAGTGGGAGAACTAATCCCATGAGAGTTGTTTATGGTGGACACCACCGTGGGGCTTGCAGAATGCTTGGGGAGCCAGTGAGCCAGCTGGATTAAGGTAAAAGTTCTTTTCTGGTCTAAGAAAATAAATAATCTGAATGGAGTCTCAGTGTGGTTTTCATAGGGGTGGGCAAAGTTGATTTGGTTTGTGTTAAGAAGAAAACAAGATTTACAACCACTAAAGACAGTGCAAATATCCTAAACCAGAGTGATGAAACCAAGAATTGTGGACATGGTTCATAATTCAGTTTCACTCTTGTCACTCAACTGAGCAGGATCTGTGACTGAGATAAAATCTCTTCCTTCCTTCCTTCCTTTCTTTCTTTCTTTACCTCTCTCTCTTTTCTTCATTTCTTTTCCTTCTTTTGTATTTAATTTACTGTTGTTGTTTTTTTCCTCTCTGAACTGCCTAAATAGCATATTTGTGATTGATTACACTACTACTGGACACTTTCTGTTTAAGTTCTGATGGGAAATTTCAACTAATTAATAATTTGATGTGAGATTCAGTTTATTTTACTGTATAGTTTTATTTAATCAAATTTTAGACTCAGTGGTAATTTTTTTACTTTGCATTTTTCATGTGCTTCTTTTCTCTCTCCTTCCCTCTTTTTTTTTTTTTTTTTTTGTTTATTGGAATACAATTGCTTAACAAGGTTGTGTTAGTTTGTGCTGTAAAACACTGTGAATCAATCATATATATATACATATATTCTCCTTCTTTTATGCTTTTCTCTTTTAAACAGAGTCTACAATTTTAAATTAATTTTTGGAAATTTTCAGAAAATATTTACCTGTAGGAGTTGACTACTGTCTAATAGAATTATGGCAGGAGGAGAAGGGGATGACAGAAAATGAGATGGTTGGATGGCATCACCAACTCAATAGACACGGGTCTGGTAAACTTTGGGAGTTGCTGATGGACAGGGTGGCCTGGTGTGCTGTGGTTCATGGGGTCACAAGGAGTCAGACGTGACTGAGTGACTGAACTAAACTGAATAGAATTAGGCAGTATTTATACAAGGTAAAGTAAAATGCTGATTCTATGTATTCTACTATAATTGTAGAACTGTAACATGACAGACTGAAGCTGTTTTTTCTTTAAAAAAAAATCTTTTATTTGTATGTTACTGACATATAAACAGAAAAGAGAGCTCAGACATAAATATATATATAAATAGATGTAATATATATATTAAACTGAATATTTATTAATATATACTATATATATATTCAAACATATATATATATATGTGGTAGTGGTAGTGGTTTAGTTGTTAAGTTGTGTCTGACTCTTGGAACCCCCTCATGGACTGTAGGTTGCCAGGCTCCTCTGTCCATGGGATTTTCCAGGCAAGAATAAATCTTTTCAACAAATGGTGTCGGAAAAATTAGATATTTACATTGAAAAGAATGAGATTGGACCATTANTAGTGGTTTAGTTGTTAAGTTGTGTCTGACTCTTGGAACCCCCTCATGGACTGTAGGTTGCCAGGCTCCTCTGTCCATGGGATTTTCCAGGCAAGAATAAATCTTTTCAACAAATGGTGTCGGAAAAATTAGATATTTACATTGAAAAGAATGAGATTGGACCATTAGCTTACACCACAGACAATGAGCAACTCAACATAGTTTTAAGATTTAAATGCAAGATCTAAAACTATAAAACTGTTAGGAGAAAACTTCCTGGCATTGTTTTCAAAAGCAGAGGGGGAAAAAAGGCAAAAACAGACAAGTGGGACTAGAGAAGGCAATGGTAACCACTCCAGTACTCTTGCCTGGCAAATCCCATGAACGGAGGAGCCTGGTAGGCTTCAGTCCATGGGGTCACAAAGAGTCGGACATGACTGAGCGACTTCACTTTCACATTTCACTTTCATGCATTGGAGAAGGAAAAGGCAACCCACTCCAGTGTTCTTGCCTGGAGAATCCCAGGGACAAGGGGAGCCCGGTGGGCTGCCATCCATGGCGTTGCACAGAGTTGGACACAACTGAAGTGACTTAGCAGCAGCAGCAGCAGCAGACAAGTGGAACTATATCAAACTAAAGATTTTCTGCACAACAAAGGTTAAAAATCAATGAAATGAAAAGGCAAAATCAAGGGACTGGGAGAAAATATTTGCAAACTACAAAGTGATTAATATTAAAAATACATAAAGCATATATAAAGCTCAAACTTTTTAAAATAAAAATAACTACATTACAAAACAGATGAAGTTCCTGAATAGACATTTCTCCAAAGAAGACATATAAATGGCAAACAGATATATTAACAGATGCTGAAGAGGAGCAGGATATGCTATTCCAAAGTATACTACATTGACATGTGGACTATTTTAAGCTGAATGCAATCAAGACCCAGAAAACTCAGAAAACATTTTACCTCTCCTTTACCTACTTCAAAGAACTTAGATATAGGATCTGTACCTGAAAAAGAAATACCACCAGAGATAACTTTTTAAATGAAAAGACCTGCCAGCAAGCATGGCAAACCTCTAATTGCAAACATCTGTTCTTATCATCCTGTGAATTGCCCTCCTCTTCTTTGAAACCCCAGGTCCCTATTCCCTTCCAAGCCTAGGATTTGAGGCCCATAAGCCTCAATTGCCCAATTTGCCCCTCAGTCTCTCTCATATCTTTGAGACTGCTGTATATATGAACTTATATATTTTTTTCTCAATATTAACACTTTTGTTTGTCTTATATCAATTTAATTATTAGGCCAACCAAAGAACTTAGAAGGAAAGAAGAGAAAACTTTCTGCCCCCAAAGGTGCTCAACGTTATATCAAATCCAAATCACAATACATTTATTACCTCACACCTGGTAAAATGACTATTAACAAAAAAATTTTAAAAAGGTTATAAATGTTGATAAGAATGTGGAGAAGTTGGAATCCTGTACACTGTTGGTGAGAATGTAAAATTATTTAATAAATATGGAAAGCAGTACAAAGATTGCTCAAAAATGAAATATAGGACAACTTTATCACCCCGAAATCTTACTTCTAGATATATATCTACACACCTTGGTCGATTGATCTTCGACAAAGGAGGTAAGAAAACACAATGGGAAAAATAGTCTCTTCAGCAAATGATATTGGAAAAGTTGGACAGCCACATGAAAATCAATGAAGTGAGAACACACCTTCACATCATACATAAAAATAAACTAAAAGTGGCTCAAAGTCAGAATAAGACATGACACCATAAAACTCTTAGAAGGCATCATAGGCAAAACATTCTCTGACATAAAATCATACCAAGTTTTCTTAAGTCAGTCTCCCAAGGAAATAGATATAAAAACAAAAATAAACAAATGGGAACCTATCAAACTTATAAGCTTTTGCACAACAAAGGAAACCATAAACAAAACAAGAAGACATCTTTCAGAATGGGAAAATGTATTGCAAGTGATGTGACCAACAGGACTTTTATTTCAAAAATATATAAACATCTCATACAATTCAATAATGACAACAACAAAATTGAAAAATTGGGCAAAATACCTAAATAAACATTTCTCCAAGTAAGAAATGCAGATGGCCAGTAGGCATATGAAAAGCTGCTCAACATTGCTAAATATTAGAGAAATGTAAATCAAAATTTCAGGGAAGTACCACCTTACACTAGTCAGAATGGTTATCGTTAAAAGATTTACAAATAACAAGTTCTGGAGAGGGTGTGACTAAAAGGGAATATTTCTACACTAATGGGAATGTAAGTTGGTGCAGCCACTATGGAAAACAATATAGAGATTCCTCAGAAAACTAAAAATAGAATTACCAGCAATCTCACTCTTGGGCATATACCCAAACAAAACTGTACAGCAAGATCCTCTATGATCCACCTCCCAGAATCCTGGAAATAAAAGCAAAAATAAACAAATTAGATCTAATTAAAATTACAAGCTTCTGCACAACAAAGGAAACTATAAGCAAGGTGAAAAGACAGCATTCAGAATGGGAGAAAGTAACTAACAGCAAATGAAGCAACTGACAAACAACTAATCTCAAAAATATACAAGCAACTTACGCAGNAGAGACACAGATGTAAAGAACAGACTTTTGGACTCTGTGGGAGAGGGAGAGGGTGGGATGACTTGGGAGAATGGCATTGGAAACATATATACCATTATGTAAGAAATGAAGCACTAGTCTAGGTTTGATACAGGATACAGGATACTTGGGGCTGGTGCACTGGGATGATCCAGAGAGATGATATGGGAAGGGTGGTGGGAGGGGCTTTCAGGGTTGGGAACTCTTGTATACCTGTGGTGGATTCATGTCAATGTATGGTAAAACCAATACAGTGTTGTAAAGTAAAAAAATAAAAAAAAGATACATACATCACTATAACAGTACTATTTACAATAGCCAAAACATGGATGAAACCTAAATGTCCATTAAGAGATGAAAAGATAAAGAGGTGGTACATATACAAGTAGAATATTGCTCAGCCATTAAAAAGATTGAATTAATGCAATTGAAGTAACATGGATGCAGATAGAGACCATCATCGTAACTGAACTAAGTCCCTTAGAGTGCAAGGAGATCAAACCAGTCAATCTTAAATAAATCAGTCCTGAATATTCATTGGAAGGACTGATGCTGAAGCTGAAGCTCCAATAATTTGGCCACCTGATGAGAAGAACTGACTCATTAGAAATGACCCTGATGCTGGGAAAGATTGAAGGCAGGAGGAGAAGGGGATGACAGAAGATGAGATGGTTGGATGGCATCACCGACTTGATGGACATGCGTTTGAGCAAGCTCTGGGAGATGGTGAAAGACAGGGAAGCCAGGCATGCTGCAGAACATGGGGTCACAAGGAGTCAGACAAGACAGAGACTGAACTGAACTGAACCGAACCAAACTGAATTAAGTTGGAGAGAGAGAGACAATTGGGGAAGGAATGTGGTGGGAGGTTGAGGTTAGCAAATATAAGCTTATATAGAATGGTTAAACAACAAAATCCTACCATATAGCACAGTAAACTGTATTCAATATGCTATGAAACATGATAATGGAAAAGTATTAAAAAAGAATATATATATGTATATATATATGTGTGTATATATATATATATGTGTATATATATGTATATATATATATATGCTTGTGTGTGTGCTATAACTTGTGCATAAATCATTAATATCATAGATGTTAATCAAATATATGAGAACTGGAGAGAAAAATATGTTATATTTACCTATAAGCTTATTTTGAATACTGAATTAAAGCACATTTCTGCTATAATATTATAAGATCCAAATTAATGTAAAGAAAGGTATTATTATTATGAAGCTTACAG
This sequence comes from Raphicerus campestris, assembly GCA_006410735.1. Taxonomy (NCBI): domain Eukaryota; kingdom Metazoa; phylum Chordata; class Mammalia; order Artiodactyla; family Bovidae; genus Raphicerus; species Raphicerus campestris. Next base: position 28,076 of record SJYW01010789.1, read on the forward strand.
ATAGTAATATGGGTGTCTGGTTAAAAATTGTCTAAACTATCTATATGCATTGGTTTAGCAAGATCTCTGGTTGAAGAGATAGGGAAGCACAATGACCTTTTCTTGGTTTTAACATTGTAAGATTTAAAAGTATCTGGTTTTGTGGAATGCAAACTTGCAGAGTATGAAGAAAGTATTAATTTATAAGAAATTGGAGTTGATATAAGTAATTTGAGATTTTCAAGTAAATCACAAAGTGTGTAAAATGAATTAAGAGGAATTAATTTCTTAGATTTTTTAGGAACTATTCAAAGTACTCAAAATCGCAATGGAAAGGTGTTTATATCCTAAGAGAACACTTTTTTTTTTTTTTTTTTGGATGGGCCATTGTTTATAAAAGTGCTTATTATTGCTTAGTCACCAAATCATGTTCAACTCTTTGCAACCCCATGGACTGTAGTCATCCAGGCTCCTTTTTCCATGGGATTCTCCAGGCAAGAATACTCGTGTGGGTTGCCATTTCCTTCTTCCTAAGGAAACATTTTAATTGGTGATGGTTATTAGCTTTCCTTAGTTGTGGAATTCATCTTAATCTACTGGCCAAGACACTCACACAGGTAAATGAAAAGCTAGTCCAGGTAAATTAAATAGCCTTACACTGGTAACAAAAGCCAAAGGAAGTGCATTTTTATAAATATTCTTAAAAGAAAAGCTCTTTTCTTAATCTTTTGAATAGTTTGTTTGTTTAATTAATTTCTTTTCATTGGAGGATTATTACAATATTGTGATGTTGAGTAGTTATTTTTAACTGAGTGATAATATTGCTTAGTGATTCAAAGCACTGGAGTCAGGTCAGGTTCAAGTCATAGCTCAAGCACTTTCTCACACACTCAGACTCAAGTATGTTGCTTTGAGCAACATGCCTCATCTTTCCCTGTCTCCAGTTTCTCAACTATAGAATTTGGATGACTCATAATAATATCTTTTGCGTAGTGTTACAAGGACTAAATGAGTTCAATTATGCAAAGTATTTGGGGCAAAACATAGTCACTCAGTCGTGTCTGACTCTTTGAGACTCCATGGACTGTACACTGCCAAGCTTCTCTGTCTATGGAGATATTCCAGGCAAGAACACTGGAGTGGGTTTTCATGCCATCCTCCAGGGGATCTTCCCAATCCAGGAGTCGAACCCAGGTCTCTCTCATTGCAGGCAGATTGTTTACCATCCGAGCCACCAGGGGAGCCTAAAAAAAACTGGAATGCTTAGTCTATCCCTTCTCCAGGGGTTCTTCCCAACCCAGGAATAGAACCTGGGTCTCGTGCATTGCAGGCAGATTCTTTACCAGCTGAACTACCAAGGAAGCAATGTGTGTGTCAGTTGCTCAGTCGTGTCTGACTCTTTGCATCCCCAGGGACAGTAGCTCACCAGGCTCCTCTGTCAATAGGTTTCTCCAGGCAAGAATACTTTAGTGGGTTGCCATTCCCTTCTCCAACCAGGGAAGCAATTCACAGCATATATTATGTTATTTCTTGTTGCTATTATGTGGAGTATTCAGTCATGTCAGACTCTTTTGTGACCTCATATACTATAGCCTGACAGGCTCCTTTATTCTTGGGATTCTCCAGGCAGGAACACTGGAGCAATTTGTCATTTTCTTCTCCAGGGGATCTTCCCAACCCTGGGATGGAACCCATGTTTCCTGTGTCTCCTGCATTGCAGGCAGATTCTTTACCCACTGAGCCATCAGGGAAGCCTCAATATTATAGCACAAAGCTAATGCTAGCTCCTCTTCTGTGCTCTCCTAGTATGCTGCCCATCCCTATTCCCCCCAGAGCATACACTCACGGAGACACTGGTGTAGCACTTTGTACTCCCTGTCTCAACCCTTTTTCTTTAATTAATCTAAAGCGAAGTCTTTACTCTTCATCTTTGTAGTATTTGCTGACCAAAACTCTACCAACTGTTTGCATCCATGTCCTAATTGTAGTTTCACCAATACTTGTAATGTAGGCACATTATTTTTCCTGTTATAGAAAGGAAAAAAGGAGATTCAAAGTCTTAAAGTAACTTAATCATGCTCACATATACAGTGTCTGTAAATCTGACATTTGATCTGGCAATTCAAAGACCAATGCTCTTAAACTAAGCTTGCTTATGAAATCAGAACAGCAAAAGGTGAGAGAACAGGATTGGTTGGAAAGTAAAAGAGGAAACAATAGGACAATGATTGGGGTTGAGGGAGGGAGATAAATGATTTTCCCTTTACTCTTCTGAGTTCTTGGCTGAGATACCTATAACAAAAGACCATTTAACAAAAGACCATTTAAGAGAAAAATGAGCAAGTTTATTAACATGGAAACCTTAGGTATATATGGAAGATAACCAGAGTAACTTCCTGAGGTAGCTTGAAATTGAGGCTTAAATACTATCTTAATAGAGAAAGGGAAGAAGAGATGTATAAACCTCTTAGGAGAGAGTAAGTGATTTTTAAGAAGGTAAATGAGACTTTAGAAGAATAAGTGGGAAATATGATGGGTTGTACAGAGAAGGCAATGGCACCCCACTCCAGTACTCTTGCCTGGGAAATCCCACGGGCAGAGGAGCCCAGTAGGCTGCAGTCCATGGGATCAGGAAGAGTCAGACACGACTGAGCAACTTCACTTTCACTTTTCACTTTCATGCATTGGAGAAGGAAATGGCAACCCACTCCAGTGTTCTTGCCTGGAGAATCCCAGGGACTGCAGAACCTGATGGGCTGCCGTCTATGGGGTTGCACAGAGTCGGACACAACTGAAGCGACTTAGCAGCAGCAGCAGCATGATGGTTTGTAACAGTTTGTCTGATCTGATATGGACTTCTAGTCTCCTTTCCTTTGATAAGAGTCAGTTTTCCCTGTTGATGAAACTTTCAGGGAGAGAATTTGTGACAAATGACTTCCTTTTGGAAGATCTGTCTTCAGACAAAGAAAGCCTCCAGCTACATTTGCTACTTTTCAAGTGCCCACAGTTTAAAATAATCAACACACCAAAGCAACAATTTCCCCTACCTTGAGGTGGCATATTCTGCTATCTTTCAATGAAAATGTCTTGCATTTTGATTGGGATAGTGGTTACATGACATATATACTTCTCAAAATGTGTCACACTGTAAACTTCAGATTTTATACTTTTTGTCAAACTGTAAAAATATAAGTATCTGAATGCAGAGTTCCAAAGAATAGCAAGAAGAGATAAGAAAGCCTTCATCAGCAATCAATGCAAAGAAATAGAGGAAAACAACAGAATGGGAAAGACTAGAGATCTCTTCAAGAAAATTAGAGATACCAAGGGAACATTTTATGCAAAGATGGGCTCGATAAAGGACAGAAGTGGTCTGGACATAACAGAAGCAGAAGATATTAAGAAGAGATGGCAATACACAGAAGAAATGTACAAAAAGGATCTTCACAACCCGGATAATCACAATGGTGTGATCACTCATCTAGAGCCAGACATCCTGGAATGTGAAGTCAAGTGGGCCTTAGAAAGCATCACTATGAACAAAGCTAGTGGAGGTGATGGAATTCCAGTTGAGCTATTTCAGATCCTGAAAGATGATGCTGTGAAAGTGCTGCACTCAACATGCCAACAAATTTGGAAAACTCAGGAGTGGGCACAGGACTGGAAAAGGTCAATCTTCATTCAAATCCCAAAGAAAGGCAATGCCAAAGAATGCTCAAAGTACCACACAGTTGCACTCATCTCACATGCTAGTAAAGTAATGCTCAAAATTCTCCAGGCCAGGCTTCAGCAATACGTGAACCGGGAACTTCCTGATGTTCAAGCTGGTTTTAGAAAAGGCAGAGGAACCAGAGATCAAATTGCCAACATCCGCTGGATCATGGAAAAAGCAAGAGAGTTCCAGAAAAACATCTATTT